>JAKSZT010054404.1:839483-1163085 GCA_026826555.1 Tolypeutes matacus | reverse complement strand
TACCCTGCCCCGGCCAGGCAGCCTGCAGACGTGTTTGATGTGGACAGCACAGTGTTTAAATATGAGTATTTTTAATATGGTAGCCCTTTTGCCAGTTCACATGAACATCCACAGACAGGGTTTTGCCTTCTCTTGTAAAAAGAAAGGACAGATCTGGAAAGAGTGGGCCTGCCTTGCGGCCTGACAGTGCTTGGCCAAGGTTAAAGAGGTTGCCCCAGTTCGCCGCAGTCCTCCCCACCTGGCCCTGGTCTCTCGCTGACACGCTGGCCCCTGAACGTGACTGGGTTTGTGACTCAGGGTTTCCCTCGACATGCCCTGCACGTGCTGGTCTCCACATCCATGCCCAGCGTTTCCTGTCTGGAATGCCAAGGCCCCCCCCCCCGAGCTGCCTACCCTCCCTGCCCTCTCCCCAGCCTACAAGACCCATCTCCAGCAGCCCTTTTCCTGAGCCCCAAACAGATGTCCCCTAATACTTTTCATCTTCTAAGTCATAAGTTCACCATCAGACAGAAAGTTCCTGGAGATCAGAGAACACACATCTTATGCCTTGGCACATAGTAAGTGGTTGAGAAACACACAGATCTAAACTTCAAGGTCACACGCCTGCTTAGGGTCTCCTTTTCCCCACTAGTAAAATAATTTAGAACACAAACCATCTTCATAGAAATGCAGCGAAAAAACAGGTTTTAAAAAACGTTTTTATATCACAATTTTGTAATTATTGCTATATGTTAATAGTAAACAGTAATAGCAGAGTCTCATCTTTCCCTGAAAAGGAAAGCTTCTCCTTCTCAGTGGTAATTTGATCAGTTTTTCTCTACTCCTTTTCCCAACAGAGCTACATTAAGGGGAGGCAAAAGGCCAAGGGTCAAGGTTCAAACTGTTCTGTAAGTGTCAACATTTAACTTTACACCTCCAGCTGCCCTGGTCTTGAGACGAGGAGAATCACAGATTTAGAAGAAAGAGGTGTTATTTTCTCTCAGCTACTGCTATGTGGGGCCTCCATCTAAACAGAAACTGGATGGAAGACGCTGGCCAGAGAAAGGAGAGCAGAAGGGAGCAGACCTAGGTTCCTGAGGCTCTGGGTGCTTCCTATGGATTCTCACTTAATCTCCACAGCCACACTGAGTGTTACAGGTTCCACATCCCTTGTTCAAAACCATCGGGGCTCAACCACTGAGCCACATCGGCTTCCAAATGAATTGGTTTTTTCATTTGTTTTGTTTGTTGTTTGTTTTTGTTTTTTTTTTTAGGAGACACCGGGGAACTGAACCCGGGACCTCCCATGTGGGAGGTGGTTCAACCACTTGAACCACATCCGCTCCCCCAGCCATGTTTTGGAATTAGAATTTGGGGGGATTTAAAATGTTAATACAGTACTCATACTACACATTAGATGACAGCTCCAGGGGAAGCTGGAGCAGACCCTATCAAACTTAATAATTTTTATAATATTAATAATAAAAATGATATATGAGCTAAAGACAGTACACAAGACTCCTATCAGTTCAGCTCAGCTTTTGCCCCCCCCAGTGAATTTCTCCCAAACAGATGGAGAAAGGAAGGTAATGGTTTTTAGAGTTTTTCTGAATTCCACAATGAAAGAAAAGGAATTGTGGGCCTGTTTTCCAGTTTCACGGTTGGAGAAACTGAGGTTTGGGTAGATTGGGTGTGACCCAGGTCCACAGGCTAAGTAGGGAAGTTGGGCTTTGAACCCAGAGACTCTGTCATATGGCATTGAGACAAATCAGAATAGGACAGAATATGTTAAGAAGAGTTCAAGGCCCTAGTGAAAATGGCAGTCTTTAGACTAGCCAAGGCAATTGTATATGTTCATTTGTTTTATTTTTTCAGGAACCTGTATCTCCGTTCATTAGGATTTGAAGCCCTTGGCTCTGTTTGTCCTTGGAGTGCATGATCTGACATTCTGTATACAGCAGGTACTCCATAAATGAGACAGGGCTCAATATGAACTTAGCAGTCACATCAGCAGCAAAGGAAAAAGCTGAAAGTGGCTTCTGGTTGTAACAATGGCCAAAAACAAACAGAAAGAAACTCAGTGAAAGCCTGCGCTTCCTTCGTGCGGATGGGTAGCTCTTGCGTGATGGTTAGCTTTATGTGTGACTTGTCCATGCTCTAGCACCCAGTTATTCAACCAAATACTAACCAAAGTGTTGCTGCGAAGGTATCGTGTGGACGTGGTTAACAATCAATTGACTTTAAGTAAAGGAGACTGTTCTTGGTTATCAGTGGAAAGGCCTTAAAAGCAAAGCTGAGGTTTCTCCAAGGAAGAAGTTCTGCCTCAAGACTGTAGCTCCGACCCCTGCCCTAGAGCTTCCAGTCTGCTGGCCTGTCCTCCAGACCTTGGATGTGCAGCCCCCACAAGCACGGGAGCCAGTTCCTTGAAATAGTCTCTTTACATATTTATACTGGTTCTGTTTCTCCCAGAACCCTCCAGGATACACCCTGGTTACAAGTAGTTTACATAGCAAAGACAAAGATTTTTTTAAAAAAGATTTATTGTATTTATTTATTTACCCAGCCACCCTGCCCCCTGGCTGCTCGTGCTCACTGTGTCCATTTGCTTTGCTCTTTTCTGTGTCTGCTTGTCTCCCTTTGTTGCGTCATCTTGCTGCACCAGCTCACCCTGCCGCGGAGGCTGAACCCGGGGCCTCCCATATGGGAAACAGGAGCTCAACCACTTGAGCGACATTCACTTCCCAAAGATTTTTTAATTGACTTTGAGTTCAACTTCAGGCAACAAAATGACATACCTGCTAAAAAGCAAATTTTTTTCTGTAAGCGTATAACTGCTCTAAAAAAAAATAAAATATCTGCTACATGCAGGAATGTAAACCCTTCAAGAATGTAAACTGTCATCTGTCTATTGATTCAAAAACCAGGGAAACGGATGTGGCTCAAGAGGTTCGGCGTCCGTCTACCATATGGAGAGACCGGGGTTCGATCCCCGGTACTTCCGGAAAAGAAAAAAACAAACAAACAAACAAAAAAAAAACCCAAATAAAAGCCATGCTCTATGGTGTGTCTGGGCTCTTCTCTCCATTTCGGACGGAGAGTCCCCTGATCCCCAAAAATAATAATAATAATAAAATAAAATAAAATAATAAAGTAAAAAGCAAATGGGAACAGGTGCTTTAATAAAAAAATTTAAAAACAGACTCCAGTAATAAGAGGAAGACCTATCTTGAATTAGGTGGGTCACACCATAACTGAAGTAGCCTCGTCACGAGAGCCTACTGACAACGGGTCCGTACCCACAGGAGTGGAGTAACTATAAGGTCATGCCTTTCTGGGATACACATTGTTTCAAACCATCACACTGCCACTTAGAATAACCACTCTTAGCTTTTAGTGGTATGCGGTGCATATAGTTTCATCTTTTTATAAAAGATAACTCACCGGGCTGCTGAAACAAGCTGCTTCAAACAGTGTCTGGCATATAGTATGTGCTCAATAAATACCGTATTCTAAGTGGAATATTAGCAAACTGACATGGTTTCAAGGGAGGTTTGTAAAGAAAATGGCCAGATAAATAAGAGGTAAAACTGCCAGGTAAGGTATTTGCCACCAAGTCTGCATTTGATAAATGTCGGTTGAAACAAACTGAATATAAAGTCATGTCCTGGTAATCTAAGCACCTCTTAAAATATATGTATATATATATATAAACAACATTTTTGTAAGCAAATACACATATATGCATATATATTTATATATCATTTTGCAAATGTTTGTATGTATTGTGAGAATTTTGATTTTTACCCATAATAAAAATTTAAAAAAAAATAATAATAAAAAAAAAATAAAGTCATGTCCTGTGATGACAGTTTGAAGGAGCTAGAGCTGTTTACCTGGAGAAAGCTTGGATTATCTAAAGGAAGATTGAGAATTCATTGAATTCTATGAGGTGCCCAAGGAAAGAACTATCAATGAGCCAGAGAGACCAAAACCACAGAAGTGTCCCTTGCACAGCTGCGCAGGCTGGTCACTGCAAAACTCCAGGGATGATGATGTGAATAGCACCCCCAGAGTTGTGCTACAGAGGTGCCCCCGTCAGCAATATTCTAAAAGGAGCCCCAGGATCCCACCTCTTGGTATACACACCCAGCATAATCCCAGCATAATCCCCTCCCCTCTGTATAGGTGGGGCCAGCAAATATAATGGAATATCACCCCATGATTGGGTTAGTGATTACTTGACTTTGAGTTAATCCAAAGGTAGAGTATCCTGGATGGGCCTGACCTAATCAGTTAAACCCATAGAAGATGGCTTAGAGGTCAGAGAGAGCAGTCAGAAGAAGCGCCTTCTGTCCTGGAAAAGAGCAAACCCCCATGTTGTTAACTGCCTCTGGGGGCCATGTGGCAATTTGCTGCATGAAGCTAAGCGCTTCAGTGCTACAACCACAGGAACTAAATTCTGCCAACACCCTGAATGAGCCTGGAAAGGACTCCGAGCCTCAGGCAATCCTGGCCACATCATGATTCCCTGAGCTGAGGACTCAGACTCCTGCCCCAGGAAAACCATGAGATGAAAAATGTGTGTTGTTTTGAGTCTCTAACTGTGTAGCAATTTATGTGACAATAGAAAATGAATACAGAGTCCCCTGCTAGAGGGAGGCAGACTTGAGCTCAAAATTAGAAGAAAGGTTTTCTAAAATGCAGTTCACAGAAATGGACGGGCAGGTGCTCCAAGCAGTGAGTGCTCGCCGATGGGGTAATTCAAGAGTCAGATCGCCACCTCCCAGACTGCCCTGGCATGTGGGGAGAGTATAGACGGGGCTTCTGCTTTGGGTAGAGGGTTGGAATGGGGGAGGTGTAGACAGGGCTTTTGCTTTAGATGAGTACTTCTCAAACTTTTACATTATACATGACTCACCAGGAGATTTTGTTAAAATGCAGATTCTGATTCAGCAGGTCTGTTCCATAGCCTGAAGACTGCTATTCTTCCAGAAAATAAATCAGAAGCCAGGATGGTCTAAGAAAGGTTTTTTAAATGAGTATTTTCTTTCCAAATGGATATGCTGTAAAGTGCAATGCCAAGACCATTAGATTATTAGTTCCATGAGAGTGGAAAGGATGTTTGTCTTGTTCATTGCTGCGTCCACAGTACCTGGCACATTGTAATCAGGTGATATTTTTGGAACGAATGAGGTTTGCAAATCACTTTTTAGCAGCTTTATTGAGATTTAATTAACATACCATACAATTCATCCATTTAAAGTGTACAATTCAATGGCTTTTAGTATATTCAGAGTTTTGCACCCATCACCATAGTCAGTTTTAGAACACTGAATCAACCCAAAAGGAAACCCCACACCTCTTAGCTATCACCTCTCAATCCCCCATTCCTCCCCCAAGCCCTAGAAACCACGAATATACTTTCTGTCTCTATAATTTTGCCTATTTGGGACATTTCACATAAATGGAATCACTTATGATTCATCCAGGTTGTAGCATGGATCAGTAATCCATTCCTTTTTGTGGTCGTATGATGCTCCATTGTATGGAGATGCCACATTTCATTTGTCTATTCATCAGTCAAGGGACATTTGGGTTGCTTGTGAATCTCTTTGACAGCCACCGATGATTAGCAGTTACTATTCTATCCCAGTGTTGTCGTTCGTTTTCATTTTCACCTTTTACCGGTTGCTACTGATCAGAAACTCAACATACCAAAAGGGCTTTTACAGACAGTCTTTTGCAAACTAACTTATGAAAGATTTTAGAATGATGATATTTAGTGTTGGCCAGAATATGCAGAAGGACTTGGGCCACCAAGCAGGACATAACTCAGAATAACCTTTCTGGGGGGAAACCTGGCCACATGTACTGAAAACTTTAGAAATTTTGCACAACCCTAGATTCAGAAATTCCAATTCTACGAATTCCCTAAGAAAATAGCCATGGCTGTGTGTAAATCTTTGTGGAGTTAAAAATAGTAAAACGTTAGAAATAGCTTACATGGCTAATGATGGGGGGATGGATAAAAGAAATGAGGGGAGCTTCACATGGAGCCACTGCACAGCCGTGAAAAAAGGAGTTGTAGAAAAATATTTAATGAGTCAAAGAAATGTTCACAATATATTAAATGAAAAAAAAAAAAAAACAAATTTACACAACTGTACAGTCTGATCTCACTTTTGTAAAAAGATAAAATGATATGTATCCATACCACTAAATGCCGAGTGTTTATTCTAAGTTGGTAGTGTGCTGGTTTGAAACTATATGCACCCCAGAAAGGCATGTTCTTACAGTTAACCCACTCCTGAGGGCGTGGACCCATTGTAAGTCAGATCTTGTGATGAGGCTGCTTTAGTTAAGGACCCATCTCATTCACAGTGGGTCTTTTTTTTTTATTATTTTTTAAAGATTTATTTATTTACTTTATACATTTTAACCCCCTCCCCCCTTCCCCATTTGCTGTTTTGTGTCCATTCGCTGGGCAATTCTCTGTGTCTGTTTTCTGCCATCTCTTCTCATCCTCCTCCTCCAGTCTTCACCAGGATTCGATCCTGGAGACCTCCGATGTAGGAGAGAGGTGTCCTGCCATCTGCACCATCTTGGTTCCTGGTTTTCGGAGCTTTCGGAGCTTTCGGAGCATCTCGTCTTGTCTCTCCCCTGCGTCTCTCTCCTGTTACATCACCATCTTGCTGCACGGCTCCCGGGGCCTGGCGGCTCACCAGCACACAGAGCCTGGCAGCCCATGCGCCTTCTATATATATATATATATATATATATATATATATATTTTATTTTACCGGGAGGTCCCGGGGATCGAACCCAGGTCTCTCCATATGGCAGATGGATGCCCAACCGTTTGAGCCACATCTGCCCTCCCACAATGGGTCTTAATCTTCTTACTGGAGTCCTTTATAAACCGGATAAATACAGAAAGAGAGAAAAAGCCACAGAAGCAAGAAGCTGAAAGCAACAAAACCCGGAAGAGAAGGAAGAGACCAGCAGACGCTGCCCTGGGCCTTTTCATGTGACAGAAGAACCAAGGATCCCTGGCAGCCAGTCCTCGGGAAGAAAGTATCGCCTTGATGATGCCTTGATTTGGACATCTTTTCTCAGCTAATAAATTCCCATAGTTTAAAGTCAAACCATTTTACGGTATCTGTTTTCAGCACCCTAGTAAACTCAAACAGATAGTAATACAGTGATTTTAATGTTCTTCTATATTTTATGAATGCCTGCAATAAACATATATTACTTTTGCAATGAGAAAAATAGTATTTTTCATTTTTGAAAATTATTATTAATTGTGAAACACTGGTAGTATTTTTATAAAAGGAAATATCCTCTATTAGTATTATTATTTAACATACCTCTGGAAGTGTTACCTGTTAAAGTAGTGAGGAAGTTCAGTAAGTAGCTATTTACTAACTAACTTTATACCCCAAAGTATTGGTTTTATTATAAACCAATACTAACCAGTTAGAGAATATAATGGTTAAAATAGCTACTTCATAATAGAAGAAAGAGTAATACCTAGGAATATACTCAGCAGGAAATGTGCAGGAGCCTGATGAAAAAAATGCTAAAACTATTAGAGAACAAAAAAGAAGAAATAAATAAATGGAGAGATCCCACATTCACTGCAGAGAAGACAGCATATCATAAATTTACCAAATAATCTACAAATTAGAAAAATCCCAGTCTAGATCTGCAGTGGGATTTTTCTTTTCAAACTTAAAAAGAGATTCCACGGATCATCTGCAAGAACAAATTTTATTAATTCTAAGACACACTTTTTCTTTTTACATTTTAGCATTTTTATAAATCAGGATGCATCTTAAGTTTGGTAAACTAAAGTGTCAAGATTAGCCAGCAAAATTTTTAATAAGAATAATTTATGTGACATAATTTATGCCAAAAAAAGTCCGACTTTAAATGGGACGTAATAATTAATTCCCTCATTCCATGACAGACCAAGTAGACAAAACTAAGAAAATGTAAAATATCAGAACTCTAAAAGACACACCTTCCTTCTCAAGAACCAATGGTACAGTCACAAAAACTGACCCTACACTAGCTACAAAGAAAATTCCAAAGAATGAAAACTACACAGACTACGGTCTCTGATCAAATGGCAATAAAACTAGGAAATGTTTTCAAGGATCATTTTTTAAAAAAGAGACTCTCTTAAACAACTCTTTGGGCAAAGAGGAAGCACAAAGCAAAACTGCAGAACATCTAGTAAGTAAAAATAATGAAAATATAACATATCAGAACCTGTGAGATTTGGATAAAACTACCCTCAGATAAAAATTTACACCCTTACATACTTATACAGATAAACAGGAAAAAGGAATATAATTTTTTTTTAAGGCAGTTCCAGGGATTGAACCCGGATGTCTTATGTGGTAGGCAGGCACTCAACCACTAAGCTACATCTGCTCCCCCTATAAATAATTAAATAAGTTTGACTCTTACAGAAATTAGAAAAGATAAAGTACATCAAAGGAAAATGAAAGAATATATTAATAGAGACAAAAATAGACATCATTGGGAGCAGATGTAGCTCAAGTAGTTGAGTGCCTGCTTCTCATGTACGAGGTCCTGGGTTTGATCCTCAGTACCTTCTAGAAACAAACAAATAGGCAAACAGGAGAAAGAACCAGCTCTCATTGGAGAGTGGATGTGGCTCAGTGGTTGAGCACCTGCTTCCCATATACAAGGTCCTGGGTTCAACTCCCCATATCTCCTTAAAAAAAAAAAGACATTATGAAGATCAAAGATCCTGAAAGCTTCTGCCCGGCAAAAAACATTGTAAGCATGTTCTAAAACAATGTAACGGTGATAGAAATACACTACATCTTGATTGTGGTGGTGGTTACATGCGTGTATTTTACTTATCGAAATCCATTGAACTGTACATTCAACATGGGGCATTCTATGGACATAAATTATGTCACAATACAGTTGATTTTTTAACAGAAAAAGTAATATGACAAGTATCGTGGTAGTTCAAAGAAAAGTTAATTCAAATAGGTCGTAATCATATGAAAAGATGGTCAATCTTACTCATAATAAAGTACATTCTTAAGATTCTAAACCATAAATTACTTTAATTGAAAAAAAAGATTCTTAACCATAAGATTGATGAAATTCCACAGGATTGGCAAGGCTGGGGGGAAATAGGCTCTCTCACCCATTGTTGGTGGGAAGTCAAATCAAACACATCTTCAAGGAGGACAAGTTGGCAGTATCTATCAAAATTACAAACATATTTTTTAACTCAGTAATTCCTCCTCTAGGAATTTACCTTACAATTATATTTCCACATATGCAAAATGACTTATGAATATGTTTATTGCCTGCCACATAGCTGTAAAGACAAAATAACTGATAGAAATAAGACTTCCATCAATAGGGGATTGGTTAAAAATATTAATATTATGGAATGAATGGGGACTAAATGCAATGTGGTATCCTGGATTAGATCCTGGAACAGAAAAAGACATTAGTGGAAAACTGGTGAAAAGATTTACTGTAGTCAGTTAGTAGTAGCATAAAACAATGGCAATTTTAACAAATGTACTGTGGTTAACATATGATAACATTAAAGGAACCTGGGTAAACCTGTACTATCTTTAATTAATCTCAAATAATTACAAAATTAAAAGTCATGGGAAACAGATGTGGCTCAAGCAATTGAGCTCCCACCTACTACATGGGAGGTCCTGGGTTTGGTTCCTGGTGCCTCCTGGAGAGGATGAGCAAGACAGCGAGCTGGCACGACTGGCAGGTATGGCGAGCTGATGCAAAGGGGGCATAAAAGGAGAAAACACAATGAGAGACACAATAAAGCAGGGAGCAGAGGTGATTCAAGTGATTGAGCGCCTCTCTTCCACATGAGAGATCCCAGGTTCAGTTCCCAGTGCCTTGTAAAGAGAAGACGAGCAGACAGAGAGCACACAGTGAATGGACAGAGAGAGCAGACAGCAAGTACAAACAATGGGGGGAGGGAAATAAATAAATAAAATAAATTAAAAAAAAAAAAAAAGAGGATTGGGGGAAAATAAATGGGGAAATGTTTTATTTTTTATTTTTTATTTTATTTATTTTTTTTAAAGATTTATTTTGTTTATTTATTCCCCCCCATTGTTAGTGCTTTCTGTCTGCTCTTTGTGTCTGTTCGTTGTGTGCTCTCTGTGTCTGCTTGTCTTCTTTTTAGGAGGCATCGGAAAACCAAACTCGGGACCTCCCATGTGGAAGGGAGGTGCCCAATAGTTTGAGCCACCTCCGCTCCCTGCTTGTTGTGTTTCTCATTGTGTTTCCTGTCTCTTTGCTGCGTCATCTCATTGCGTCATCTTGTTGCGTCAGCTCGCTGCGCCAGTCCATTGCATCAGCTCACTGCCTTGCTTGTTTTCTTTAGGAGGCACCGGGAACCAAACCCGGGGCCTCCCATGTGGTAGGCAGGCACCCAACTGCTTGAGCCACATCTGCTTCCCGGGAAATGTTTTAAATGTTGATATTGAATATCATCACCAGGGAAGCAGATGTGGCTCAAGTGATTGGGCTCCCATCTACCATATGGGAGGTCCAGGATTCGATTCCCAGAGCTTCCTGGTGAAAAGCGAGCTGGCCCGAGCAGAGAGCTGGCTGACACAGAGTGCTGGCCCACGCGGAGAGCTGTCACAGCAAGGTGACGCAACAAAAAGAGACACAGAAGAGAGACAATGAGAGACACAGCAGATCAGGGAGCTAAGGTGGTGCAAGAGATTGAGCAGCTTCTCTCCACTCCAGAAAGTCCCAGGATTGGTTCCCAGTGCCGCCTAAAGAGAAGAGGAGCAGACAGTGAGCACAAAAACAACAAGGGGGGAGGGGGAATAAATAAATAAAACTCTTAAAAAAAAAAAAAAAAAGATGACCAAGATTATTAAATGAGGAAAGTAGAGGGGAGAACAGTGCTATTTGTATACTATAAGAAAGATGAAGTAATATACATTTTTACTGACTTATTTACATTTTTAAAAAATCTATGGAGAAATCAACAAGAAACTTGAAGGCAATTACCAAATTCATCTGGAAGGGTAAGTGCACCCGAATAGCCAAAAGTATTCTAAAAAAGAAGAGCAACGTGGGAGGAATTTCATTGCCTGACCTTTAAACATATTACAAAGCTATAGTGGTCAAAACAACATGGTACTGGCATAAAGATAGACATATTGATCAATGGAATAGAATTGAAATTCCAGAAATATACCTATACAGTCAACTGGTTTTTGACAAACCTACCAAGCCCACGCTGATGGGAAAAAAACAGTCTCTTCAACAAATGGTGCTGGGAGAACTGGATATCTATAACCAAAAGAATGAAAGAGGACCCCTATCTCACCCCCTATACAAGAATCAACTCAAAATGGATCAGAGATCTAAATATAAAAGCCAGGACCATAAAACTACTAGAAGAAAATGTAGGGAAACATCTTCAAGACCTTGTAGTAGGTGGTGGTTTCTTGGACCTCACACCCAAAGCACATGCAACAAAAGAAAAAATAGATAAGTGGGACCTCCTCAAAATTAAACACTTTTGCACCTCACAGGACTTTGTCAGAAGGGTGAAAAGGCAGCCAACTCAATGGGAAAAAATATTTGGAAATCACATATCTGATAAGGGTTTAATATCCAGGATATATAAAGAGATGTTACAGCTCAACAATAAAAAGACAAATGACCCAATTAAAAAATGGGCCAAAGACTTGAATAGACATTTCTCCGAAGAAGAAATACAAATGGCAAAAAAACACATGAAGAATTGCTCAACATCACTCATGATTAGGGAAATGCAAATCAAAACTACATTGAGATATCATTTCACACCTATCAGAATGGCCACTATTAACAAGACAGAGAACTACAAGTGTTGGAGAGGATGTGGAGAGAAAGGAACACTTCTTCACTGTTGGTGGGAATGCAGGATGGTACAACCACTATGGAGGACTGTTTGGCAGTTCCTAAAGAAGTTGAATATAGACTTGCCACGTGACCCTGCAATACCACTACTGGGTATATACCCAGAAGAACTGAGAGCAGTGACACGAACAGACATCTGCACACCAATGTTCAAAGCAACATTATTCATCATTGCCAAAAGCTGGAAACAACCCAGGTGTCCATCAACAGATGAATGGATAAACAAACTGTGGTCTATTCACATGATGGAATATTATGCTGCTGTAAGAAGAAATGAAGTCATAAAGCATATGGCAACATGGATGAACCTGGAGGACATTATGTTGAGTGAAGCAAGCCAGACACAAAAGGACAAATACTGTATGAATGCGTTACTATGAACCAAATATATTGTGTAATATATTGTTTGAGTCAAAAAAATATATACATGTATCCATTACATTTAATTGAGAAATGTATATATTTATTCATCTGTGTTTACTTTTTAGTTTTTAATTGTTTATGTTTTCAATTATTAAATGTACAAAATAAAGTTAAAAAAAATCTATGGAGAAATCAACAAGAAACTACTCATAAATTTTAAACCTACAATAATCAAACCAGTATGACTGTACAACACAAACAGTAAACCATGTTAACCATGGACTATAGTTAATTGTGTAATTATAAAAACATCCTTTCATCAATTTTGGCAATTGTACCACACTTTACCAGGGATTAATTGTAGGGTGGTATATGGGAACTCTGTATTTTGTGCACGACTTTTCTATAAACCTACAACTCTTCTAATTAAAAAAAAAAAAGTATGAAATGGTTCCAAAGTAGACAAATAGATCAATGAATCAGAATTATTTGACCCATACAAACCCAAGAACATTTAACAATTTAGTAAATGATAAAAATGAAATTTCCAATTAGTGGCAAAATAGTATCTTATTTAATAAATTGTGTTGGAGCATTTCAAAATATCAGATCTCTTATTTTCGACTCATGGCCAAGTAATTTTCAGACGGATTAAATATCTAATTGTAAAATACATAAACATAAAAGTACAGTACTAGGATAAAGTTTAGGTAAAGATTTTACATAATTTTAAGGTAGGAAAAACATAAAGAAAAGAATAAAAGATTTTACAACGTAAAATTTAACTTCTAAACAATAAATACAAAAGCCAAGATAAACATAATCAAAGACAAGTGATAAATTAGGAAAAATCATGTTAGCCAAAAGGTTGACATCCTTAATATATAAACATTTCTATATATTAGGAAAAGACCAATACCCTGATTTTTTAAATGTGCAAAGGACTCCAGTAGGAAAGCCAATAAAAGAAGAAATACAAATAAACATTATTAAAGAAAATACCTCTTCAAATTAATCATCAGATAGGCAAAGTAAAATAACAATGGGGATGCCATTTTTTTTTCCATTAAATTGGCAGAGCTTAAAAATATAAATCTGGGGAGCGGATGTGGCTCAAGCGTTTGAGTACCTCCTTCCCACATGGGAGGTCCCGCATTCGGTCCCCCAATGCCTCCTAAAAACAAACAAACAAACAACAAGCAACCAAATGAAAAAACCAACTCAGGGAGCTGATGTGGCTCAGTGGTCGAGCGCCGGCTTTTCACATACGAGGTCCTGGGTTCAATCCCTGGCCCCGGTACCTCTAAAAAAAAAAAAATTATATATATATATATATATATATAAATCTGGTGTTGGTGTGGGGACTAATACACTCACACATATCCCTGGTAAGTATGTAAATTAGAACAATCTTTCTGGAAGGAAATTTGATATATTCATGTATCACCCCTCCCTTTCCAAAAAAGTACATCTGTTTTCCTAACGATTCCTCTTCTAGGAATTTATCCTAAATAAATAATTGAACAGAAAAAATTTTTTACAAAGTTGTTTGCCACAGCAGCAGCTATAATAGTGAAAAAATGGAAACAGCTAACAACAGGGAACAGGTTCTTTTAAAATGCTGGTTCATTTATACAATGAAACAGGATGAAGCCGCTATAAATGATGCAGAGCTATATTGACAGAGTGCTACATTGGTAATACACTGCACTCGGAAAAAAAGCAGCTTACAGAGTAATAAATATATAATACACCAGGTTTTTTGTAGATATACACATTAAGTAATATATATTGATGTTTACATATATAGAAAAACTTAATAGTGGTTCTTCTGAATAATGATTTGTGGGGTGATTTTTTCCATATATATATATATATTTTTTTTTTTTTTTTTTTTTCCCCTAAAATTTCTCCTGAAATCCTATGTTACTTCTGTGGGCACACAGCTTCCTTACAGTCTCCTTTTCATAAGCAACATTTATATATACAAGTATATTTTTTCCTTCCCAGGCATGTATTTTTTTCATGTCTCTGAAGCTTCGAGTAAACCCTAAGGTCCAGAAACAAATGCAAAAAAACCCTGCCTGCAATTTTTACTTGTGTTGCCCATTGATGAAAACATCTTGAAATAAGTACTTCAAAAAGAAAAATGTAGACATAATTAGCCTTGTGGAGAAAAGAGGGAAAATAAGCACAATGTCAATTTGCCAAGGAGACACAGCAGTTCCATGTTCTGAGAACCCCTAATTGAGAGCAAATCATTGGGCTGGAAATGAGCATCAACTCAGAAATAAATTATGTATAGCCACTGTTAAATATTTGATCCACCTTTAACCATTATTTGTCTTCACATAGTTAAAAGAGGAAAGAAAAAAATACCCACAGCATAGGCATTATCAATTGTGTCGTCTTCTCACCCCTTTAGTACAGTTGCTACCAACATTCGAACAAAAACTCTTCTGAAGAGAGAAAACTCTAACCATGATTGAAATAAGAGATCGACTTGGCAGATGAACTTCAATTTCACTACCTGATCAAAGGATGTCAAAGTGAGCTCACCTCCAGCATCCAGTTTTTCAGCCCTCAAAATAGTGACCTTTTTTTGTTTTTTATAACAAATCCAATTTTATTGTACATTTTAATAAAGCATACAATTCATCCAAAGTGTACAATCAATGGTATTTGGTATAATCACAAAATTGTGCATTATCATTTTAATCCTTATTAGAATATGTTCACTATTTCAATAATAATAACAATAAACAAAAAGCAGACAAACAAACAAGAAAAGTCTTCACCTCTCAGTCTCTCTCTGTTTTCCCTGATGTGCATAGCTGTTATTTCTGGCTATTTTTGCACAATTATTCAAAATAGTGACCATTTTGCTCTACATAACATGCTGTGGTTTTTTTTTTTTTGTTTGTGCTTTTGTTTTTTTAAACTTTATTTTGTACATTTAATAATTGAAAATATACACAATAATTAAAAAGAAAAAGAAAGTACAGTTGAATAAAAACATGCATTTCTCAAATGTACTGGATTCATATAAATTTTTTAAAATCATACAATAAGTTACACAATATATTTGGTTCATAGAACATGCTGTTTTTAAAAATGAACGTTTGGGAATTCTTGGTGACATCGAGGCAAGGGAGCAGGGTTTGTGTTCCCCTGGTATCCACAAAGCCAGTGGGAAAGGACAGCGAGGATGTCTGAGGAGCCGTCAAAAGCTGATGGCCAGCTTCCCAGCCACCCTTTCCGCTCTCCTGCCTCTCCTCCTTCAGCGTCTATTTCCTCCCTCACCTTTGGCCCTGTCGGCTCTGCCATTGGAGACCCGTGCCAGCCCCACAGGGCACCAGCCCTGTGAACTTGAGCCAAGGGGCCCTGGGCAGGGGAGGCAGGGCGCCGAGGCCGGCTCACCAGGGAAACCCTTGCAGGCTGCAGTGGAATTGCAAAGGCTTTACTGCTGCCTTCCACTGGGGACTGAAAAATCGTTACAGTCTGTGGCCACTTTTCATTGGATTTGTTTGGAATCGTTTGTCAACTCTGCTTTTCAAGTCTTGTCTGGTATTGTGTGTGTGCCAGAAGTTTAATTTCACATTCAGGTAGACCAGATTTGTGTGTGTGTGTGTGTGTGTGCATAAACCCAAGTTAAAACCAGCTGGTCAAAAGTTGTGTCAAGTGTGTCAAGAAGTCTTTATTAGAATTTTCTGTTTCACCAGGTAGGGCTTCAAACAAATGAGTGCAACATTTTTTCTAAGTTACCCCATATAGCTTGACATTCCTGAGGATGACTGATTGGAGATTCTTTTTCATTCCAGGTGATTCTAAGGTTAGTCACTGGTCCACCTGAGGCGCAATACTGCTCAGCATTGCCGCACTCCTACTTCGGCGTCATCACCTTAGCGGAAAGCCTGCCTTCTAAAGTCCTTTCCTTCCTCACCCACGCTCCTTCCGCAGGTATTTACCAGGTTAATGATTTAGTTTCTGAGTCACTAAGAATACACAGTTTTGCCTGAGTCAACTCAGGTACATACCTGAGACGGCAACTGAAAGCCTCTGGGAATGCTCCAGAAAACCTGATATGCAACTTACTATCTACCGTAGATTTAAGGCCAGCACACACCGGCAGGGAAGAAAGCCTGGGAACAAAACTCACTAGTTATATAAGAACAGAGCTGTGTCTAATTTGAGTGTCACCTGCTCCAGGTCTTAGTCAGAAACAATGACCTCAGTGCTATTTCCTTGTCATTTCAAGCTCGGCTGAGACCCAATGCTAAAGGAATGCTGCACTGATAGAATCGGTGGCTGATATTATTAGTCAAATTCTAGCCTTTCTCGTCCTTTCTTTAGGCAAATAACCTACACCAAAACCCAGCCTGGAGTCTGCAGAGGCTCATTTTCTGCACACCTATAAGGATTGGTGTGGTGAGTTACCATATTCGAGCAACACTGCGATTCAGATTTCAGGCTATCCAAATTTAGGAAGTGGGATACTCTACCAAGTGAATTAATAGTAAGGTGTAAGCAAGCTCAGTAGAGAAGCGGCTTTGCATACATCTTTATGAATTTTAGAAGAAATCAAAAGATATGCTCATTTAAGCTCAGTAACTCAGTTACTGAGCAATACAGAAGAGCTGAGATTTCAGACCTTCTTAAACTTTCACGTGCATATGAATGACCTGAGGAAATCTTTTTTTTTTTTTTTTTTTAAGATTTTATTTATTTATTCATTTATCCCCCCCTTGCTGCTTGTGCTCGCTGGGTCAGCTAACCACGCCATGCGGGCGGGCTTGCCTTCACCAGGAGGCCCCGGGAACCGAACCCGGGGCCTCCCATATGGTAAACGGGAGCCCTACTGATTGAGCCACAGCCGCTTCCCAGAGGAAATCTTAAAATGCAGATTGCTGGGCCCCACTAGCAGAGATTCTGGGTCAGTAGAGCTGGGATGAGGCCTGAGCACCTGCATTTATAACAAGTACCAAGGGGGTGCCCATGCTGCTAGTGGGGGGCCACAGGGATCACACTACTGAGTCTCACTGAGCTAGAAAAGAGGCTTCTACTCTTCCCAGCTTGGGCAGATCACTGAAGCCCTTCCCGCCTTAGCTGGTTCCCTGAAAAATGGACCGAACAGCGAACATTTATTGAGTGCATATTAAGCCTCAGGCACAGTCCTAAACTCTTCATCCTTAACTCATGTAAACCCCACAACGGCCCTTTGATTTGGGAATTGTTGAGCTGCAGAAGGACTAAGGGCACTGATAGTTTACAGTCTCTTAGCTCCTAAGACCCGGCTGGCAAACTGGCAGCCTGCAGGTCAACTGGGGCTGGTGATCCTGTTTGATCTGTCCCATGTATTGTTTTAAAAGTCAGGCTATTTCATATGAAATTCTGGATTTCTGGCATCTTCCGAAAAGTTAGAAGTGCTGGTGACATTGGGCCCTCAATTACCCCAGAGCAGCACTGGAGT
Organism: Tolypeutes matacus; assembly: GCA_026826555.1. Lineage (NCBI taxonomy): Eukaryota > Metazoa > Chordata > Mammalia > Cingulata > Chlamyphoridae > Tolypeutes > Tolypeutes matacus. The sequence continues at coordinate 1,145,309 of JAKSZT010054404.1, read as the reverse complement.
TATAGGAGGGAGATCCCTGGGGAAGGGTGGGGACATCTCCTGTCACCAGCCCCACCCACCCTGCCTCACTCGGTCCCCTTGGGCATTTGAATTTGCAAGTCCCTGTCCAAAGACCTACGATTCTCTCATTTCTATATTTTGAAAATAATAACATTTGAACTTTCTTCCATTTCAGATTGAAGTTTATATTGGATTTACATCTTCTTTATGCATTAGATTTGTATCACACTTCTTTATTGTAAATGGAATCAAAATAAGTAATACCTGAAAACACAAGTTCTAATGTCGTCATCATTGTGAGATTTTTTTCCTTCAAATTCAGAACACTGCCACTAGACCCCAACTTTAATTTCCAGTGTTACCATTTTCCTTTGATAGAGGATTGCTCTCTGTCCCTACCTTTTAGAAAATAGTACTTTATGCTTTTAATTCCCTCCTCTATGAAAAATATAAACCCAAATAGTTATTAAACAAATCGGCAAATGATAGCTGGCATGTTCACTTCCCTGCAGTCCTTCCTCTTTCTTAGGGCAATAGTACCTGGATTCCCGAGGCGTTCTTTGGGGGAATTACCCTTCCCCCACTCAGTCCAGATAAGGGCAGATGATACAGATCAGGGTAATTAAGAATTACGAGGTGTGGGAGGTGGGCAACATGGGAATCCCAGTGGGTTCCGGGTAATATTTTAGGTACTCTAAGCACCTCTTAAAATATATTTATATATATAAATAACATTTTTGTAAGCAAATGCACATATATGCATATATATTTATATATCATTTTACAAATAGTGGTATGTATTGTGAAAATTTTGATTTTTACCCACAATAAAAAATAAATTAAAAAAAAATAATAATAAAAAATAAAGTGAATCAGACCCCCCCCCCCAAAAAAAAGAGTTACAGTGATTGGTTCAGAGATGGACACATGGCCCAAAACATAGCCAATGAGAGCTGGCTCTGGGACTTTGGCTATAATTAGTGGGGGAAAGAGGTTTCCCCTGTTGGGGGGTTGTTAATAAGACAGTATAAGCTGGAGTTGTTGGAGGCCATTTTTGCCACCACAATGGGGGAATTTGCCTGAGGGGGCCAAAAAAAGGCAAAGCAAGAAATGGAGAGAGACTAGAATGTGCTGTAAAATACACGTTTGACTATTTAAATTTAAATTAATGAAAAATAATGGGGGGGACGGATGTGGCTCAAATAGTTGGGCCTCCGTCTCCCATATGGAGGGACCTGGGTTCGATCCCTGGGACCTCCCGGTAAAAAAAATAAATAAATAAAAATAAATAAAAAATAATGGGAGTGGATGAGGCTCAAGTAGTTGAGCACCCCCCTCCCACATAGGAGGTCCCAGGTTCAGTTCCTATTGCCTCCTATTGAAAAAACAAAATACAGACAATGAGCAAATAACAACGAGCAGACCACGAGTGCAGATAATGAGCAAAAGCAACGAGCAAACAGGTGAGGGAGCCATGGTGGGGGGTAGAAATAAAATGTAAAATTCAGTTTCTCTGTTTCACTAGCCACATCTCAAGTATCCAGTAGCCACATGTGGCTAGGGGCTACCATTTCAGCCAGTGCAAATACAGAATATTTCCATTGTGGCAGAAAGTTCTATTCTACCACACTGTTAGGCAATATCTGTGCCTGAAGGTCTAGCCCTGAATTTTTCAGTTCCATGGGCCAATAAATTCCTTTTTATTTATGCCCATTGAAATTGGGTTTATTCACAGTCCAAGGAATCCAAAGGCAGAAGCCTCCAATTAGCACTCCCAAGTATATGAATCCATATATTAACTGGCCTCATCATTTACAGATTTAGGTATCATTTGGTTGTTTTCCTTCTATTCAGCTCAGTGCCAGAAAAAATAATCACTGGGTCTAATTAAGCAGATGACACTCAAGAATACCCACACCATTTCACCGTCTTCTATTGTTCCGTTTCTTCATTTAGAAAACAACTGAAAATGTAGAACTGGATGTAGAAAACAGATTTCTTTCCCAAGCACCCGTTCATATTTTTTATCAACGTTAGAATAATTAGAATGGACAATACATAAAAAAACAAGAATAGTTTTTCCATTAGAAAAGCAGTGTTTGAACATCACCAATATTGAAACAAGCTGACATGACGCAATGAGGATATATCACATGTGGAATTCCTGCCCCAAAATGCATAACTTTAATCTAATTATGAAGAAACAAACACAAATTGAGGGGCATTCTACAAAACAATTTGTCTTTACTCTTCAAAAATATCAATATTATAAAAGACAAAAGCTGAGAAACTGTTCCAAATTAAAGGAGATCAGAGACAACTAAATGTAATGCAGTACTCTAAATTGGATCTTGGATCAGGGAGAGAGGGGGAAATTACTCTAAAGGACATTATGGGGACAACTGGTGAAATTCTAGTATGGATCGTATATTAACTAGTAGTACTGTATCAGTGTTATTTGAATGTGATAATTGAACTGTGGTTGTATAAGGGAATGTAGAAGACAATGTCATTTGTCTTAGGAAATATATGCTTATTATAGCTTGTAAATAAAATGCAAACTCCATTGGATTTTTTTTTTTTTTTTCTTTTAGGAGGTACCAAGGATTGAACCAAGGACTTTGTACGTGGGAAGCAGGCGCTCAACAATTGAGCTATTTTCCCTCCCCCACATTTTTTTTTCCATATTAACTTTTAAAATAGTATTAATCTAAATCTTATTTAGTTTTAGGGAGAACTTGGTAGACTATTACATCCTGAGGACTTTTTGTTTCTTTATTATTAACTCTAACAAATTAGTTACCTTCTAATAGCAGCCAGACATCAACCCAATGACAGTCATTTGGTTGTACATGCACCTCTTGGGGGGAATGCAGACTTAATTTTGGTTTCCAAGGTATCTTTTTTGATACCTAAGTCACTTGTAAATGATCTTACTACTTTTTGCTTTATCCTCCAGCTAACAGCCACCATTACCAAGTGACAAGCTTTCAAAAGATAAAGTCAAGACTCAATTTCTTAAAAGTAAGGGCACTCCCAAACTTGATTACGAAGGCCCAGCTGCCAAGCCACTGACACATGCACTCTTAAGTCTCCACCATCTAGAATTAAACTGTTCATCAAGCCCAAAGATGGGAAAATCAACAACAAAGTCTTTTTATTAGTTGCTGCTAAACATTAATTCAAGAACCTAAAGGCATACAACCAGAAGGGCTTGTTTTTCTTTAGTTTCTCCTCAAAGCCCAATTTATCAACAAGTTAACCCAGAATTGGAAACTTGGAAGCAGCAAGGATGTAAGGGGCACAGTATTAGGATCATATGTTGGTGGCTAAAGGAATTCCACACTACTAGTTCAGAGATGAGGAACAAGGATGGGATGCAGCCAATCTGTACCAATCAATAAGAATAATTTTCTGTATGATGTCCAATTTGTACTCAGAGGATTTCCAATCCGATTTTAAACTAAGGGGTGTGTGTGTGTGTCTCTAGGGGCAAGGGTCAGAAAGATTATCCTGCAAACTGGTTGGCAGGAGTTAGTGATCAACTAAGCCAATGACAGGGTGACTAATGTGGGATTAGACATGGCTCAGAAAGAGGGATTCTTTCTCAGTCCTTTTAAAATTTCAGTATAAATTGAATTCGATCCATATAGTCAATACTATATGACTATAATAAAAAAGCATAACTAAGTGAATTTGAAGTCCAGAAGATGACAAACTGACATATTACAACTACTTTCTATTGTTTTAAATACTCTTGAACAATGTTCAAATAATTTTGGGTGGATATCATGTGTAATGTGTCTCCACTATCAGAACTATGTATATATATATATATATATATACATTTTTTTTTCTCCAGGAGGTCCCAGGGATCGAACCCCAGTCTCTCCATATGGTAGATGGATGCCAAACCTCTTGAGCGACATCCATTTCCCTAACTAAGTATATTTTTAATACACCTTACAGCCCACAGCCATAGGCTTGTGAATAGTAGCAAATTTATATATAATAACTTTAACAATTAAGTTAAGGGGGATGCTCCCCAGTTTAACAGAGTTAGACTCATTTACAGGTTCTCTAAACATGGCTTTTCTGCCCCTTTGCTTTGAACCCATAATATACTTGATCAATATTTGTCCCAGAGACTTAAATCTTTGGTCCATCCATGTGCCAGTTGAGCCCTGAATTTCAGCAGAGTTGCAACACCTACTCTCCAGTTCATTGGATTCACCCAGGACAACAAGGAGATGATAATGGTCAATGCCCATCCCAAGGAACAGTGTATACAACTGCAAGACAGCTCCATCCATCTGCCCCATGGAATCTAAGCCCCCTCTCAATTAGAAGTGGACATCACCATCCCAAAATCATCAAGATTGGGAATGAACAATGGACTAGTCTTATTATTATTCTAGCAATGGGAGAACTCTTATTGATGTAAAGGCAGTGGCCACCAGAGGTTGAGAGATGGGAGAGGGAAGAATGTGTGTAATATTGGGGCATTTTCGGGACATTGAATTTGTCTTGCATGACATTGCAGTGACAGATACAGGCCATTCTATATTTTGTCATAACTTTACAAAATTGTGCAGGACAGTGTAAACTGTAGTCCATGGTTAGTAGCAATGCTTCAATATGGGTTTATCAATTGTAACAAACATACACTAATGAAGGATGTCACTAATGTGGGAAAGTGTGGGAGAGGGGAGGAGTGAGGCAAGTGACAATCCCTTATACTTTTTATGTAACATTTACATAATCTAAAGGTTCTTTAAAGATTAAAAAAAATTAATTATAAAAAAAAGTTAAGGGGGCAGCAGATGTGGCTCAAGCAGTTGGGCGCTCGCCTTCTACATGGGAGGTCTCAGTGCCCCCTAAAGAAGACACAAAAACGAGCAGACAGACGAGGGAGCCATCAGTGGCAGAGGAAGGGGAAGTTAAGGAAGCAAGGATCTTGTTATAACAGCAATTTTCTCCCTACCCACTTGATAATGGTGCTTGGTAAATATCTGTTGGATAAATTTGCATATATTTTCAAACAAGAAAGTAGCCTTTATACAAGTCTATCTTTATTTGTAAAAAATAATATACAACTAAAGCTAATTTGTTTTTTAAAATCAAAGTTCATTTAGTGATAATGTACATTTTATAATAAAATTGTAGTAAAATACTGACATTTGATAGTTTAAACAAAGTATCATTCATGTAAAAATCATGTTGCAGTATGTAAAATTTAATTAGAAAATTCATAGTTCACAAAAGTACATATTTTGTCAATAGCTCATGAGAATGTTATCATAAATTTACTTATACAAAACAAAATTCACAGTTAGGCTTGACATTTAGTACTATAAGATTTTATGCTGAATCCAGATACTTTCGTTAATTAAATACACTTGAAATAACTGATTCAGACTACCAATGAATTGATGTTTTATTGTATAACCAAAATCTATTGGCTTTACAATATGTCTAGATCAATTATTTCACCAATAATTTAAATGACAGAGATCCAGTTGAAAACCCCACTGACATACTCTTAGCAGGATAATTAAACATACTAGCAGCTTTGATTTTCATTTTCATGAACACATACAAGATAAAATTGTATTTTACAATTAAAATTTGTACAAAAAAGTCAAGCCCTGGAATTATTTTTTTCAAGAGAAAAATTTTTACGTTAAAACTATATTTAGAAAAAAAGAGAGAGAGGTAGTATGTGAAAGTAGTTTTACTTAAAATGTTGAACCCCGGCACCACTTATATTATAAATGAAGTTTAACCTTCTACATACTAATGTTATTTTGCCATTCCAGAGTCAAATTCATAAGACTCACAGAATGTTAAAGCTGGAATGCCATTAAAAATAGTGGTATATAAATGGAAGAACTTCAGTGAAATACACAACTACATTGTATTACATAATATTGCGCATTCAGTTAATAGTTTAGTGATGTTTAGTGGTAATGTGAACAAGACATATTTAAATGTATTTTGAGTTAAGTGATCTTCATTTAATCAAGACTTTACTTCATATATTTTTACCATAATGAGAAATATCCTTCAAAACGGAGTCATTGATTCTTCATTGCTTGAATAGCACGCAATAGTTATAAAGGTATCCATAATAGCCCTACCATAAAATTAATTAATAAATAACTCTGGGAGAAATATCCATAAGCCAGAAGGAACTTATGTACTTCATAATATTCTTTTCTATATACAAGCATACCGTAGTACTTGTGCACATTGTACAATGTTATATATCAAAGAAATCGGGCAAAAAATGAAGGTTAGCAGCCTTACTCTTAAATTGTTCTACATGGAGGCACTAGAAAGTAATAAATAGCCTCATAAAATTATTAGTGATAAACTCTACCTGTCCAAGGTGAATACACACATTTTTCATAAAGTGTAGGCAGTGTTCCTTGAAATCCCATTAAAGACAACCCAATTTTTTTTTTTTTTTTATAAAAAAGTACACAAGTTTGTCCTGTGTGTAAAAATCTCTTAGTTTGGGTGCATTTTAAAAATCCAAAACAATTTACACTACTTGAATACATTAAGAGTATAAAAACACACCAACAAAACACACACACACAAACAAAAGGAATGTTTTCCTGTGAGTTTGGGAATGAGGACAAGAATAGGTTAGAAGAGGTTAAAGGAGAAAGTCTCCCATATTACCCAAGTCAATGGAACTAGCTTTTAAAACAAATTTTGCCTATGTGGAATTAGTCTGTAAATATGTAAGCTACAGGATGGACAAACACACATCAACTTGAACAACTGTTAAAAGGTTTCATCATTCAGGAACATAGTTTCAATGCTTTATAACATGGGATGCTAATTTTAAAAACAATTGGTTTGATTTCTTAGAAATTAAAAACAAAAATGCATTGCAGAAAATATTGTGTTACAATTAACAACAGTGAAACATTAAGAAACCAAAATAAAATATTGGGAACATAAGAGCTGAGGTCCTCGAGGTATCAAAAGAGATACAATCAGACTTCTTCACATTAGAATTAAAAAAAAAAAAAAAAAGGAAAAATTAACTGAGCTCTGCACAGCAGGTTAAATATGCAACCACTTCAAACAGAAATGATCTAGTCTTCTCATAGTTCTCAAAGTGTGGTCTAACATCCAGATTTCCACAAACAAAACAGCAGAAACACATAATTTCATTAGCAAAGGCCCCTTTGTTTTGGATTTAAATTCATCTCTGAGCCACCCAAGTTTACTTTAGCTATTATCAAACTACTGTTTTAATAACATTGTAAGCTTGCAATATAATTTTTCTCATGCCTATTCCAAGTCACTGGTTCAGAGGTATATATGCTTTAAACTAGCCAAATTTATAAGTTCCCATGGCATCCTCACCCACAAAACATTCAGAGAATGGTTTCATAACGTTATGATTGTTCCATCTTCTTCTAAGAGTTTTTGATCTGGAACACATGTTTCAAATTCTGTGTTTGTACCACTTGCTATGGGTGCCAAGTTCACTTCATTAGAAGGAATAAAACCATTCTGTCCAGACTCAAAACTGAGTTCTATTTGTGTTGATTCCAGGCTCTCAGTAGTAGGAACAGCTTTAGGAATCTGTTGTGGCACTCCATTATCTTCAATAATAATGTCATCTTCATCACTGTCCTCATCCTCTGGCTCCAAGCTTGGTTCGATCTGCTGTTGATAGCCAAGAAGGCTATTATCAATAGACTGGCCAGAGCTGCCGGAAGTCCGACTGTTCCTAACAATGTTATTCCTCTGGTTTGCTGGTCTCACTGTTATGATAAGGTTGCGACTGTTTGCAATCATCATGTCTGTTACTTGATCAAGACTCTTCCCTGAAACTTCTATGCCATTAACTTCCAAGACTTCATCATTAACAGCTAATAGTCCTGTGCTTTGAGCCAGACCTCCTGGGACCAGTCTGGATATAAAGATCCCTGGGACCTTCTCTAAGCCATGTGGTGTTACCCTGACACTGGAGCCATCCCGGATATAGAATCCTAGGGGTTTCTCCATGCCGTATTTGTAAAGACGAACCCTACGATGCGTTTCTGGGAGAATATCCACATCTATAATAGAAGACACAGGTCTGAAGTCTTGGGGCATACTAATGACTATATGTGGCTTTTTTCTATGGTTGTCAGGACGCAATACATTGGTTAAGACATTCTTCTTCTTTATTAGTGTGTCCGTACCAAAGGCACTGTAGTCTGCTTCTTCTGTTTAAAAAGAAAATAAAAATAATTATAGAAGTGCTGTAAAAATACCATTTATCTGGAGTTGAATCTGTACAGAAAGGATAACTCAAATGTATTTGATACGTAAATAAACTAGTTATTAGCTTATTCTTAATTCATCATAATATAGTAATGAGATACTGTTATACCAGGGAAAAAACACTAGGTAGCCCTCTCAAGGACATACCACAAAATTATCAAATATTGAAGTTAAATTTGAAAAAGCTCAATGACTATTACAAATGCCTAGAAGAGTGGGAAGCCTACAAAATGGGAGGTCCCGGATTTGGGTCCTGGTGCCTCCTAAAAGAAGACAAGCAGATGCCACCTCCCCCTGCAACAGAGCTGAACGCCACCTCTCGCCACAATGAGCTAGACTCTGCCCCTGCTGCAACAAGCAGATGCCACAGCCCACAGAGAGCAGATGTGGCCCAGTCCTTTGGACACTCACTAGCCTCTCATGTGGGAGGTCCCAGGTTCGGTTCCAGGTGCCTCCTGGAGGAGGTGAGCAAACAATGAACAGGCGCGGGTGGGGGGAAGAGGGGATAAATAAAGAAAAAAAAATGTCTAGAAGAGCAATACTAGGCACTGGTATCTAATAAAGCATCAGTGGTAGGACTACACAGTAACTACAGATTGGAAACACACAGCGAAGGTTAAAAAAGATTTGGGGGAAGCGGCTGTGGCTCAATCAGTAGGGCTCCCGTTTACCATATGGGAGGCCCCGGGTTCGGTTCCCGGGGCCTCCTGGTGAAGGCAAGCCCGCCCGCACGGCGTGGTTAGCTGACCCAGCGAGCACAAGCAGCAAGGGGGGGATAAATGAATAAATAAATAAAATCTTAAAAAAAAAAAAAAAAAAAAGATTTGGAACACACACTGGAGAGGGAAGTGGGATTGAGGATTGCTTCAGAAATATTCCTTGAGATTTTTTTTTTTCTTTCAATGAGAATGCCTTACAAGTGCCTTTTTTTTTTTAATGTAAAAGAAATTGATAGCTTTTAACCTCTAACAAATAATTTTATTGCATTTAATACCTGACACTAACATGACACAACCAATATTAATTTGTGTCTGATAAAATATTAAACATAAAAAAGCAAAATCCAGATTAACTATCTCATTCACTGCTTTATTATCAGCACACAATAAACATTTGCAACAATACAAACCAGATTTCTTACTATGGGTGACAGTACAACAAATTTGGAAGAAATGTGTATGTCAATTACCCTAGTACAGTTCTCTCTACCAGAAAAAGTTACAGGACTTTACCTTTTCTGGAAACAATTAACAAAACACTGAGTATAGCAAATGAAATTCTGATTTCTCCTATAAACACATTCTTTATCATTTTAAACAAGCTACTTAAAGTGTATTCTTCCTTTACTTTGTTTAAAATACCTCCAATTTGCATGTTCATCATATTCAACTCAATGACATGAAATGGGACACTTTTGGCCCCCAAGGTAAATCAAAAGAGCAAACACGAACATCTATGTCAGGCCCTGGGCAGGTAGTGTCATTAAGTGAACCTGGTGCATACCAAATACCTAGGAATCTTGGTCTTTATGTCCACAAATAAATACCCCCCCTCGGTTTTCTGGGGGAATTCTTTTTTTTTTTTTTTTTTTGCAGGAAGTTATTTATTCTGTCCAGGCAAAGAAGAGGCTCTACATGGGGAATTCAGTTCTAATGGGGGAATTCATAATCTTTCATTTTCCCATGTTCGCAAGAGACAAAGGTATAAGATTTTTAATTTTCTTCTTTACTGTGTGAAAAACAATTTAAGTGCAAGGACATCTTTCTCCATGTCAGTGACACAGACAACAGGGAGTAATAAGGACTCTGGTAAACTGCAGAACCTCTAGCCCATTTAAATGGCACAGCTGTGCCTCAACTCCAGATAAGCTTTTCTTACATGGGCTATAGGAATTTGTGTGGCCAAAATTTTTCAAGAGATGCCAGAAAGCTACGTTTTTAGGTAAAATGTTCCATTTTAAAATATTGACACCGAATTTAAAAAGCAATGCAAAAGAAAAAACAAAAAACCCCTCCACATCCAGGGTCGCATTCATTCCACAAGTCACCAATTTATAATCTCTGATGTAAACTAAGGGAAAAAAACAGGACACCTATAATCAGATGTTGTTAAATCTTAGGGCTGAAGGAAGTTAGACTACAAACAAAAAACCTAATCAGAGAAGGGGAGGTAGAAAAGGAAATGAAATTAATAGCAGGAACAAAAGATGAAATCACATTTCAAAAATAACTGGAAGGGGGTCAGCATGCTAAATATTAATTTTTTTAAACTTAAGTTTTCCCCTACTTCGGCTGTTTGAAAATCTCAAAGAGGCAGAATTTTCAAGGATAAAAAAGTAGCCAACGAGAATAAAAGAGACAAAACGCCCTCCAAAAAGAACTAGTTCAAAATCCTAGTCTCAGTGACTGCTATAAATACTGGTATGAGCATCTTGCATTTTTTTGTACAGTGCTTCAGTTTGTAATCTATTGTTTTATCCTCAAACCCTCCTGTTTGTAAGCAATTATCATCTTCACCTTATAGACCAGTAAATTAAGGGTAAAAATAAGTTACAAAGAAAAGACTGGAATCCAGGTTTTCTTACTAGTCCAGTACCTTCCAAGTTCCCATAACGAATGTGAGGCGTCCAATGGGTATCAGAAACCAGAGATTATTAGGACTCTTTTCTGATGCTGCTTGAACACTCTTCAAAAAACTAGTTTGATTAACATACAAGACGAGGGACACCTTGTTTTTTGGTATTTTTTCCCCCAAAGGATGCTTTTTGTCTTCATTTATAAAGTATTTACACTGTGTTCTTACAGAGAATTTTATTTGTAATTTAGCTTTGAAAATAAATCTACTGATGCAAGAATCTTTTTGGCAAAGTTGTATCTGAAACCTATCAAGAATAATCTACTGAATATGTTTTCTCAAAATTAAACATTTTCATTTGAAAGCAATCCATAATGAGAGCCTATGAATCATTTATAAAGGAAATTCCAAGCCATACAAACTGAGAACAAAATTAAGTTGTCTACATACCTACTCATGAGAAACCTGACCAAAAAAACCCTAAATCTGCATAATTTGGCAAGGCATCTAGATTTGCTTTGAATGTTCTCTGCTAAATTCCCAAAAGCAATATACCCCAGTACAAAGGCATCTTTGTTCTGCCATCTAGCTAATCAGTTTCCAGCCACTGGGGGAAAAATATTTTGGCAGAAAGCCAGGGTACAGGGTGTTAGTTTAAAGTATAAAGGTGAATGTCCAAAGGGAATGGAAGTTGACTTTCTACCCGAGTATGTATATCAGAGAGCAAAACTCAGGATGAGATGTAAAGCTTGGAAACTTGATTCATAGCAACCTTCCACTGGGATAAACCCAGGCTTATCATGCAACAGTATGTAATGTAGGTTTATACAGCAATCCCTCACTTATCCGGGGCCTGGCCCTCAGCCGACAAGCTCAGCTAACTGGAACAGTAAAGGACCCACCTAGAAGGCCTCTGAATAGCCAAATTCGTTGTCTCACTTCCTTACCCACAAAAAAGCTCCTGTGCTTTACTCAGAGCGGAGTCCTGCAGGCCCTCCCTCTGTACCACCTACTCTTTAAACATGAATTCTGAAAGGCCTGGTTATCTCATTCCTTAGCTCACAGAGCATCATGAGTCACAAATTCAGAGCAGGGTGAGGGTCCACTAGCGAGTGGCAGGCACAGATAGAAAAAATAAAAGCTTAGTGAATAAAAAGCAAGCCTGAAAAAATAAACAGCTTTATATAAACCCCACCAGCATACCTGTACAGTAACAGAACAAAGTTCATGATAGAATCACCAAGAAGGCTGAAGATTATGTCCCATGAGAGGGAAGAATGAATTACTTTTTTGAACATTCTAATCCAGGGGTTGACAAGCTTTTCCCATCAAGAGCCAGACAGTAAATATTTTAGGCATGACAGATCATACAGTCTCTGTTGCAAAGCAGCCAGACAATAAGAAATGAGCTATATGTTAATGAATGTGCATAGTTGTTTTCCAATAAAACTTTATTTACAAAAATAGGCAGCAGGCTGGATTTGGCCCAAGGGCATTAGTGTGCCAACCCCTGTTCTAAACCAAAATGGCTAAATGAAATAGATTTGGCAACTTTAAAAGGATTAAACCTTCAAAGCACTTAAAGCAACATTCAAATTTTGCAGATCCCTTCATTTCCTGTTAAAAGAAAAATCAACTGCCAGATATTTAATGGACACCTACTACATGCCAGGCATTGTGCTCTGTGCCATAGACTCAGTGAACAAAAGAGATTTGGTACCTGCTTTTCATGGTGCTTATAGTCTGAAAGAGAAGATAGCAAATAACAAATAATTCCAAATAATTAAATTATTACAATGGGGCCAAGAACAGTGATGTGCACTGTGCTGTGGGAGCAAATACATGGGGCCCTAACCTGGTCTGTGGGGTAAGGTACGGCTTCAAGGAGAGGTTTACCTTGAAATTGGAAAAGAAGGGGGCAGGGGCTACTCAGGTAAAGGAGCACAAAATACAACAAATATGAAGAAGTCCAATATACTAGAGTGGAGGGGTGAGATGGGAGGTGGAAAGAGAAGTGGAGAGCTAAGTCAGGCGGCCAGGGGCCAACCAGATAAACAGGGCCTCCTAGGATGTATTAAGGTTTATAGACTTTAGCCTAAGGGCAATGGGAAGGAAACCAAGGATTTTAAGCAGGAGAATGATGGTAATCTCATTTGCTTTTTTACAAAGCTCACTCTAACTACAAGCTGGAGAATGGACTGGCGGGGGAGGATAGGAAATTACTACCTTCATTTAGGATGGTACCTGGCCTGGAGCAGAGGCAGTGGAGATGAGGAAATAAATATGAAAACTAATTAGAGGACAGTTTTAATAGACTTGGTGACTGAATGGAAAACAGGTTTGTGTCAAAGGTGGCACCCAGGTTTCTGTCACAAGCAACCTGTCATAGTCTCACATATTACGCCACAATTTTTTGTTCTTTTTATTTCCGGAGCCATACCTTTGGTTAAAAACTTTTTCACAATTTACTATTAAAATGTATATCCCTTAGGCTGTTTTAAAATTAAACCCTGATTCATTAAAATGTAACTTTAAAGTACATCTACAAAATGATGTCCAATGCACAGTAATAGTCTAAGAGAGGATTTAAGTGCCCAGTTACAGGTGTCTGGGCTCAAGGCCATGTTCTGAGCGAGACATAACTTTTATGATATGCTTAAAGCAAGGTCCCTCTAGTGTTTCCAACAAACTCCTTTGATAAATCCAAGATGTATGTCATACAAAAACAGGTGGTGAGGGAAGCGGCTGTGGCTCAATCAGTAGGGCTCCCGTTTACCATATGGGAGGCCCTGGGTTCGGTTCCCGGGGCCTCCTGGTGAAGGCAAGCCCGCCCACACGGCGTGGTTGGCTGACCCAGCGAGCACAAGCAGCAAGGGGGGGATAAATGAATAAATAAATTTAAAAAAAAAAATCTTTAAAAAAAAAAAAAAAAAAAAACAGGTGGTGATAAAGCAAGACATTTTGGTCTTCGGTGTAGATATTCTGATTAGATCTGGCAAGGAGCTTGTGCTCATCATGACTGACTGGTAAGCTTTTAGATTTAACACACACTTCCTTGGCTGTATTTCTTTTTTTTTTTTTTTTTTTTTTTTTTTTAAGATTTTATTTATTTATTCATTTAGCACCCCCTTGCTGCTTGTGCTCGCTGGGTCAGCTAACCACGCCGTGCGGGCGGGCCTGCCTTCACCAGGAGGCCCCGGGAACCGAACCCAGGGCCTCCCATATGGTAAACGGGAGCCCTACTGATTGAGCCACAGCCGCTTCCCTCCTTGGCTGTATTTCAAACCTACAGGAATGACCTGGGTATTTTTTAAAGGAGCAACCAGATTTTCTAAAGTTGTTTAATACACAATAACAACCTAAACAAGAAGGAACACTCTATTCTGTACCTTCTCTTCTCTCTCTCCCAAATAAATTAGGATACTCTAAAGGCCAGTAGGGGGTTGGAGTTGGCTAAAGACCTGGGAATCCTCTTTTGTGAAAATAACTTTTATGATATCAGGTTTTTTGCTCCCATAATAGGCCTATAAACAGAGTATGGGGTTCTTCTTCTAGAAATAAATTATAATAAAATATAGGACTTTTCAACATTTGTAGCAAAATACCATCATCGCGTTCAGACTATAGTAGTTCACATTCAATCATAAATTTTCACTTAACTTATTTAGTGGAATATATCAGATTTCAAAAGATCACATGGCTTCAAATCATGAAATTTGTTTTTTAAACATCACTTGGTGCATATCAATTGTAGCTGCTGCCCTGTTGATCCTTTAATTGGAATCAACAAGCCAAGAAAACAGAAATTGTATTGTAATTAAGCAGTTAAAACCTAACTATACTTAATGTTAAGCTTTATAGTATAATTTCCTGAATTTAAAGTCCATTAAGGAATACAGAGAATACAGAGAATCAGTGGGCTTTCTACTCAAGCATCTGTTGAGCTTTGTTAGAAGAAAAAAAGTACCAACATGAACGACCCCACACTGTGTCAGTCAGTCAGTCAGTCACAGATGCCGGGGACTCAGTCATAAATAAGACAGACAAAACCAGTTAACAAATACATAAATAAGATAATTCCAGGTTGACTGAGGATGACCTGGTAAAGGGGGGAGGGTGGAGTGCTTTAGCTAGGTGGTCAAGAGACCCCTCTGAGAAAGGTGCTATTTGAGCTAACTAAAATCTCAAGGGGGAGGAGGCAGCCATGGGAAGACCTGGAGGGAAAGTGTTTTCAGGAAAAGCAAGTGCAAAAGCAGAGAGGCGGCAACAATCTCACCAAGTTGAGGGACAGAAAGAAAGCCAACGTGGTGGCTGTGATGAGGGAGCAGAAGAGTGGAGGAAAATAGGTTGGGAAGTTCAAATCAGGAAAGATTTTATTCTCATTGCAATGGGGAAGCCATTGGAAGGGTTAAAGCAGGAATGAATTGAACTAACTTGCTTTCATTTTATGCTGAAGTCATATTTGTATTGAATTTGTGATTTTTAAAACTAAAATCTTTCTACTGAATGGACTGCTCAATTCTAAATCAAATTCTAAGGGCTATCAATTACACTGGAAATTTTACCACTTTTGTTCACATATGAATGCATTTCTACACCAAAACAAACATTCCTACACCAAAAACAAAAACCTTCAAAGGTCTCAATAAAAATACAGGAAAAACTTCTAACTCCAATTTTATACCACCCTATAAATACAAATTCTAAAAAGAAGTAACAGAAGATGCCAGATAACCACTCTTCAAAGATGCTAGGACCAATTCCGTGATCATGTAAGTGCTACAACTTCATTAACAAAAACATGTGATGGTATATGCCAACTCCCATAATCTTGCTAACAAAGGGGATAATCAATAAAATTGTCAGATGGCTGTAGTTTAAATATGGTCATACTACACTTGAACACCTATTCCAGACAGCAACTAAATTATTAATGAAAATTACAACTGATTGCTAACAAAAAAGGCCTTTCTTTTATTCAACCACAATTATTTGCTTAAAATTACAAGTTGCACTCAAATGTTTTGTCCTTCTCCCTCCTGTAGGGACATTCTTTCTTCTCCAGGATTCTCTACGTAGCTTTCCAAGGTGATATACCTGGTCTTTAACTCACCTCGCCCCATGTCTACTCCCATAATTTCCACTATTACTTTTCTGCAGACTTTCAAATCTCTCTGACTGGTCTTTAGATTTCTATCCTAAACTCCAGACAACCATTTCCAATTTCCTGCGTGATATGTGCAACTCACCAGCCTTATAAGCGTATTTGTTCTATAATAAAACTTATCATTTCCTTTCCCAAGTCTTTCCTTCTTCCAAATTCTGTGTGTTTATGGCATTGTCCCAGCCATTGGACTTAAAACCATAAAGCTATTATTCTTTGTTAGACTCCCTTCAACACTATCCCATTCAGCTGTGACTGTCAAATATTTCCCACTTTATCTTTCCACTGCTACTTTCCTCACCTATGGCAGCAGCGTCCTAGACAGCCTCTTCACTGCTTCACCACCTGTTCCTTGCTCTACTATACACTGTTGCCCACTCCAATTCATCTTTAACAGCCAAATTAACCTTCCTAAAGTACTACTCTAATTATATCATTCTCCTGTTAAATATCTATGCAATCCATCTCAGGGGTCTTTGTGAAATTTTTGTGTATGAAAGTAGTTTGTAAATAATCAAGTAATATAGATATATTAAGTTAGCCATAAGTTAGCCTTAGAGGTTTATTTTGTTGGTGGACTTTAGTTCCTTCAAGCCCAGAAAAGCAAAGATATGCAATCAGTGGCATTTCAAAGCCCTGGGAGTGGTCCAATGCTTATCAACTGATTGGAAAAAGTTTCACCTTTAAGTCACTTGAGTTTTCACAAGTTTCTTTCTGGACTGGTTTACAAACATAGTAAGGTTTTAATTAGGCTCCCTGCTCTCCACTGGCTTCCCAAACTTCATTTACCAAAGAGAAAGAATAAATGACACACGATTCCTATCCTGCTGTCCATCTTCAGATTAACACACACACACACACACACACATACACACACACGGAAAGAAGGCTAAAAAGTTAAAAAAATAAAGACTCAAAATACATTTGAAAATTCTTGTCAAATACTGACGTTAGTTCAAATGCTCTTTTGCAAGACTAAATAAAACCCTCCAAAATGACTTGCTATCTAACATTCCAGATAATTGAACTAATTTTATACATTTCTATGGAAAATATCCTAAAAGGGAGGGAAAAGAAAACATTTACTGGGACTTAGTGAGTGCCTACTACATTCCAGGGCACTGCACTTAGCTTATTTAATCATTATAGTAATCTTAAGAGGTATTATACTCACTCTATTGATAAAGACATTGGGATTTAGGAAGATGAAATAACTTCCCTACATGTGTCTACTAAGTAGTAATTAAAGCACCTGAAAGTTGGTGGCCACACACACCAAAGATTAGAATGCTCTTGGGAAGCGGCTGTGGCTCAATCAGTAGGGCTCCCGTTTACCATATGGGAGGCCCCGGGTTCGGTTCCCGGGGCCTCCTGGTGAAGGCAAGCCCGCCCGCACAGCGTGGTTGGCTGACCCGGCGAGCGCAAGCAGCAAGGGGGGGATAGATGAATGAATAAATAAATAAAATCTTTAAAAAAAAAAAAGAATGCTCTTGACTCCAAAGCCATATTCCTTCCACCACATCTTTCTGAATGGATAATAATTCATTAATATTTCATTCAATGAAATGAGGATTCAATAAATTCCTAATTTCTATAAAGAATCTAAGAGGTTAAAATTAAAATGATTAAGAACACAAACTTTCTAATGTGCACTTAAGTGTAAAGATAGTAATTAGACCAAAAATAGCACAAATGTTTTAACCTACTGGTTAGTTAACATAGTAAGCGTCACACAAAATGTTTATTCACTAAGTTTGTGGCAAAGAAATCTGTGTATCCTATCAATGGAGAAACAAACTACTATTTCTAAAACAACTTTTCTAAACAGTGGTACTTACCCTTCTTTTGTATAAAAATCCTAAGCAGTGGATTGGCTGTTGAAACAGCTTTGTGGTAATTATCATCATTATTTATAGGTAGTAAGTCTCCATGGATGTCTGCATAGCCAACTAAAACGTCAACATTGGGTATCTTATGAACATGCTGCAGCAATCCATAAAACTCATCAAATTTTCCAGGTTTTGATCTTTCCAGTGAAAACCGACGAAATTCAGCTCCAAACTATAAATATAACAAACACATTTTAAGTTTTTTTTTTTCAAAACATAAGTAACAGAAGGACCCAATTAAAAACTGCATGCCATAGAAAAATTAACATAGCAAGTATTTCCCTTAATAATGAAGATCTATTTCCTGTGAAACCTCATAATCCGGAGGTAAAGGCACAGGAATGTGCCTCCTCAATGCCGAGTCTTTAAAGAGCACCCCCTTCGAGAGAGGCAGGCCCATTTCAATCCCTGGAGTTCCCAAGCCTCACTGGGGACTACCCTGCAGAGCAACTCAGCTCAAACCCTGTCTGGAGACCAGACCCTGACAGCAGCACTCTCCTCGCTCAGGCCATGGGGTACCAAAGATGCACCTAAGTCTTTATTTTGGCCATTAGCAAAAAGCATCTAAGTTTCCTTCCGCATGAAAGGAACTACAGTTTCACAGGTTGTGGCAAGGATCAATAGCAAAATATACAAAAAGGGCTTTGAGCTCCTTGGTGTAAGGCACTACAGAAATGGCGGTATATTGTGTAAGAAACAGGTCTAGAGATGAGAGGCATCTTCCTTATGCTAATGCTGAAAAAGAAGTTTTATTAATACATCAAATACATGCCCTACAACTATCTAATTAATGCCATAAATGTTGATGTGCTTGGCACAGCACTAGGCCCTAGAGATCGAAAGCCTCCAGAAGCTCACCAATTAGTGGGTAAAGAGAATAATTTCATCAGAGTTAATAAAGGATCACAAAAATAGAGGATGACAACCTCCATCATGTCTGATATTTATCCTCCCAGTTCTGATTTCAGATCTGTCCCTTCTCTGCTTTCCATGCCCAATCATTAAAGTAGCTCTTACTCAACACTAAGGATTGGCTTCATCTAGCCCATAATAAACAGAATGTATAACTTACTACAGGACTAGTATGGCATTTCCTCAAATGTAGAAACCTGAAAAAGGTTAATCGGCCTTCCTGAAAAAGTATATCCCAGTTTGGAAAATGCTACATAACTATTAATTGTTCTCTTAAGAGTCACTGTGGAGACCAGCAGAACTAAAGGCGTGGTTAAGTCCTATAGGTTGTTTTGTTTTGTTTGTTTGTTTTTTAAATTTAAACAAGTTTCCCAAATGTGTCTGGCCACTGAGGTTGTTTTTCCTCTAAATATCTGTTATTGGCTTGAATAATGTACAACTGAGACAGTGCCTTAAGTATCACAAAGAAAAAGTCCCTATCATAATCTGAGCTGTTTACAAATGTGTCGATTCATTTTCCCAAGGTCCCAATGGGATATCTGGATTCACAGCTTTTGCTATATCTAAGAAATTCATCTGCCTTGCTTATACCCACACAATCACTGGTTTTAATTAAAGTCCAAACTCACCCAAACCAACTCTTATATCTAATAAATAAAGTTTCCAAAACACATTCCTGAAACATAAACACTAACGTCTATGGAGAAAATAAGGTGACTCATACGTATAGCTCTCAAAAAGTTTGGTCACACCTTCACATTTCAAAGTAAATATAAATTCAGGGAACACCCTTCATATCAGAGTTAGTCTTATGATGTTATCAAAAGTCATAGTTTCTCTGCTCCATTTTCTTTATTCTGGTATCACAACATAACACTGCTAGTGCTGATTCATCCAAAGGGTTTACCCCTTCCCCTGATGCATTATGAATGGGTATAATGTCTAATTGAATATTTTAGGGCTTCAACATTTTTGCTAAAACATTTGGATGAAAATTCTTTGTTCAACTTTTTCTCTTGCTTAAATGTTCTGATAAAATCAATGAAAAACTGTCTGGCTTCACAGCAGCTGTGCCCTTTTGCAAATGTTGGCAGGAAAAAAGAGACACTATTATGATTCTTGCAACAAAGTAATAGGATTAAGAACTTTTTACTACATAAAGAAAAATACTAAGAGATAAAATTAAGACCTAATCAACAATTAGTCACAAAGGAATAATTCACTATGTTAACCATTTACAACTTTTTTTTAAGCCTAGTTTACTTTGTCCTAGCCATCCAGAATGTGTATGGATTGCCTCACCCCAGCATCAGCTGGTACATTCTACAAATGTAAACTTAATCTGCATATTCTATTTGCCTATGAAAAATAATTAGGAAGTTTTAGGGCTCAAAGACGTTCAAGGTTATTAAAGGTCACCATGTTGATTATTAAGAATGTTCCCAACTCAGGAGAAACAATTAGGAAGATAAATCAGTTACCAAAGAAGAATCACATGGTAGCTGGTATCACAAATTTAACTAGTTATATTTGCATTATCCATTATTTTTATTATCTGTACCATTTTCCCTTCTATGAATAAAGATAATAAAGTTGACACTATTGATTTCTACGCTGAAGAAAATCTGTCCAAATATTTTTCAAGCGGCTTACATGGCAAGTGTTTTATTCAATACATGAAAATCAAATGTACCAACAATATATGTTTAAAACATGGGGTGTCACAGACACACTAGATACAGGCACTATACAGCCAGAACCACAGACGGCCCACCCTTCAATTCAGCGCATGCTCTATTAATGAGACATGGTTCACTACAAGTGCACTATGGCAGTGGTCAAACGTACAACATATAGTTTAGCCCAAGTATGTGAAAGATTTACAAATCAGTTGGCAGACAGGCCAAAAGGCTGACGACAGTCCATTTACTACTTGACAGTATTTAGCAGTGCACCTAGACTCAGCACTGTATCACATCCCTACTCATATTTTCCCAAGGACAGAAAGATTAAACTTGCTATCAAGATTAAGACCACAAACTGAACTTTAAGATTATGCATTATCAGAAGCGTTTTTCTTTTCTTAACCTCAAGTCCCACAAACCCAAACTGGATTCATAACAGAACAGCCATGAGAAGGTTCACCCAATGGGCATGGAGCTACTACCACCACTAGACCGCTAGAGGAAAAGCTCTATGTATTTTGAGTCATCTTAACCCTTTAGTTCCAGCAAGCCACTTCAACCCCACTGCTATGGCAGTTCCACAGAGGACAAACGAAAGAGCAGATTCCTTAAATTACTATAATTACATTTCTATTCTTATCAAACAGAATGATTTCTGAAACGAATGCCTATCCTGATACGTGAGTTCTTAGGTCGCAAATAAAGTTTAAAACTGAACAAACATGCATATATTCTTGATGTGATTCTCAGTTCCAGCAGCTTTCAGAACTTTGCTTATCAATCCCAGACAATAAAAACCATGCCACTCCTGGCTCTAGGAAGCTTTCCTTACGCTTACGTACTTCACTAGACAGGATTCTGCATTCTCCTTCAGCACTCTTCTATTCAATAATGAGTCATTATTTTTGAAGTTGTTATGTTTTTACTTTTCTCCTATTTGTGTGTTTTGGTTTTCCCAACTCTATTTTAAATGTTCTCAGGGCCCAAGCCAGTATTCTCTGATTTTGTATGCTATAGTGCCTAAAAATTATTCATAAAACAGCTTTAATCACCAAGGTTCTCAGGTTTTGTCATAAAAACAGAGCCTGGGGAAGTCTCTTAGTTTTCTCATCTGTAAAAGAGGACTCGAACTAGATTATCCAAACATCTTTTTGGCTCTTCAACTCAAGAAACGCCAAAAGAAAATGCTCTCGCAGCTGGCGATCACCTTCAAATTCCAGTTCAAGATCTGCTTTGGAAAGCATTCCCCAGCTAATCCCTGCAGACTACTCTGCTCACTGAGCCTTGCAATTTAGGAATTCGGTTGATACCGAAGTAATTATCACCAAACTGGCATGCCGCTGGTCGAGGGTGAAAGCACTTGATGTTAAAAGGTAGCACGACGGAATGAAAAGAGCATCCAGACTCAAACTGAAAAGTGCTACTCAAACATAAGGCGATAGTGCTGATTTTAAGGATTAAATGCATACCAAAGTTAGTGCTAGAAAAATTCCCAGCAGGAATCAAAGCTAACTTTAAAAGGGCTCTCTAGTTTACTGGGCTCTTCCTTTCGCCACCTCATGCACCCCTGAACCACAAGGATGGGGTAACAGCGTGACAACGGGATATCGCAAATACTTTTTTCTCAGAGACCAGTAGGAAGAAAACCCAAACCTCTCGTACCACCCTGAGCTCAAATGCCTCCCATCCCCGCGCCTGCCTTGGCCCTTACTCCCATCCCTGAACAGGAATGTGATTTAAGGAAGAGATCAAGTGCTCCACTGGGTCTTCCTACCTGGGTCAGGAGCAATCACACCCCCCCCCCCGCCGCCCCGACCCCTTCTCAGCAAGACCGTCTCCCGTCTCCAAATCCCACCACCCCGCACCCCACCAGACTCCGGCGCAGCTCCTCAGTGCGTCCCTCTCCTCCTCCGAGAAGCGTTCGCCTCCCCCAGTCCCTCCGAGCCCGGGGCCGGCCTCCCAGGCCCCGGCCCCGGCCCCCACCAGGCCCGGCGCTCCGCCCAGCCGGGGCCCCGCGCACCTTGCTCTTCACCTCCATGGTGCCCAGGCAGCCGCTGCCCGCGCCGTGCCGGTGGCTGCGGTTCATGCTGAGTGCCGGGCCCCGCGGCGGCCTCCTCCGGGCGGGCTGGCCCTCAGGAGCTCGGAACGCGGCTGCGGCCCGGCAGTCTCCGCACAGGTATCTGCAGAGCGGGCGGCCGCGGCTCGGGTCTCCGCGCGGAGCTCCGCTCAGCTAGCTCCTGAGGCGGCGGGACCGACGGTCAGACTGGCACCGCGGCGAGAGGGGGCGCGGGGACGCGGGCCCCTCCCTCCGGGCCTCGGCCGCCCCGGCGACGGCGGTGCTGGAGGAGGAGGAGGGGGCGGAGCAGAGCCCGCGGCGCCGCAGCCTCGCTCTCGGCCGCCTCCGCCGCGTGCCCGCGCGCGCGCACCCGACCGGGGGCGAAAGCCGTGGCACGTGCGCGCGCTCACCTGCGGCCTCGGAGGAAGACTCGGCGGCTCGCGCTCCGCCCACACCCAATAGGAACCGCGCACCTGCGCCCACCGCGCCAACCAATCGATACACGCCTCGCACAGCGCGTGGGCGGGCTTCTTTCTCGCAAATCCCGCCCACCGCCGCACGATTGGTCCTGTCCGACGAGGGAGGGGCGGGATCACCTGCAGCCTTGGGCCTCTTCTCCCGATTTAGCGGGAGAGCTGGAAAGCGCATGCGCGGGCCGTGGAGCTTCCGCCTCGGGTAGGGCGTGTCGAAGTCCGGCCGGAAGCGTCCTCGCACCTGGAGAAGGCTGGGGCGCGTGGGCCATTTGCGCACGCGCAGGTGAGCGCCTGGTGGTCCAGGCCGTAGCGGGTGTTCGCGTCGCGCATCCTCCCCGGGGGGCTGCCTTCACGACCCGCGGTGCCGCGGAGGCTCTGCGGGGCTCATCGGTTACCGCCGGCCCCGCTTTCACTTTGGGATGCTGCAGCCCGCAACGACCTCCCTGCCCCCATTCGCGTCCTTTAGGTGTCTGGCTGCAACTCTTGGTTGCAAATTTCAAGTTTTCCCGCCTCTGCAACGGTTAACTGGGGAAGAACCTCAGAGCCGTCTTGGCTTGGTTTTGTCCAGAAAGATTTTCTGCAGCCTCCTAAATCCGTCAGGTCTCGAGTGTTCGAGTGGGCGCCGTGACGGACGGAAGGTGGGCTGGGCGGGTGGCTGCTCCCAGGTCGGCTCCGCGAGAGCTTCTCTTGGACCAGCCCTTCAGGACTTTTCTTTCCTCCCTCCTGCCCTCTCTTCCCTTTCCCAAACGTCTGAAGTCTTCTCCCCCTCCTCAAGCCATTTCTTGGCCATTTGCTGTTGCCCCTAAGGACACAGTCTGGGTTGTGTCCGTTGTCCCGAGTGGTCCGGCTGTGTCCCCAGGAACAAAAGGCCTAGTCTTTTCTAAATCCCTGAAGTTGGATTTCATCTCACACAGACCCTGTTTATCATTAGCCAGGCTTGGGAGGTGAAGACAAGACTGAAGATTGTGACTGGAGGAGCTTCCCCAAGGGCTTCTGGGACTGCTGCTCATCAAAGAGCTGTTGAACCCTCCTGGGTGCCAGGCCTGGGGCTGGCATGAGGACAGCTCCTTAGAGACAGCCATGCCAGACCCCCTGGAGCCACAGTCCAGTCGGGTGACAGACACAAAGCATTTGCTCCTTAGAATGACAAGTATTAATGATGGAAGGCCAGGCAGGAGCAGGCAACCCAGTCTTTCTGGAGCAGGAATTTCTAACCCCAGATCGTCAAGAGATTGCCAGAAGGCGGCCCTGGAAGGGCTGGCCTGGTTAGCTGAACCTCATTCCAGCAGAGTCCTCTTATCTTGCTGTCTAGGTCAAGCCTCCCTGCCACATATGCTCTCCTAACACCCTTTGCCTTTCCTTCCCAGCATTTGTGGCAGTTCTAGTTTCCTTTTTTTTTTTTTTTTTTCCAAAGCATGTGAGTTTTTTGGGAGTAATCTGCCTCCATCCTAGAATGAAAGCTCAGTGGAAACAGGTACTACATCTGCTTTGCTCACTATTGAGCTTGTAGCACAGTGCCTGACACATAGTAGGTACTCAGATACATCTTTGCTGGGTGCTGGGTGCTGGAGCTGAGGGAGTTTGCTAACCTTGCCCCTATCTGGGTTCAAAGAGTGAGAAGCCCATTTTTCACCCAGGCAGGAAAGAGTCCATTCATCAACTAGTCTGTGAGGAAACTAACTTAAGGTTTTTGTGGCCATTTGTGGGTGGAAGTGCAGATGGAAAGGTTACTGTCTCAACCGGAATATTAACAAGGCTGTCTTTCCATTCCCTGTTCAAAAGCACCTACTATGTGACTCAAACTGAGCTGGAAATAAGAAAGCTTCAGGGCTTGCAGTGTGACTCTCCTAACTTTTTGGACTAATTTAGCAGTTCTCAAACTTTTCGGGTCAAGACCCCTTCACACTCTTAAATATTATAAAGGACCACAACATGTTTTATGCCTGTTGTATCTGTCAATATTTATTGTATTAGAATTAAAACTGAGAAATGTTTAAAACACAAGAATACACAGGCACACAGTCATCAGGGTGATGATGTCATCACGTCATGTCTTTTCTGGAAAACTTCATCTTATACTTGTGAGACGATGGGGGTGAGAACCAGGAATATGGTTTTGGCATTGTAAACATCCTGAAGAGATCTCAGGGACTTCCAGGGGTCCACAGACTATACTGTGGGAAACACTGGACTAGAAAACATCACGAGCTGTAGGGATCTCCATTCGGTAGGGCCACGCCCTGGGAGTGAGGCTCTGATTCTGTCTGAGTGACTGTTGGGTAGTTGAGCTTTATTATGTTATCGGTATGGATTATCAGGCCCTTTAAAAAAGGAAGTTCATGGGAAGCAGCTGTGGCTCAATCAGTAGGGCTCCCGTTTACCATATGGGAGGCCCCGGGAACCGAGCCCGCGGCCTCCTGGTGAAGGCAAGCCCGCCTGCACGGCATGGTTAGCTGACCCAGCGAGCACAAGCAGCAAGGGGGGGATAAATGGATAAATAAATAAAATCTTTAAAAAAAAAAAAAAGGAAGTTCATGGGTGCCAACGCACCTGCCTGGGCCCTGCATTCCTGGAGGTGTTGTCATGCTCTCTCTTCTCCCTCCGCCCACCCCCAGGTGTGGCATCCCTCTTGGACTTTCCTTTCCAGAAGGGAGGGCCAGGCCAGAGCTTCCTGGATCTCCTAAGAGGAATTTACTCTAAGGTCTGCATCATAAGTGCACCTGGGTTGTATACAGGAGGAATGTGAAAAATAGTTTGAATTTGATATAGGTGATAAGGAGGAGGGGAACCCTTTCAGTGCCCCAGCTGTGAGGCTACAAGTGTGCTCACAGGGCCAGAGTTTCAGCCTTTCTTTAGAAGCATTGCACCCAGAGAAACAGCACAGAGAAGGTTTATATTCCTGTTTACTTCGGTTTGAAAACTGACCCTAATCTTATTTCTCTCCCTCTACCCTCCCCCACCCCCAAATCCTCAAGCTCAAGCTGCTCAAGACCCATACATAGAATGAAAAGCTAGTCCCGGGCCTGGGAGAATTAATACTCAGTGGCTCAGGGAGATAAGTAAGGTGAACGTGTAACACTATGAAGTTTGTAAATTACAGGTCCAGAAAATAGTTGGGAATGGTCTCCTGGGGATGATCTCACCCCCACACTGTCAGGCTTATCTGGCCCATCTCCACCCTCCGAAAGAAGTTAGTGAGAGGGTTACACTTCTGCTTTATCTTCCTGCAGAATGTTTCCTGGTTTTAAGTTCTACAAACACTCTGCTATGTTCCTTTGAAATCTACCTTGTAAGATGGAAAAGAGTTTGTAATTTTCCACAATTAGTTTTATTAATTGACATCTTGTATAATGATATCTTTTTTTCTTCCCTTCCTCTTCCAATGCTTGTGGTGGGGGGAAGGAGAGGTGGCAGGAAGTCATATATAATGCCAGTGAAATTTTTCCCAAGGAATTTCTCCTGCCAGCTCTTTTTCTCCTTCATTGCCCAAGTCCAGTTTTGATGGAGCTGGTTAATCATTCTTTGAGAAAGAGTTGAAGTGTGTATTTATGAATCTCAGACTACTCACCAAAGCAATGTAAGCCCTTTAGCAGAGGTGGAATTAAATCTGTTTTCTGGTTAATAGCTTATAATACTTTACTACTCTGTGTGTGGGGGTGGGGTGGGGGTGCTCACAGCTAAGGGAACTGATAATGAATGATCTTCTGGAGCCTTTAAGAAGCTACATGCACTTTTAGGTAAAAGCCATCTTCCTGGGAGGCAGTATGTGCCAGGCACTGGGCATATATATCTTACCCTTGACTTGGAGCTGCCACGAGTTTGCTTTTTGACCTTTTTCCTCTCTGGGACTCAATTTTCTCCATCCGTAAAGTGCAGACACAGGATGAGATCATCTCCACAATCATTTCCAGCTCTTAACATTCTAAGGGACCCCAGGGACAATAGAGAGCGATCATTATTTCAACATTACCGGGGATGAACAGGAATGAAAAGAGTAATCTTTCTGTCAGGGTCCAGAGACAGGCTGCTGAAGTAAACAGCCAAGAGACTCCAGTTCCTGGGAGATGTTGCTGAAGATGAGGAGAGCTGGCCTTCAGGAGGGACCTGCCGTGTGCCAGAAACTGTGCTGAGTGTTTTTATGTGAGCTAACTTATTTAATTTTAGACAGTGTGAAAGGTTTTATATTTGGAGGCACTCAGAACCTTTTTTTTTGAGGGGGTTGATGGTACCAAGGATTGAACCTGGGACCTTGTACATGCAAAGCAGGTGCTCAACCACTGAGCTACACTGGCTCCCCCCTTCTTTTTTTTTTTAAATGATAGATGTTGGTTTGAGTCCTTGCTCTGCAACTTGCTGGCCGGGTGATCTGGAAAGAGTCCCTTCAACTGCTTTCAGCCTCAGTTTCCTCTCCATAAAAGAATATAATGCCTGATATGGACAAAACCGCTGTGCAAACTATCAAGTGGGATATGAATATTGGTTATTATTTACTATCTAATGTTACCTACCAAAGCTTTTGTAAGACATTCCTTGAAATGAAATGGAAATTGATAATAAACCATTCTTTTCATTTTCACACAGGACAACCTTTTTTTTTTTTTTTTTTTTTAAAGATTTTATTTATTTATTCATTTATCACCCCCTTGCTGCTTGTGCTCGCTGGGTCAGCTAACCACGCCGTGCAGGCGGGCTTGCCTTCACCAGGAGGCCCCGGGAACTGAACCCGGGGCCTCCCATATGGTAAACGGGAGCCCTACTGATTGAGCCACAGCCGCTTCCCCAGGACAACCTTTTAATCGACACCTTCTCTTAGTCAGAGAGGCCAAAAGGCAGCCAAGAACAGCCATGCATGACTCAAGTCAGGTGGCCAGCATTCAAATCCTGCCCCTGCCATTTATTGGGCAAGCACTCAAGTTATCTAAGCCTCCATTTCCTCATCTGTAAAATGAAGATAGTAATAGAATTAACTCTCTTAGTTCATGCACAAAGCACTTAGAATAGGGCCCAGCACAGAGTACGGGCTCTAGAAATATTACCTATCATTGTCACTTTTGCTGTCTAGATCATTTTATTTCCCATGGTCGTAATCGATTCATTAGTTTATTAAATGTTTTTAACCTTCACCGTGTATCTAACACTCTGCTCAGCACAGAGATAATGGAAAAGGAATGAAGATATGCTATCTACCTTCTAGCACTTCACATTCCACACGGACATTGGTTCAGCAAATGTTCCTCTAGCACCTGTCAAGAATCAAGCAAGGACATACAAATATGAGGATGACAGAGTTCTTGCCTCCAAGGAACTCACAGTCTAGCTGAGAAGTCGGGCCCGAGGAGAGAGAGCGACACAGGGTTCTCTGGGTAGACTAATTAAGGGGGTGGGCACTGGAGTTGACCAAGTGGGCATCTCATGCTGGCTCTACCACCATCCGGCTGTGGAATTACAGGCACATACAATGACAACAGTAATAATATCCACCTCCTTGGATATAATAAATATTTACTGAGTACTTACTATGTGCCAGGCACCATCCTACGTGTTAGGGATACAGTGGTGAAGAAGACAGGGCAAAACCTCTGCCCCCATGGAACTGACATCGCAGTGGGGACAGACAGGGTGCACACGTCCGTAATTAAAATCTATAGTCGGTTAGAGGGTGATGAGAGCCATGGGGAGGGGGTGTGGGAAGGTCAGGGATGGAGGTGGAGAGAGAGAGAGAACATTTTAAAAGAGGATGGCAGCGATGGTCTCTCTGGGAAGCTGGAGGTGAGCAAGGGATCCGTGAGTTCAGAGGGGGAGAGCTTTCCCGGCAGGGGCTCAGGATGGGTGTGAGGGTGAAAGGAGATAAAGCTCACTCCGTGCCTGGCACACAGTGAGCGCTTGGGAGACACCAGCGGCTATTTCAAGCAATTACTCAGTGCTAAGGCCAGGGTGGGAGAGAGGAGGGGTGGGAGCAGAAAAAGAGAATGACTAAGGCAGCCCTGGGGGGAGTCTGCAGTGTTTCACCACCCTGAAGTGACATTGATTAGAGCTGGGTCTGAAGAATGAGTAGGAGTTTGCTAAAGGCATGGGGCAGGGGTGGGGGTGGGGGGGTGGAGGGGGCTGAGGAGGCATTCCAGGAGAGGGAGCTGTAGGCAGCGGTGTGGGGGCGGGGAAAGAACATGGCCTGTTCCACCATCCAGTACCAGCTGCGAGTACTCTCCCTGCGGAGGCTCTCCCTGGAGAGGAGGGCTGGAAATTTAATGTGGGAGCCGGATCATGCAAGGCCTCAAAGGCCATGGTGAGGCGCTTATACTTTCTCTTGTTGGTGCAGGGAGTTTCCTGAAAGGGAGAATGAAAAGGTCAGAGTTGTGGTTTAATAAGATCTACTGGGGTGGCAAACACTGGGGGCAGCAAATTAATGAGTCTTAAAAGGAAGGGTGTGATCAAATGCCAAAATGAGTGGTGTGGCCTATGGGGTTCAGGGAGCAGGGAGGGCATCCATTCATTCATTCAGCAAAAATTTACTGAGGTGCATCTGTGGGCAGGCACATGCTGGAGGCGTAAGCAAGGCAGCCGAACTGGCGAATTGGCGGAGTGGATGGTGGTGTCACAAACTCAACTGCTTTATAGCCCAGACTGGCTGGGTGGGGGCTGCAGAGGACAAAGAGCTCCTCTTCTATAGTAAGCCGCACCCCCAGCCTGTGTGGTTATGTGGGAAGATGGGCTCCCAGTCAACTGCTCTTCTGATTCTTTAAGAGAGGCTAGACATTTTTAAGAGAAACTTCCTGATTTTCAAATGTTGGCAACAGATCAAACAGGGTGCAGTGATTGAAAATAAATGTGCACACGTGTGTGTGTGTGTGTGTGTGGCTTCTACTTAGGATGAGTGGTAGGGAAAGGTTCTGAGAAGGTGATATTTTGGTTCTATAATGGGGATGGGGGGGAGTTATTTCCAGGCAGAGAGAGGAGTATGTGCCAAGGATTAAAAGCAGGAAAAAACTTGGTGTGTTTGAGGAGTTAAAAGGAGGATCATGCCTGGCGCTTACAGAATGAAGAAGAATGGCTCAAAATAAGATGGGGGCCAGCTTATACAGGATAGTTGAGGCCATGATGAAGAGTTGGGATTTTATTCTGAAGTCAGCGAGAAGCCACCTCAATAGTTAGAAATAACTTCAATGCCTGTGCTATCTGAAGCAACTTTAGAAGGACGAGAGAAATCGAAAAGGTGTTCTAGCCAGGAAAATGGCAAGAACAAAGGCTTGGAGTAGAGGATGAGCAAGTTGAAGGAGGGTGAGATGGACAGCACCCTGTGATGAATCCAAAGACTGGGAAACCTTGTGAAGTGACATTCAAATAGGGAGGTTGGTGCCATTTTATGGAGGTCATTGAACCAAGATCTTTGGTATCAACAAGATTTTATCTTGTAGGCCAGAGTGCCCCACACATACCTGAGGATAAGAATGTGCTTATTAAAAATGCACATTTCAAGATGTCTTCTGTGATCCCATTTCTGGAGGTCTGGGGGCCCAGGGAGCCTGTAATTTTAATGGTCACCCCTGGTGATTCTTATCTTCAAGCACGTTTGGGAAAGGCGGATGTCAGTGCTTAGGCGTCACTGCAGGTTTCTGACCTTGGAGTCGGAAGTTGTTGCTTTAAGATAGATCGGAGGAAAGAAAGCTACTTGGGGGGGCCAGTGCAAAGGCCCTTGCGTTTGTCTGGACATGAAACTGTGAAGGTCTGGACTTAGGTTGGATAAGGGAACATTCGGAAGGAATAGCAATTTAATAATCATATAATACTAATCATAGTAGAGTGCTAACTCTGCAAGCATTCTGTCCTCCCAGATGCATGGCATTAATGCATAGTGTCCCCACTCTACAAAGAAACGGGCTGAGAGAGGTGGCGCATCCTGTCCCAGGATGCAGCTTGTCATCAGGGCTAGCCCTTGGCCCTGTGCACTTAGGGGCAGGAGAGGGGAGAGGAGGCAGAATATTGAAGTGCTTGGAACAAAGGCTCTGGAGGCATACTTGGGTTCAAGTTTTGTTTCTGCCACTTGGGAAAGAAACCTGGCCTGCCTGAGACTCGGTTTCCTCATCTGTAATTTGGGGAGAATGATGATACCTACTCCTTGGGTTTGTCATAAGGATCAAACGAGGGAGGCGGCTGTGGCTCAATCAGTGGGGCTCCCGTTTACCATATGGGAGGCCCCAGGTTCGGTTCCCGGGGCCTCCTGGTGAGGGCAGGCCCGCCTGCACGGCGTGGTTAGCTGACCCAGCAAGCATAAGCAGCAGGGGGGGGATAAATGAATAAATAAATAAAATCTTAAAAAAAAAAAAAAGGATCAAACGAGATAATGTTTGTAAAGGGTTTGGCATAGTGCCTAGAACATAGTAAGCTCACTCTAAATTGTTGTTATAGTTCATATTATTCAAATATTAAAAGGTGGAGAAGTGGTTAGAAAAGTGAGAAAATGTCAGGGATATCAACTCAGGGGAAGAGGGGTTATTATTGTCCTCATTTTAATTTTTTTATGTGTGTGCTCTTTTATTTCTTTTTTTTTTTTTAATTTATTGAAATATATCATTCATACATGAACATACATAAACTATAAGTGTTCAGTAAACATCGTGATCTTACTAAACAAACCTGCATAACATCATACAGGGCTCCCACACATCACCCCCCCACAAACACCCTGCATTGTTGTGAAACATTTGTTAACAAATCATGAAAGAGCATCATCAAAGTATTACTACTAACTATAGTCCATATTTTCCTCCCCTATACATTTTTTAAGGATTTATTTACTTCTATCCATTTTTACCCCCCCATCCCGTTTTTGCTGTTTCTGTGTCCATTAGCTGGGCAACTCTCTGTGTCTGTTTCCTGCCCTCTCTTCTCATCCTTCTCCTCCTGTCTTCACTGGAATTTGATACTCGGAACCTCCGATGTGGGAGAGAGGTGTCCTACCACCTGTGCCACATTAGTTCCTGGTTTTTCAGTGTGTCTAGTCTTGGCTTTCCCTGTGTCACTCTCCTGTTACGTCATCATCTTGCTGTGTGGCTCGCGGGGCCTGGCGGCCCATGTGCCTTCTATATTTTTCTTTTTTTAGTTTTTTACCAGGAGGTCCCGGGGATCGAACCCAGGTCCTTTCATATGGGAGACGGACACCCAACCACCCAAACCACATCCGTCCCCCTGCTATATCATTTAAGGTTGACCAAAGATACCCAAAGTTACAGTTTTTTCCCACACAGGATGGTCATATAATAAATCAGGCTTAGTTTATCACCAGCATTCTAAAAACCAGACTAGGGAGAAAAACTAAGTCTGGGGACACATGCATGGTTTCTAATATATCGAATGTCTCATTTTAATTTTAAGCTAGACATTGCCTGAAAGTTGAGGAAGATGAAGGCAGAGAAAAGTCTATAGGATTTGTTGAAAAGTTGTTTGTCTGGCACATAATGCATTCTCTCACTGTTTGCCCCATGAATGGCCGGAAACATTTTTTGGGGACTTTTGGGAGTATAGTGGTGGGAGCACAGTGGGAAAAAGGGCACATTGCAGGCCTTTGCAGAGTCGCTAATGAGGAAGTGAGGATAGTGACAACAAATGGCAAGGAATAAGACGGTTGTTGAGGACAGCCACGAAGAATACCTAAAGATCATTGAGCACTATAATGTGCAGGTACTGTTCTAAGGGTTTTACACATGTAACTTCATTTCGCCTTAAGGTGTCAACCCATCTGGTTGGCCTGGGACTTTCCTGTGTTTGGCCCTGAAAGTACCAAGTCCGGGAAAATCCCTCAGTCCCTGGCAAACCCTGCTCTATCTTCACAATATCATATGGAATTAGGTACTATTATCACCTCCATTTTACAGATGAGGAAACTGAGGCATGGAGAAGTTAAGTAAGTTGCCCAGGGTCATACAGAGCTGGTACTCAGACCCACATAGTCAGATTCCAGAGCCTACACACTTCCATATTGTCTTTTATAGAGTCAAGTGAATTTAAATTTTGGTTTAAAAATGTTTCTTCCTTTAGAAACACATCATTCTGTTTGGGAGTAAAAAGCATGCCCCTGAGACAATCCTACAGGTAAAAAGTCAGTTAAGGGAAGCAGATGTGGCTCCAGTGGTTGAGCACCTGCTTCCCACATGGGAGGTCCTGGGTTCGATCTCTGATGCCTCCTGAAAAAACAAACAACTAGCAAACAAATGAAAAAACCAACTCAGGGAGCTGATGTGGCTCAGTGGTTGAGCACCGGCTTCCCACATACGAGGTCCTGGGTTCAATCCCCGGCCCTGGTACCTCAAAAAAAAAAAAAAAAAATCAGTTAAGAGTCAAGTTGCAAGGTTTGTTGCCTTCTAAGAGCCTTCTAGAAACATGATACCCTCCAGGGGATTTGCCCCACAGCCCCAGCATCTGATCAGAATTCCTCATGGGATTTTTTTAAGGAGGAAGGAGAGTGGTTAGCTGAGAGGAGTTTCCAAAATGAAAACAAACCAACAAACAACCCAGCTTGTTAATGGAGATCCAGTGACTTAGACTTATTAAGTTCAATATTAAGAATCATTTATAGAAACTTTTTCCCCTCAGGAGATATTTAAGAACTGAACATATTAAAAGAAAATAAAGGATTGCCAAGTTTATGTAAAATTATACCAGTGACGAAAGTGGCTCGAGAACCACAACAAAGCCAGCCGAAGCTTAGATGCCACAATTTTGCACTCTTGGGAAACAGAGAAGAGAACAAGAACAGGGAAGCCAAGAGCTTTTACTAAGCCCGATGGTTAGGAGCACAGCTGGGGAGCCTGGTTCAGATCCTGGCCCGCTGTCTCTGAGCTGGGTGAGCTGGCCAGGGGACCTCACCTCCCTGACCCTATTCTCTACAACAGGACACAGAGAGTTGTTACTTCAGAGGGATGTGTTAAGAATTCCACCAGATTATAAATATCTCACTTAACCCTGCTTCTGGCACATGGTAAGTGTGGAATAAATGGTATCTGTTATTAGTCAGGAGGCAGGCAGTGGAGGAGAGCGTCAACTCGATTAGGTACCACTCATTTAGACGTTCACAATGTTCAGGCATAAATGAGTTTCCTTTGAGTTTGCAGTGGAGTCTGTGATTAGAAAGAGCCCAAAGCTAGTGCTTGTTGAAGGCTCACTGTGTCAGGCCAGAGCAGCTGTGTTCTGCACACAGCCTGACATTTAATCCTCATATTAACCCAGATACTATTATTATTCCTTTTTACAGATGTGGAGACTGAGGCTTAAGAGGGGAGGACAAATAGTTTTGCCTGAAGACTTACTCAGAAAGGAAGGGATATAGCTTGGGATTAGGAGCCAGGTCTATTCTGACTGCTTTCTGCTGCACAATTTTGCAGGGAAATTAAAAAAAAAAAAAAAAAATCAGATGTCACTTTTCAAACTCCAGGGCTTTCTAAGCATAAAGTAGATCTATGTGTTTCTGGAAATGCCAGTGGGAATTTTCAAAATGGAACAAGTTGTATCCTGCAACCTTGGTTGGGGAGTTTTTGCTTATGTTAAGAGGCAAAATCTTGGGGTGCGGATGTGGCTCAAATGGTTGGGCATCCGTTTCCCATATGGAGGGACCTGGGTTTGATCCCCAGGATCTCCCGGTAAAAAAAAAGAAAAACATAGAAGGCAAGTGGGCTGCCAGGCCCCGTGCGCAGGTGTGCTGTTAGGCCCCACCGAGCCACGCAGCAAGATGATGACGTAACAGGAGAGTGACACAAGGGAGAGCCAAGATGAGACGTGCCGAAAAACCAGGAACTAAGGTGGCGCAGGTGGTAGGACGCCTCTCTCCCACATCGGAGGTTCCCAGGATCAAATCCCAGTGAAGACAGGAGGAGAAGGATGAGAAGAGAGGGCAGGAAACAGACACGGCGAATGGATACAAAAACAGCAAAAAACAGAGGGCAGAGGCGGGGTAAAAATGGATAAAAGTAAATAAATAAATAAATAAGTCTTAAAAAAAAAAAAAAGGCAAAATCTTTTGGCTGAAGGTGTTTCCCACACAGCTGAAGAGCTTCAGAGCAGGCTTGAGGAACCTGTGCCTTAGGGGTGAATCCTGCCCACGCCTGGATTTCATCATCCTGACGCAAATGTGCTCTAAACAGTGGTCCTTAAAATAGGATCTTTGCACATGTTTCCTGTGTTTCCTGTTGCTCATTCAGGATGGTAAGGAAAATGTTTATCTCGGTCTATAACCTCATCTGCTCTTTTAAAAATCAAGAGCAGTGACCTGCTTTTTATTTGTGTGTAGCCCTCTCTGGTACTTGTTCTCTATAGTCAGTTCCATGACTTGGGGGAAAAAGTTCTCCCATCTCCATCTTTAAAATCAGGAGAGTGAGGATTTAATGATGTTCATATGGAGTCTGGCCAGAGTTTGAAGTCTTCAGCGCTCATGCTTTGAATGGCCTTAAGTGAGAAACCTACATTCAATGGGCTTTTTCTTCCTGTAGCTCACTCACATTCATTCATACAGTCATTCATCCAGTGATTTATTCATTCACTCATCAAGCATTATGGGATGCCTGCAGCAATGCAGACCGCTTTCTTCTCTCCAGCAGCCCAGTCTACCAGGATAGTGCTTCTTAAACTGTATGTGCTGAAGGACCAGTTTTTAACAACTTTCCAATTCTCACAGATGGATCCTTTTGTAAAAGACTATGAAAAATGAAATTAAAAATCCACAAAGACAAACAAAATACAAACCACATTTTTAGTATAAGATCCAGCGTACCACATTTTGAGTAGGATTGTGCTTGAGGACACAATTACAATACAGTGTGATTAATGTTCTGGTAGGTATGAAATCCCAAAGGGGAGGAACATAAATAGTCTTGTGGGAACCCAAAGGGTTTGATCTTATATATGGTAGCCTGGAAAATCAGAGCCTGGGGACCTTGATTTCCCCACCTATCAAATAGTCTACTTCATATGGCTGTTGGGTGTAGCTGAAGCATCAAGCACTAGATACACCTGAATCTGAAAAATATTATGCAAAACTCTCTTGTCAACTGGTCCTTTTGGTAGTTCAAGAATTCAAACTGCTTAGATGAGATCCATTTAGACTTATAGAGCAATCTGCAGATTGAAAATACAAAAAAAAAAATACTTAAATTACAAAAGTAGGGGAAAATGTCTTCCGTTTACCCTTTATTCCAGGACTTTTATTATGCACCTGCAAATTCAGTAATGGACTCAAAACCACACATCATTTTTTAAAATAAACTTATTTGTGTCACTCAACAATATATCATTATCATAGTCCTACTTCCAACTTCACTGCGTACATACGTTCCTCATTCTTTTTCCTGGCTGCATAGCTTTCCAGGGCATAGGTGAACCATAATTTATTCAGGCAGCCTCACGAGGTCAGGATGACTCACAGCGTTGTACTGAACATCCTGTGCGAATGTGCTTGCTGTGCACTGGCCTGTGTGCGTCGGTGGGATAGATTCCAAGAGGGAGAATGGTGAGGTCAGTGGGTATATGCATTTTAAATTTTGTAGGTCCGGCCACAATTGTCCTTTTAAGGACAATCAGATTTTAGAGTTGGACAGTCCGCTGTTGACGTCCCCTCCTTTTGCTGGTCCAAAGGCTGAGATGGGGGAACTGATCAAGACCACACAGGGAGTTGAAGGCAGGGCCAAGAAAACAGCCTCCTGAGTCTCTGTCCAGTGAAATTCCAGTGTTTGTATCAAACTCTTAAAAGCTCTGTGGCCATCTCGCTTGGCTGGCATGGTGCCTACACAGAGCCAGGGGTGACGATGTGGATGATAAGTTTGAACCTCAGTCCTGAAGCTTGTGTCTTAAGGCCCTTAAGGAAGGGCGTGTGATTGAGGGTCCCTGTGGGAGGAACATCTGACCCCCCTTTGAGCTGCAGTGAGTGAACCAGAGGCTGTGGAGGCAGCCGACCTGGATTCCAGTCTGAGCTCCGCTCCGACTTGAACTTTGGTGCGTGGTGCTTGGTCTCTCTGTGCCTCAGCTTGCCCACTGTGGAGAGAGAAACCTTTTCAGAGTGACCGTGCAGATATAATGAGAACAGCGTATGTGAAGGTCCTGCCCGAGGGCTCTCGGGAAATGCCCCCTAACGATCCTTCCCTTGTGGGGCGTCTGTGATGGAGGAATCCGACAGAGGGCGCTGCCTGAGCTGGAAGTGGGGATTTTTGGATACACGGAGAGGAGCTCCAAAGTGCGAGTTTATTCCTAGAATTTGGCTTTAATGAGGTCAGAGTCCTTTTCACTTATTGCGGGTGCAGTGAAAAGATAACAATTCAGCACATTCCGGGTTATTTAAGGACAAGAAGTGGCCACATACCAAAATTCCATGGACACTCCCCTCACTTCACTCCCTCTCTGAACACAGTCTCCTAAATAGTATCATTTGTCTTCTCCTTCTCTCTTTTCAGGGCAATCCATCTCTGTTAAGGGCACCACCACCTCTCCACTTACCCGGGACCATAGCTTTATTTTGAGCCCTCTCTTCCCTTTCCTCCTCACACCCAGGCAGCCGCCCGCTTCTGAAACTGGTCGCCATTCAGCCGAGGCCCAGCTCAGACCCTCATCACCTCCTCTCAGAACTAAAACCACGTGCAGACAGGCCAGAGAAGCCCCCGGCCGCGGCGCCAGCCAGAGCCACGCGACCCTCCTCTGGGGCCCTCACCTTACGCTCCCTAGGTCTTTGGTTCCCATGAGAATGGCCAAATTGGCTGTGTCAGGCTAAGGCCCTTTTAGGCATGATGTCGTTTACTTGTCACAAGGACTCTGAGATAGGAACGAGTATCCTTTCTGCGGATGAGTCCACCTAGACCCAGCAGTGTGCAGGGACTTGCCTAAGGTGACGGAACCAGCAGGTGGTAACGCTGGGATGTGAAGGGGTCGGGGAAGAGTGTTCCATGAAAAATGTCAAAGATGGCTTTGGTGTCACTTTCTACTATGAAAAGATCAATAGAGTAGTTACTTAAAAAATGTACCGGGAAGCGGCTGTGGCTCAATCAGTGGGGCTCCCGTTTACCATATGGGAGGCCCCGGGTTCGGTTCCTGGGGCCTCCTGGTGAAGGCAAGCCCGCCCGCACGGCGTGGTTAGCTGACCCAGCGAGCACAAGCAGCAAGGGGGGGATAAATGAATAAATAAATAAAATCTTAAAAAAAAAAAAAAAAAATGTACCCTCGAAAGCCTGGTGGTCTGGTAGCTTCTGCCTGCCCAGGCAGTGCAGGTCAGATGAGTGAGCACTGCTTGCTCACTTATTCAAAGGTTTCCTCCTCAGCAAATCACCTCTCGCACCATGTGGGTTCGACAGTTTTGAGTTGCTCTAGCTCTTAGTCCTGTATCACTTAATTTATCCCCATAGTAGAACCTTGCTGTTGAAATCCGACAAGTTAATAAGGAGCCTGGGTTACAGAAAAAAAAATCACGATTACAAAAAAAAACCTATAGCAATGATTGCATACATACCTGTACTCTGTGAGTTGTGGCAAAGTGCTTACAAAGAAACACCTCTTCGAAGCAGACACAAAATTATAAAAATAAACTTCTAAAGGGCAAAATGCAAGGAGTCCAAACATAGGAGGCCTCAGTAAAAGGTGGCTGTTGGGATAGCGATCCTTTCACCAGAAAACAAGCTCCATGAAGTCAGGGAGTGTGTTCACTTCTCCTGCTGGGTGACCAGTTGCTGGCACATTGCAGACTCTCAGGAAATGTTTGTTGAGTGAATGAATGTTGATAAGGTGGTCGGACCTAAGAGGAGATGTGAATTTCTGGACTTGCTCTCCCTAGAAAGAACTAAGCAATGACCTAGATTTTCTGCTCTTAATAGTCTGTTGCCTTCTCGCCCACAGTTATCTCATGTCATCCTCACCATCGCCTGGTGCTGTGGCCGAGGAAGTGGCTTTCCCACTAGCTGAGGAGGCGCAAAGAGGTGAAATGTGGTGCTCAGGTCCCACACTAAACAACCTGGGCCAGGCCTTTGGAATCTAACTCCGTTTCTCTTTCTGCTCTCTTCCACTCCCAGGACGCCGAAAGAGGTCCAGAGTTTGGTGACTCACTTGAGCAGGTTCAGATTCCAGCTTTGGACTGATGCCAGCTGCTCTCACCCAGTGTCATGGCTTTGGGTACCACCAACATGCTGATGGCCTTTATGTTTCATCTCCAGCCCCGTCTCGCCCCTGATCTTCATACAGTCTCTGGCTGCCTACTCAGACCCCCCGTTGTTGCTATCTAATAGGCATCTCAAACTTAACATGGCCCAAACCTGCCTTTGCTCACCCCACCCCGCTGCTCCTCAAAAAGCCTTCCCCATCTCAGCAGATGGCAACTCCATCCATCCTGGTGCTTGTATCTTCCAAATGGCTGCTGTTGGAATTATCCTTGACTCCTAGGGTTCTCTTACACCTCACATCCAATCTTTTTGACTTGACCTCCAAAATATATCCAGAATCCAACCACTTCTCACCACCTCCATATCTTCTAGTCTGACTCAAGCCACCACCATGTCTTCCTTGAACTATTGCAGTGGCCTCCTCTCTGTTCTCTTCTATTTATTTAAACATTTTTATTGGGGCAACATATATCCAACATAACATTTCCCCTTTTAACCACTTTCTAATGTACATGGTCCCTCTTCTTTCTTCCCCTGCCGCTCGACAGTCTATTCTCCATACTGAGCCAGAAGGCTCCTGAAAACCTAAATCAGTTCATGTCCCTCCTCTGTCAAAGCCTTCGGAAATCTCTGCCCTTACTCCAAATCAATGCCAACGTCCTCATGATCACCTTCAAAGTCTTATAGGATCTTTTCCCCTTTACCCAACCTCGTCTCTCGCCACCCTGCCCTCACCCAGTGCCTTTGTGCTGGCGGTTTCCTCTGCCACTCCTGCACTTCTGCCAGTTCTCTCCTCAGGTGAGAAATGGTCAGACTCTGGACACATTTATTTGCTTTATTTGTGTAGTGTTTGCCTCTCCCATGAGAACACGAGCTCCGTGAAGCCAGGGACTTTGTTTTTTTCCTTACTTTATTTCTAGTACCTAGAAGGGTCCTGGCACATAGTAGGTGACTGTGGGTGAATGAGGGTGAACAAGCAACAGTCATGCAGTTCCAAGAGGTAGAGACCACCTTAGGCTTCTCTAAGTGGCAGTGCGGCACTGCTTCACCTGGCGAGGGATGGGCCACCGAAATGCCACAGGGCAGTGTTGGCCAACCTACAAAACAGGATAAATGTTAAGGTTTGATTAAAATGCAGGTGGTCATGGGAGCAGATGTGGCTCAAATGGTTGGGCGTCCGTCTGCCATATGGAGGGACCTGGGTTCGATCCCTGGGACCTCCCAGTAAAATTTTTAAAAAAATTAATTAAAAATAAAATAAAATAAAATGCAGGTGGTCTGATAGGAATTCTACCAGTGGCCACCTCTGGAGAGTGAGGCTGGAGAGGGTGATTTTATAGATTTGTGTCTTATCCAGAAGAAAATAGGAGGAAATCAGGTAATAGAGTATTAACCAGGTGCTAGCACTTTGCTAAGCTCGCACCTGAATTCTCTCATTAAATGCTCACATAACCCTGTGGCTAGGCATGATTCTTATCCCCACTTTAAGATGAGTTATGTAGCCTGCCCATAATCACCCAATTAACAACTGCTCCTGGGCATTTGGATTCCTTGGGTCTGGGGTGGGGCCCCTAAATCTGCCTTTTAAAGAGCACCTGTAGCTGTGCTTCTCGTCAGGCAAGTTTGAGAAACACTGCACTGTCTGGAAAAGGCTGGATAAACAGTGGACCCACCTTTGGAAGGCAGCTCTGCTGCTCTTAGGTTGTTCACCTTGTCCACTGCAGGCGCCCAAAGTCCTAGGGCCAGTCCCAACCCTCAGACGTGCTCCCTGTGGAGTCCTGGGGCCAGCCCACACCCTCAGACGTGCTCCCTGTGGAGTCCTGGGGCCAGCCCACACCCTCAGATGTGCTCCCTGTGGGTGTCCCTGAGGTGGGAAGCACACAGGTGGTGCGTGCTGTACATTTGTCTTCATTTATTTTCCACCATTTCAGAAGTCTGTCTCCAACTACCTTTGCTTGTGCTGGCTCTTAAGTTTCCATAATTGTACCTCTTACACCAGTGACCTCCTTCCTACATCACCTCTTTTTCTTTTAAAGTATTTTTGGACATTTTCCATGACTGTTAAAACCATAAAGTCTAAAGATTCAAGTATTTTTTTTTTTAATGCATTACATAAAAGAAATGATTAGATCTCGACAACTGGAATTCAAACAGAATGAAGCAAAAATTCAACAAATATGTATTTGTTTTTGGTACTTATTGCTCAGAGCAAAGCCAGGGAGTTTAAGTGGCAGAGAGAGCCTGGTGTCCTATTGAATATTAGGCAGCTGTCATCACCCCATTGATAAAGCGTTCACAGGTTGTGATTTCTCTGGCACCTAAAATATACACACCCTACAGCCCTACATATCATCTCCTATGCTACGGTGGATAACATTTTCCAAACAATGAGCACAATTTCTCCCTCAAGGAAACTTGTTATCGAAAGATCCGAGGGCTTGGGATGTGTAATACAAAACAGAGATGCAGAGAAGAGTCATTTTTCGCAGTTCAGGAGGAGAAAGAATGGTTTTATTGACTAGAAAATAAAGTCCACATGCTACAAATTGGCCCAAACCCATCTTGTGCACCCTTTTTTCAAATCGACCTGAGATTAAAAACCAGCCCAGCCACTTCATAGCTGTGTGACCTTTGGTATAAGTCATTTAGACATTTTTGAACCTTGCTTTCCTGTGAAATGGAGATAAGACCTCACAGGGTAGTTGTGAGAAATGAGATACGTGTCTGCTGACCAGTATGATTGCCATGGTTTTTATTTCCCTTCATACCTGGCCTAAGGGAATGCTATTCAACCTGAGCGTTTCCCGCTCTGTAGCTGCTGCGCTCGTGTTTTCCTTCTTCCTGGTGTGCCCCTCAAATCTTTATATGTCCCAAACCTATCCTGCCAAGCTCTGCTCAAGTGCCACCTCTCCCAAAATGCCTCCCCAGACCCCACCGATCGATCGGAAGTCGTTTCTCCCTGCTCTATAATCTCACCACACATCATCGCACCTCTTTTAGAGCATGTAATGACTGGCAAGAGGCTCCATCTTCACGTTGCTCACACCTGAACCCAGCCATTGCGCCAGACACTTTGCTCTTTTTCACCCTTCAAGGCCATTCTCCACAGCGACCTTTCTAAAATGCAAACCCATGTGGCCACTGCAATGCCTAAAACCTTCAATGGCTCCCCACTAGTCTGAGGTTGACAACTCCTCAGTGCCGGCTACCGGCCTTGAATGGTATGGCCTTGCCTCTCTATCCAGGCTCATCTCTCTCTTTTTCAGTTTAATTTTCTTAAAATTGGAAATATAACTCACAAAACATAAAATCCACTTGTTTAAAGTGTGCACTTAAGTACTTTTTAGTATATTCGCAAAGTTGTGTGACTATCACCTCTTTTGAATTCCAGAACTTTCTCATCATCCCATCAAGAAACAGGTACCTGTTAGCAGTCTTTCCCTGGCCCCCAGCCCTAGGCAACCACTAACCTATTTTCTGTCTTTGTTCTGGAGACTGCAGTCAAATGAAATCATACACTATGTGGCTGTCTCTTAGTTTGCCAGGACTGCTATAGCACACTGGTTGACCTAAATAGCAGGAATTTGTTGGCTCACAGTTTGGGGGCTAGAAGTCCAAAATCAAGGTGTTGGGAAAGCCGTGCTTACTCCAAAGTCCGCATTCTGGTGACGGCCACGCTCGGTCACGAGGCCATCTCTCTTTCTCTCTGGCTTCTACTTCTGGCGCCCACTGACTTCTGGCGTCTACCTCCGGGTCCAAGTTCCTTTGGCGTGTAAGGACGTCAACCATATAGGATTAAGGCCCACCGTCATTCAATTTGGTCACACTTTAACCAATAATAACATCTTTTTATTTTTTTCATTTTTAAAACTTAATTTTTTTTTTGAGAAGTTGTCGGTTTACAGAAAAATCATGCAGGAAATAAGAGTTCCCTTATTATTAACACCACTGGAATGGTATCTTAGAGTTGATAAAATAATATTAATGTAATTGTACCATTAACTACAGTTCCATATCACATTATGGCTCACTGTGTTGTACAGTTCTATGTTGTTGTTTTAAAATCTCTATTCTAGTAACATAGATGCAACCTAGAATGCCCCCACTTAACCACATTCAGATGTATAATTCAGGGGTGTTGACCACACTCACCATGCTGGGCCACCGTCACCACCATCTGGGTCTTAACTGATAAAAACTTCCTCAAAGGTCCTGTTTGCAAAAGGGTTCACACCCACAGGAACACGATGAAGACATGTTCAGACACGCCTTTTGGGAGGGAGGTGATCCAATCCCCGACAGTGGCCTTTTGGGCCTGGCTTCTCTCACTTAGCATAACGCTTTGAGCTAAGAACTGTTGCAGTGTATTTTGTTCCTTTTCATGGCTGAATATTATCCCATTGTGTGGCTAGACCACAATTCGTTCATCCTTTCATTAGCTGATGGACATGCCATTCTTTCGGCCATCACGAATAAGGCTGCTAGGAACATTTGTGTACAAGGTTTCTTGTGGTCACATATTTTCATTTCTCTTGAGTACTGACCTAGGAGTGGAGTTGCTGAGTCATACGGCGACTCTATGTTCGACTCTTTGAGGGCCTGCCATCCTGCGTTCCACAGCAGCTGAGCCATTTTATCCCCCACCCCAGCGCCCGTAGTTTCCTAACACCTTCACGCCAGCCTCTTCTGTGCCACGCTGCCCCTGGCTCTCTGGGCTCCCCTCACCCCCTTCTATTAGTTCTATTAGTTTCCGTTGCCCTGGATTCCTCCTGTCACACATAAAAGGAGGTATTTGCAGATTCCAGTGGTTCTCAGCCCTGCCAGGCTCAGTGCCCCTTTGTCTATCCTGCACTGAAATTCATAAGTAATATAACCTACCTACTCATAAAATTAAAATCATAGATGCAAGTCCCTAACTATAAAATGGAGAATAAACAGAAAGTACTTTATAATAAAAACCATTTGTGTTTTAACATGAAAACGCGGTGAGTGCTAATGAGTAGCCTGGTGCTTGCTCGTACAGGTAGGAACACTGTGCAGGTGACGGCACAAATGCAGGGGGCTCGGGTGTGGGGTGCCGGCCACAGGCACGTTCAGTGGAGCTGCTGCCAGTGTTGTTATTCCAAATTCCCAAAGTAGAGCTCAGTCTTCTCTCAGCTGACACGGTCACGGAATTCCTGCCAAATTCAGGGTCTGTTAAAACCACGCAGAAAGCACTGTGTTTCTGGACCAAATGAGTCAGGTTCTAGACCATTCTCAGTAAGCTAACTGTGCTTGGCGCTTGGCGAGAACTGCTGGAATGTGCTCTTCCTTCTGAACATTCTTCCCCTTCGTCCTGCCTCCCTGCCTCCGATAACTTCACCTGCTCTTTCAGCTCTCAAAGGCCTTCCTCCAGGAAACTTTCCTGACACCGCACCCACCCCCACCCCTTTACCAACCCCTCCCCCCCACTCCCAGACTAACTCGCTTTTGGAAAACCCTGTGCTGCTGCTTCATAGCATCCGGCCCCTTTGCAATCTTGGGCTTATGTGTGTGTGTGTTTAATTAATGTCCTGGTCCCTGACGAGACACAGACCCCACGAGGCCTGGATCTGTGTCCTTTCTATCATCTAGTCTCAGCCATTAACAAAGTGCCCAGTGCTCAAATATTTGCTGAATGAATGAGTGATCTAATAGGGCACTCTCTCACCTCCTCTGCTGTCCTGGGAATTCCTAGAGGATTTGTGACTGATTTACCTGTTCCCCTAGTACTAAGAAGAGTTCTTTCATGTGGAGAACAGCAACCAAATATTTAAGGAGTGAAGGAAGGCAAAATCACCA
Source organism: Tolypeutes matacus (assembly GCA_026826555.1). Lineage (NCBI taxonomy): Eukaryota > Metazoa > Chordata > Mammalia > Cingulata > Chlamyphoridae > Tolypeutes > Tolypeutes matacus. Next base: position 1,100,323 of record JAKSZT010054404.1, on the reverse strand, counting down.
CTGGGCTACCAGTGTCCCAGTAAATGAGCTAAGGATTATATGAAGAGATGTGTTTCATCTGCTGTGCGAGGGAAATGGGACATACTGGAATTCTCTTGATAGCTCTGGTTTCAACAGAAACCCTTCGTTTTAATTTTGTTAAGTTTTTCAGCTTTAGCTGTTGTAATTTAGTGGCTTAAAGCAGCAAATATTTAACTGTTTTTTTGCTAGTTATAGATGGGCAATCTGGGTAGTTCTTTCGTGGGTCTCAGCTGGCATCAGTCCTGCAGCTGATGTCATCTGAAGAGTGGACTGGGGCTGGAGGGTGGCCTCACACACATGCCTTCAGCTGTCAGCTGGGGAGCCACAGTTCCCCATCTGCACGTGGTCTCCCACCTGCTGGTCGGCTAGCCTGGACATCTTCACCATTTGTGGTCTCGAGGTTCCAAGAGTGTGAAAGGAAAAGCAGAAGCTGCCAGGTGAAGACCTGGGTTCCAAAACTGGCATTAAATCCCTTCCGCCTCATTTAATGGTCAAAGCAAGTCACGTTGCCACAAGGATTCCAGCAGGTAGAGCTGTAAGCTCCACCTCTTGACAGGAGGAGCTGCAACAGGACATTGCAGAGGGCTGGGGATATAGACAGGAAGGCAGGATTCACTGGGGGCCACTGTTGCACGGATCTCCCACAGCAAGCTCCCTGAGAGCACTCTTCTAGTTCTTTGTTCTGGAATCTGAATGGCAGAGCCAGACCTTTCTTATTGGGGTCTTCCAAGACCCTAGAGCCTCCCTCTGAACTTGGCATCTCCTGTCTGGGCTTGGAGATGGACATGGAGAAGGTGGAGGAGATTGGTTGAATATGTTCTTTCCCTGGAGTAACTCCTTAGAAGGTTTGTTTTGGTTTTGTTTGATTTATTTTGGGGAGAAACATCTCATTTTTGTTTTGGTTAAATCTTGATATTCACTTTATTTTCTTGCCATTTGCTTATTTCTCTTCCAACTCAACTGATATATATATTTTAAAAATTGAGTTCATGGAGACTTCTGGCTAGTTATTCTGTAGAATTTACTACAAAAGTGCCCAAGGATTGACAGCATAGATTCTGGAGCAAGGCTCCTTAAGCTGGGCTGCTAGTTTGGTTACTGCCAGCTGTGGGAACTTGGGAGCGCTGTTGTGGGGATGAGGTGAGTAAATTAATGCAAACCACTCAGAGCAGAGCCTGGGACCTGGTGAGCACTGGTGAATGTCAGCTCTTCGGGCTGGGCACAGAGCAGGCACTCCCACCAGGCAGCCTGGGAAAAAGCCAGATCAGAGCATCTGCACACAGGTCAGGCAGACAGTCTGCAGCTTCTGCCCCAGATGTTTCTTTGGAAAAAGAAAAAGAAAGTGGCTTAGCAAAAAACAGTTTGTAATCTTTGACTCCATCCCTGAAAGAGCAAAGCCAGCATGTGTAGTGACTCCTGCTCAGAACTGGGTCTCATTCGAGCCCCATGATGAGGTATTTGTGCTTTCAGTATAAATTATAAATCTAAACATATGCAGGGTTTGTTTTTCCCCCAAAGCAGATTCCAAACAGCATGAAGCCAGCCAACTCAAATAAGTTGTGCACGTAAGTCCGTTGTTTCCAGCAACGTGTAAACTGTTGGATTGTAGAAAATCGCTCTGAAGATGATGCCCCCATTAGTGCCTCCAACATCAGTGTTCAATTTAGGCAGTGCATATTTGAACAGTTTACTAGAGAGTTGTGGCAAAAAGAAAAAAAAAAGACATGCATGGGTGTGTGTGTGTGTGTGCGAACGTGCATGCAAAGGGCTCTTAAAATTTTGGACTTTGTCATAAAAGTCCAAAAATGAAGTCGCAGCTTTGAAGTTGAGAACTGCAGAATTCCTCAGCTGGTGAAGCCATTTTGGGAATGCGAAGACCCCTTCCAATGTTTTGTTTGTAAGGAAATGACAGTCACCAAGTGGAGGATGTCAGGTCCTCAGAGAAATCCTGTGGGCACTCACGTGCTGAAAACTATTCAGCAGGAAAAATTTGACTCTGGTGGGTTCCAGAGGGAGTGTGGAGGGGGTCTGGGATTTTCTTTCAGGCCAGGAATCGGCCTTTGCTAATCTACCCAACTGATAAGGCCCCCAGATTTCAGGTCAGACTCGTTCCTCTGCTGAACCAAGGTTTGTGGTCCTGGCTCAGGCCAGAGGGAGAACGTGCCATTCCTAAGGCTTCCCCAGCTCAACAAAGCAGTTTTCTAGCTGATGGTTGCAGGGGGTCAGAGGTGCCTGAAATAAGCCTCTTGGGTCAAGACGAGAGTGGAGGAGAGGCCTAGGAATGATGGATGGGAATATTTATCTCCAGAAAGAACCCAGCACTGACTTTCTTGACAGTGCTGAAGATTGATGAGGTTGATTTTGATGCCACTATCTTCAGGAAAAGGATGGATTTTACCAAGTATGATGCTTTTAGGGGGTTGTTCTTCCTCCCTGGCTCCCCCACTGGGTGAGAGAGCCCGTTGCCATCCCAGGCTTTGTGCCTGGTCTCTGCAGGGTGCTGGGGCAGTGGAGAAGTGATGGATCCAAAGGGCTCAGCCAGGAGCAAGGCACCTGGGGTCCTGTCCGACTTTGCCATGTGAAACTAGACAGGTGCCTTATTCACCCATCACTTATCAACCACCTATGTTGCTCTGGGCCCTGAGGCTGTAACAGTGCACAGGGCAGCATTGGTCCTTCCTCTCAGGTGAAGGAGGAGAAAACAGGCACTATTGTGGGATGACGGTGAGGATGGAGATGACAACAATATATACTTACTAGGAGCCCACTCTGTGCCAGCCGCAGTCTAAGCACTTTGTGTGTAATGTGTCAGTCCTCCTCACAGGTAACGGGTATCCTGTTAAATGCAGAAGCTGGGTCTGCGGCTCGGGGATGCGGCCCGGATGCAACACTGGCAGGCCCCCAGGGATGCCAGACCTGCTGGCGCTGGACCCCACGTTGAGTAGGAAGGCATTAATTCATCCAACCCTCACCACTACCCGGGGAGTGCTAGTGTCACCCCCGTTCTACAGACGCGGGGAGGGAGGTGAGTTACTTGCCCGAGGTCGTCGTACAGCTCAGGTGTGGAGGGGCCAGGAGGGGGCTTCGGAGCCTGGGCGCTAACACAGGGTGGCGAGGAAGCCTGGGAGAGGGGCACCGAGCCCAGAGTGGGGGCTGGGAGAAAGCTTTCGGAGAAGGGGACTCCTCGGGTAGGATGGGTGTTAGCCAGGTGAGAGTCCAGGAGGGCGGTGGGCGATGGCCATGGGCCAGGCGTCCCTGCGGAAGCCCCAGAAGAGCTCCTGGCACTTCAGGATGACTAAGATCCTCGGTCCAGGAAAGGGCAGAGCGGGCTCCGCAGGGTCCAGAAGGCTGCGGGCCAGCCCTACCCTGAGGGCCGGCGAACAAGGGGGTGACCAGAGCTGCAGTCCTAGAAAGAAAGCTACACCCTTCTGCTTACCCGTCCATGCATCCAGACCCGCGCAGCAGCGCTTCCCTGCGTGTGCCCTTCCGGCCCCGCGGCCCCGCCCCCGAGACACGCGGCCCCGCCCCCGCGGCCCCCCCCGCGGCCCCGCCCCCACGACCATGGCCCCGCCCCCGCGGCTCCGCGGCCCCGCCCCCACGGCCCCCGCGGCTCCGCCCCCACGGCCCCCGCCTCCGCATTTACCCCCTGGACGGTGGAACTGAGCTCTGGGGTGGTCCCCGCGTGCATATCTGTCTCCCTTATTCATCTCTGCGCCTGAAATCCCGGAAATACCCAGGATGTCACACGGGGTGATGCTGCCCTGCTTCCGTCATGAGGAAGTGACATGGACAGAGAGGGAGAATAGTCTGAAAATGCTGTGACGGTGGGAGGGCCTCGGGAGGGAGGGGGTCCTTCCCAGGACTGTGGAGGGGAGGGAGAGACCGCAGGTGCACCCTCCGGGCCCGAGGGCCCACCGGGTGGGCCTACAGGTGGATCCCTTGTGGGGCGCCTCAGGGGCCGTGAAGCTGGTTGGCTGTTCCGGGCTTGAGCAGTCAAATCGTCACAGACGCCCCTGTTACCTGCGTGCCACCTCTCAGCCTAGAGTCTCCCAAATGCCAGCAACTCAGGACCGTATGGACTTGCCACCTGGGCTCTTGTGTACTTAATATTTTTCTTTAAATTGATTCATTCCCCCACCCGCTTTTTATTTCAACACATTTCAAACCTACAGGAAAGTTGACAGAATATGACAATGGTCTCTTCTATTCTCCTCACCTCCGTTAGCCAATTCCTAACATTTTTGCCACATTTGCTTTCTCTCTCTATTTCTGTCCATATGTCCACTTTAAAAACAACATGGAGGGAAACGGATGTGGCTCAAAAGGTTCGGTGTCCGTCTACCATATGGAGAGACCGGGGTTCGATCCCCAGTACCTCCTGGTAAAAAAAGAAAAAATAAAATAAATAAAAAATAAAAAAAAATAAAAACAACATGGACCCATTTTTCTGGGTCTGCTAAAAATATGTAAATAAAAAAAAATTTTTTTAAAGGATAGTTTTAGATTTACAAAAATGTTGCAAAAGATAGTTCCCATATACACTGCACCCTACCTCCTACAGGTTCCCCCCATGTCAAGATCATATATTACCACGGTCCATTTGTTACAACTAATGAACCAATATTGATACATTATTATTATTATTATTTTTAAAGATTTTATTTATTTATTCATGTATCCCCCCCTTGCTGCTTGTGCTCGCTGGGTCAGCTAACTGCGCCGTGCGGGCGGGCTTGCCTTCACCAGGAGGCCCCGGGAACCAAACCCGGGGCCTCCCGTATGGTAAACGGGAGCCCTACTGATTGAGCCACAGCCGCTTCCCAATACATTATTATTAACTCAATGCTTTAGAAGGATTTTGTTAGTTTTCCCCTTATCTGGTAGACTCATTTTTAAACTTTAGAGAATTAAAAAAAAAATAGGAAAGGATCAACGGAAAACCTTTGTCATTTGGCAAATACAGTTCTAGCTGGATGCTGTTGGCTGCTGAATGACTTAAGCTGAAGGCCAGCTTTCTCTTGGTTAAAGAGGGAGACTGCCAAATGTTGGAGAGGTGCTACAGACAGACCACAGGGAACCGAGACGCTCCAGGACCAAGTGGGAGGGAGGGAGAATCGCCACAGGAACAAAATAACTTTCCCCCTATGAGACTGGGTGTTGTTTTCGAGGCTGTGGGTCACCTGAGTCCATCTGGGGCATCCCTGGTATGAGCCGCACTGTGGGAAGCACTGACGTGGTCTGACTAGATTATACTCTCAGATGACCAAAAACCCCAAGTCTGGGGCTTCCTGGCTCCAAACCTGGAGATTCGCTCTGTCTCAGAGGACTAGGCAGAGGGGCTGGGTGTCCCAGCTGGCTCAGGGTGGTGAATTTCATTTGTCTTCTCTGCAGTCCCCCACCTACTGTCTTCCTACAGCAGGCAGGCTTTTGACACAGGAAGCGCCCTGGGGAATTCCATCGACAGCACGTGGGAAAGCACCTCGAATGAACAGAAGGTCCCACCTGCCTGTCATCCGGTGAGATGTGTGAAGGGAGGACCATAGCTAAACTGAAACTGCTTTCTCAACAGCCCTTTGCCTGACGCTGAATTTGTTCACGTTCATTCCTTTAAAATGCTTCAAAGTGTTTTCATGTTTTAAAAGTTAGATCAGGTGACATTGTTTCCTGAAAACAAGTCATCACTTCCCAATCCTCTCCTTTCTAGTATGTGTCTGCTCTCCTCACTTCCAGGAAGCCTAAGCCCACTGCAGTCTAACTTGGCCAGCTCTCCTTCCCTTAAGAAATTCACTTCTGCAATAAGTCACTGATGGTCCGTCCAGGCATCCAGACATCTAACCAGAGGTGATTCAAACCGGAGTGTTCGCAGTATTTCTGGGTTCGTGACTTGGGATTGCTTGTTTGTTTCTGAGCTGACTTACTGTAAAATTCTGGGTTAGTTCAAGGAGGCAAATGTTGGAATGAAATTTTCTCCATAGAGAGGGTACAGTGTCCCTAAAAAAGGAAGCTGGCTGGGACACAAGTAGCAGATGAGTCCATTTTCATTTTTAGAAGTGCAACTATCACAGGTAAGAGCCTCACCCTCAAAGCTTCCTGCCTCCCTCTTCCCAGAGGTAACTGCTTAGGTCCCTTGGTTTATACCCTTCCAGACTATTTCATGGCTTTCAGTGCATTTCCATAGTACCTCCTTTTATGTGTGTGGTAGGCAGGAGGGGAAGGAGGCTTCAGCCCCTTCTGCCTAATCATCTGTTCTGGAGAGCATTCCCTTACTACATATAAAGAGGGTTCCACTTTCGCAGACCGTTGCCTGATTACCATCGGGTGACCCTTCTGCATCTTATTTGACCAGTTATTCTTTGAAGGGCATTTAAGTCATCCCCAGTTGTTTCTTAGGATACTCCATTCTCAGCAAGCACCTGTGTGCTGGCGTCCTTCTGTACGTGCACACCTGAAGTTCTGCCTGGAAGGGCTGCTCATTTCTGGTTTTTCAAAGGTATTGCCAAATGACCCTTGGGAGTACAGGAGTGTCTGTTTGTGGGAAGGGGTATCAGTTTCTGTTCTTTGGGTCTGCTTGTTCCTAGTTTCTCTTCTGCTCTGGCTGCAGGGGCGGGAGAGAAATTCATCTCTAGGTGTTACCAGGCTGTGTCGGAGCCCAGCCTCTCCTGGGGGGCCGGTGGCAGTAAGGGGCACTTTGTTCCTGGACTCCATCCTTGAGTTGAGTCAGAAAGCTCAGATCATGACAAAAGGACCCTTGCTCCCACCCCTTGACTCAGATACTGTTTGTAGGAGTCACACATACTCACACACACACACACACGCACACACAACCAAATGGGGCGGGGCCCACCCCCAACCCTGAAATAATTAGGTGGTAAAAAGAAACAAAGGCGGTGAAGAAGCCTGATGGTGGACGACAAAGATGCACCCGGGACGCTCTCCCGAGGTGCAGAGAGGAAGACGGGGCTTGGAAAACCCAGGACCAGAGGGAGGGGTGTGTGAGGAAACAGATCCCAAATGGTGGAGGGGGAGCAGATGGGAAGGGGGCAAGAAGGAGGGAAAGGAGAGAGAAGGGAGGGGGCGCAGGAAAATGGCAAGGTAAGAGGAGGAAGAAATGGGCTGCAGGGGAGAGGGGGTGGCGCAGAGCAGCCTGAGGAGGGGAAGGCTGCGTCCCAGTCTGTTTGTGATTAGCACACAGCCCGGTGCAGAATGGAGTAAACAGAAACTTCCAGTCCCCCCCCCCCCCGCCCCCCTTCCCGAGGCAAAGCAGAAATCAGATGCTCCGTGATTAATCGTGGAGGTTCAGGACATGACCACAAGCACTGTACGGACTTGAAATTAGCTGCCTTTTCCCAGTCCCCTTGCCAAGATGGGAGTGGGGGGTGGGACGTGAGGGGGTGGGGACCCCGCCTGCTGGGGGCCAGCATGGAATTCTCCCTGGCAGAGCTCAGAGTGACACTGACGGGCAATCGGCCGCGTCCAGAGCAGCAGGCGGCATCCGGGGGGAACAGCGCCGGCCGAGGGGGCCCCGGTCGGGCTTCCTGGAACCCCAGCTCCACGGTTGCCTGCGCCCTGACACGGGCCAGATAAGAGCCCGGCTGCATTATCAGAACCCTGCGGCGCACCCGTCCCCACTGCAGCAGAAGGAAGAGAGTGGGGACCGGGGGTCTTCCGAGCGCGACCCGGGCCCGGTGGCCGGTCGGGATGGGCGTTCCCAAGCCCTAGCTCCGTTGGCGAGTCCCGCGGGACATGGAAGCCGTGCTGATAGACAGGCAGCGGTAGAGAAGGCAGCTGAGCGGAGTCTGAGAATGTCCTGAATGTACAGACCTGCTCCATGGTGAGTGCGAAGGAGCTCTCCCTACCTGCACAGCGGGGAGGCTGGCCTGGGGATCAGACACCACCAAGGGAGGTGGGGCTGTGAGGAGCCAGTGTGTCCCAGGTGCCTGCCCGGATCTTGCTCTGTGGCCTTGGGCAAGTTCTTCGCCCTCTCTGGGCCTCTGTTCATCCTGCTCTAAAATGGAGCACTGGAGTAGGTCCTCTTTAAGGGATTCTCCAGGTTCTGCTATGTATTATTGTCTATCTGCTATATGCAGGGCTCTGTCCAAGGCACTTTTTCAAGTTTCAGCTCAGGGAATCACCACGCTCCCTCTGTGGGGTAGGTATTATTATTATCCTCATTGTACGTTCAGAGAAGTGAAGTGACTTATCCAAGGTCACACAGCCAGGTGGTGGCAGAGATGAGAATCACATCCAGGTCTTTCTGACTTTCTTTCTATAAACTCTCTTGTTTATGGAAAGGGGTCTGTATTCTGTGTTCTAGGATTCTGTGATTGTCCCAGGAAGTGGGGGTGGTGGTGAAGGAGAAGGTATGGAGGGAAACTTACCTGTGGAAGGAGGCAGACAGGTTGGGCAGAGGAAGCAGCAGCTGAGCCCCAGCAAGCATCCTTCAACTCTTTGGTGGTGGTGGTGGAGGGCACAAGCTCCTGGCTCGAGTGAAGAGTGCTGGATGCAAGTCTGCAATCCCTGGATTTGCTACCTGCTTGGAGGAGGCTCCTGGGGAGTGAGAGAAGAGGGTTAATGGCAGGGGAGGAGGGAGCTGGGGAGTGGGGAGAGTGGCATATGCCTCTTCTAGGTTTTGTTCCAATTTTATTTTGCCTTTTCAAAAATCTGTTTCAAATCATTCTGGGCCTGTATTCTCCTCTGGATGAAACAGAATTGTGAAACATGTGTAGTGCTTTCCACATGCCTCCCCCGGGGGGAACCAGGCACTAATATTATTGTAGGCTATTTGCATATGCATTTTGCAGCTGTGGCCGGCAGGGGCCTAAGATAAGACGCAGGTAGAGTCAGCTGGTGTGTCCTTGGCACTGAGAAGGATGCCTATTGCATTCAAGGGCCGGGAAATGCCCAGCCAGGGCCACAGGTGGGAAACCCCTAGGGACCTGGCATTTGGGCAGACTTAAATGTTCCAGCACCCAGAGGTGGCTTTTTTCCCCACTGTGCTCCCGCCACTATACTCCCAAAAGTCCCCAATAAATGTTTCTGGCCATTCTCGGGGCAAACATTGAGGGAATATATTATGTGCCAGACATATGGCTTTTCAACAAATCCGGTAGACTTTTCTCTGCCTTCATAGTCCTCAACTTTCAGGCAATGTCTAACATAAAATTAAAATGGCACCTCTTTTCTCTGCCCTTGGAAAATTCCACCCTGCAGCAGCTCTGTCCTAACCCGGCCACTTTTCCTTTTGGGGACCAGTTCAGACCTTGGGCACCAGTTGAGACCTGGGTGGTGATCCCAGCTCTAGGGTGACCAATTTGTCCCAGAAGCCCCTTCAGCCCTGGGCAAACCAGGACAAGTGGTCACCCTACCCAGCCTTTGATTTTCTTTGTGACCTCGAAGGGTTACTTTCCTTCTCTCGGTCTCAGTTTCCCCATCTGTAAAACGAAGGGGTTATTCTAGGAAATCTCTACAATTGCTTTACAACTCTAAATGCTAGGTGGAGGAGCGTTAAGCTCTAAACTGGGTAAGGGTGTCTGAGAGTAAAACAAAAGTTTAGAGAGGATGAACCTCTCCCTCTGAAGTCCCCAGAGCGGTCAGGGAAGGTGCCAGGAGGAGGTCAGAATTAGGCTGGGCTCGAAGAAATGATGCCCGGCCTGTGGCGAACTGAATACTGAAGGCATATGGCGGTTCCGCGGCCCTGCAAGCTTCTGAAAGCCCAGTGAATTGCTGAAAGCCAAGCTGGGTTGTGCAGCTTAGTTTTTAGGCTAAGTGATTTAAGCCAGATGTCTGCTGCTTATAAGTCCCTACCCACTCATCCTCAGAACCTCACCCTCCACCCCAAGTGTCCCCCAGTTCTTTCTGGGGAGCTCCAAAGGTTGCTCACAAACTGGTCTCTTGCACTATTTGTCCTCTTTGCCAATTTCAGTGGTGTAAATATTCCTTCCATGGCCGATTTCAAGCTACCAACTTGAAGTCCCGAAAATGGAATTGGGAAGAGATGTGCATTACTACACATTTATGTAGGATTGCCACCACCCAGATACAACAGGTGGAAAAATAGAAGAGCTTCACTGCTGCCACCGCCCACCCCCAGCACACTGAGGTGCATGGCGTCTTCTCTGTAAACTTCCAAATCTCCCCACCTTTTAGTGCCCCAGCCGCTCTGGGTTCCTGGTGGATGTGGAGAGAATGGCTTCCTCCCCCACTCGGTGATACTCCCTGCCTCATGGTTCCCCCCCGGTGGGGTGGGGTGCTGGAGCCAGCTTGTACTCGCTTGTGAGAGCCGATCGCCAAATTTTCAGGATTTTGTGAGCTGGTTGTTAAACACAGCCATTATTTTAAAATAAATTATATACATTTACAATTAATTATATTAAAAACAAAGGTAATAAGTATTCAACACTCATCACTGCCTAATTTTTTTCACTACATTTTACTATACTCTTTTTTTTTGTTTGTTTGTTTGTTTTTTACCGGGAGGTCCCGGGGATCGAACCCGGGTCCCTCCATATGGGAGACAGACGCCCAACCATCTGAGCCACATCTGTCCCCCTTACTATACTCTTGAGGTTATTTGCATATCTTGTATCGTACACTGGAAAGACTATATAAATTTATAAGGAAGCTAAGTGTATGCTTTTTTTTTTTTTTTTTTTTTAAAGATTTTATTTATTTATTCATTTATCCCCCCTTGGTGCTTGTGCTCGCTGAGTCAGCTAACCACGCTGTGCAGGCGGGCCTGCCCTCACCAGGAGGCCCCGGAAACCGAACCCAGGGCCTCCCATATGGCAAACGGGAGCCCTACTGACTGAGCCACAGCCACTTCCCTAAGTGTATGCTTAGTTTACACACTCTCTTTCTCCAGTTGTGAGGGCTGGTTGTTAACCTTTACCAGCACACCACTGGCCCCACAGCACACGACAGACATCCTGTCATGGACAGCCTCAGTCCTCATCCAAAGGGATTCGGACTCCAGGCATGGGAGGGACCTTGGAGGCAAATACCTCGACTTCCTCCTCTCACCCGAAACAGACCAACAACCAAACTCCTGTCTCCTGCCGTCATGTAAGCATTGGGGTGGAAGCAAATGGAGAATGGGTGGGGATAGAAGGAGTCGTCTCTCTACGCTCACAGCTTCTGGACTGTGCAATGCATCGCATTTGCTGTCTCTGGACCCCTTTCAGTGGCGAATCTTGTTGATTCCACTCTGCACCAGGCCTGGCTCCTGCCATCCTTTATTCTCACGCCCAGAGCATGAGTCTCTCACAGAAACGGCACCTTGGGACAAGTAGGAGGAACAGCTAAGCCAAACCTATAGGAAAGTTAAGACAACTTTCTATTTTTAGAAGCCCTGGGAGCCAGGTGGGCCCTTTCCAGTTCTCCAAAGCCGGCACGAGAGGAAAATATTTCTCATTCCCCAGTTCCGCCTCTCTTAGAGTCTTGGCCAAAGAGGAGGCCCAGGTGGGGATGAGCTGCAAGAAGCGAGATTGTGGTGGCAAGAAGGGGGTCACACCCACAGTAATTTTAAAAAGAACTAAAAATGGGCACGTTTATTAACTTGCCTGGTAGGAAGGGCAATCCTGAGCTTAAGCTCAGTGCCACACCCACGATGGGCCACCGCTTTTAAGGGCTGGCGTTTGCTGTTTCAGGCCATTCACTCACTTGTAGCCATACTTTTCTCTCTTTAATTTTTCTTTTTCCAAAAATAGGCTCATTCTATCTATTCTACTCTGCATCTTCCTTCTTTCACTTGACGATATATCCTGGATGTTTTCCCATCTTAACGCATGTGATTTATAGATTGATAACAACCCTTTCAATGCTTGCCTAGCGGAAGTTCTAGAAGGTGATAGGAAGGGACCAGTTTTGATAACCACATCTTTAAGACATAGGTCTCAAACTTTCTTTTTTTTTTTTAAAGATTTGTTTTATTTATTTATTTATTTATCCCCTCCTTGCTGCTTGTGCTCACTGTGTCCATTTGCTTCGCGCTTTTCTGTGTCTGCTTGTCTCCACTTGTCGCGCCACCGCGCCATGCGGGCCGCCAGCTCACTGCGCCACGCGGTAAGGCCGGCTCGCCTTCACCCGGAGGCCCCAGTCGAACCCGGGGCCTCCCCTACGGTAAATGGGACCCCAACCAACTGAGCCACAGCCGCTTCCCTCAAACGTTCTTGACCCCAACACACTTGAGTAGCTGCTCCCGCTTCTCAGTAAAAAGGAAATTCTGTTTGGCTCTACTTCCAGCATGTGTCTGGAAGTCACCTGCATATTACCACTTCCACTGCCCCCACCAGGCTCCAGGCTGCCCTCGTCTCTCCCCGGGACCATTGTCATTGCCACATCACTGGTGTCTCTCCTTCTCCTGTTGCCTCCCTGACTTGTAGCAAGTAACGTCCTGTTGAAACAAAATCGGATCCTGTCCCTCCTCTGCTCAGGGTCTCCCCAGCCCCACCCCAAAGGCACAGTCCTCACCACGACAGCCCAGGCCCTGCGGGTTCTGGACCTGTCACCTCTCGGACCTAAACCCTCCCTTGCTGATGTGGTTCCAGCCACACTTGCTGTTAATTATTCTGGGCACAATCCTGCCTCAGGCCCTTTGCACTTGCTTTTCCTTTTGCCAGGTACCCTCATTCTCCAGATATCCACATGGCTCTTTCCTTTATGTCCTTCAGGTCTTTGCTCAAATGCCATCTTCTCAGAGTTCTCTGAGCCTCCATCTAAAATTGGAGCCCCACTCCTATTATACCTACTCACTTCTCCCCTTTTCTGGTTAATTTTTCTCCTTAGCACTTACCACCATCTAACATGCTATATTTTTCTTTTCTTTTCTTAAATATCTGTCCCCTACTAGAATGTGACTTTCCTGATAGCAGGGATTTTTTTTTTTTTTCTTTTTGTCTGTTTTGTTCAGTGCTGTGTTCCATAGCAGGCACTCAATAAATACTTGTTGGCAAATAGAAGCTATTTATATTGATAAATATTTGTTAAAATCCTTGCTTTGCTGTGTTGCTGAGGGTAACAGACCAGCTAGACTTTTTCAGAGAACTCTGAATTCAAGTCATCAGGGAGCTCTAGCGGCACACGACATTCCATTTATAACACCCAATCATAATGACCTGAGCTAACTCACTAAGTAGCCATCAGTTTGAGTGACAATGAGAATCTGTGGAACTGTGCCGCATCTGCTTGTCAGAACCCAGAAAAGGGCTTGTGTCCCCAGACCAGGCACGGGTACCCTTCAGGTGGCCCCTGCACCCACCCCCCTGGTGCCACCTGTAGAATCAAGGTCCCCCCGAGGCTTCCAGTGAAGACACAAGGTGTGGGCAGCCCAGGGCAGAGAGGAGGACCGGCCCTGCGGCGACCACGCCTCGTGTCCATGCACCTTTCAGGGTCTCTCTGGCTTGGATGGGCTCGGAGGGCTCTGCAACACCACTTTCTTCCCACCGGAGCCCGGTAGATCAGAGGACGTGGATTCTCTGTGAGGCCGTGGGGCGTGGCTGTCTTGCCCCTTGAAGTACACTCCCAAGCGCTGGCCTCTCTCCGCTGAACTTCATGCAGTGGTGAGGGGAGCGAGGGAGCAGGGGGCCCTGCCCTGCCACCAGCCCACCCTCAGATGAGGAAGGGGAGGGAGATGCATTCAGGGAAGTCCCTTCCCAGAGAGGGGCACAAGCATCCATGGAAGCCCCCACTGGCCAGCCAGAGGGTGAGTTGTCTGTCCAGTTAACAGGTCAACAGCTGAGAGACCAGCCTCAGGACTTCTGCTTGCTTGTCCAAGGGCCCCCATTAGATCCATGGCCCCCAAATCTGGGTCCAGAGAACTTCCCTCAAGACTTTAAAAACTGGAACTCAGATAAATAGAACTTAATCAGAGCCCAATCATAACACATAGCTGAATGGCCCCATCTAGCTTTCCATCTGACAATCCTCCTGCATCTATTTATAAAATAATAAACACCCGTGAGTCCACTGCCTAACCTGGGAACGAGAGCTTTGATAATAATTTATATCTACCTATGTGCTCCTCTCCTCGTCTTCCCCCTCCCTCTCCCACAGAGGTAGCTACTGTCTTGAATTTTGTATTTATCTGTTTTTTGAAAATGGTTTTATCATATGCATATGTATGCAAAATAATATATCATTTACGTGTAATTATTTTTGAACTTTATAAAAAGATATATGGGGTAGCGGCTGTGGCTCAATCAGTAGGGCTCCCGTTTACCATGTGGGGGGCCCTGGGTTCGGTTCCCGGGGCCTCCTGGTGGGGGCAGGCCCGCCCGCACGGCGTGGTTAGCTGACCCAGTGAGCACAAGCAGCAAGGGGGGGGGGAGGGATGGATGAATAAATAAATAAAAAAATTAAAAAAAAAAAAAAAAAAAGATATATGATATGCTGTCCTCAGGTATTTATATTTTCATAAAGCATTTTATCACTAACACTAATCCACAGCGGTGCCTCTTGTCCATCCATTTTTCATGGCTGGGTATTAGTCCATGGTTGAATATGCCAAACTGTATTTCCTGGTCTATGGGCTTTTGGGTAGTTTCCCTTCGTCCGTGGTTCACTATCCTGAAAAGAGCTGCTTGGAAGGACCTCTCGGGGGTCTTGGAGCAACCAGCAGGAATGTGTCTTGGATATGTACCCAGGAGCGGGATGGCCGGGTCGTAGGGAATATGAAATGAAATGCTGAGTTGTTTTCCCACATGGCGGGACCAATTTGCACGGCACTCTCCAGCCATGGTATTTGTCAGCAGCTTCTTAGCTTCTGAGTGAGTGGGATTTCCCCTAGATCTCGACCCCCATGAGGAACTGTGTACCTCCAGGTCTGAGGACCCCCCCAGCCTTGGGCCAGCTACGGGTTCACGACGCCCTGTGTGTTTGCAGTACAGCACCCACCCCTGGAGGGAACTGAGCTTGACAGCTGTACTATGGGAAGGAAAGCTCGGTGTAAGAATGAAAGACCCTGCCCTGTTGGCGTGGATCTCTTCTCCCTCCTCTCCATATGCCTTTGTTTAGTCTGGTTCTCGCCACATAAGAAACCGGGAGGCAGGGGAGGGGCAGATCCTCACGTCGGGATAGGCACTGGTCCGTGCGCTTTACACGTATGGCTGCTGATTCATTTACACCTCAGACCCAGCAAACGGAGGTGCTGCCATGAGCCCCGCTATACAGATATGGAATGTGAGGAACAGAGAGGTCAAGTAACTTGCCTGAAGCCACACAGGTAGAAAACGGCAGAGTTGGGATTTGAATCCACCCCATCTAGCCTCTTCCAGAGTTGCTGTGCCTCTTCCTGGCGCCCAGTGTTAACGCTTTGCAAATGCTTCAGGCCTACAGACTTGGGTTCCAGTCTCGCGTCCTCTACCACCACGCTGTGCCACTCTGGGCAAGTTACTTCACCTCTCTGCATCTCAGTTACTCTAATATGGGAAGATCTCTCTTTTCTAGAACCTTCATGAAATGTTTCTGTCGTGCCCTCTTGCTCCTTCTTGGGTTATCTGTCCATCCCCGAACTGGTCAGATTGGAATATATTGAGTGGCTTAAGCGTTGGAGGAGGGTCCATTGCTCCCCAACCAGTGCCTGCGACTTAGGGCATGGGGTCCCCCAGAGCCCAAATCCCCAGAGAAGGGAGGAGGGACCTGGGTACTGGCCTGGCTGAGTAGTAGCCGGCAAGGACTGCCTTGGCCTCCTCTGCGAGAGGCTGCGGGCCACGAGCAGGCGAGGGCACAACGCGTCTGGAATATCTATTCCAAGGGGTGATTCCCTGGGCTAAAGCATGTTCATACTTTGGGGGAATGATGGTGATGGTGGTGGTGGTGGAAATTCCATTTCTGTTGCCAATTAGTTCTGCTTGAGAACAGCTTTTCTCAACACCGACATATTGGCCGCCCAGGCTTGAGTTCTGTTGATTAGCTCAAAGTGGGGAAAAAAGTGAATTTTCTTTCCTTCCTCCATCCCCAACCGTGAAACCCGGCTGTTAGTGATGAAAGGGGTCCTGTGGATCATTTAGTTTTCTTTGTCCTGACTCCAGGAAAGGCTATAAAAATAATCAGTGGGCCCCACTGGCCGCAATTGACTGTAGAGAGAAGTTGGCTACCACCGTGTCTGAGTTACCAGAATCTGTTTCAGGCTGAGCTTTCAGGTGAGCGTCGTCTAATTACACCTGCTGCCCCAGCCAGTGGAGGGGTACCCGCGGGTTTCTCTTCTTTCTGCAGTTCCAGGGAGTTCCTGGATCCTTGGCAAGACGGAGAAGCCGGAGGCAGAGTGGCGGAGTGGGTGAGAGGGAGGCCCTGGTGCCCGTGGTATCGATAGCCCCGAGCCTTGGACAAGGGACTTGACCTCTCTGTGCCTCGGTTTCCTCATTTTAAAGTGATGATCACCATCCCTCCACATGACGCTGATGTAAAGATTAAGCACATTAATAAATACACAAAAAGCATTCAGAAGAGGCCCTGACACATGTAAGTCCTTCGTAAATGTCAGCTTTTGTTATTTACTCACGACCCTCCCACTCCTCTGTTGAAAAGAGTTGTGCAGTGGCGCCAAAGATGGAGCGAGAGGTCAGTTCCCATCTTTTGGGATCACAGATAACGTCCCACTGCATAGCCTTTGGCTTTGTGTACCGACCCCCACCCCCTGCTACATTCCCTGAAGGCCTGCGAACCCCACGGTGACCTTGGCCGTGGACTTCCCTTCCTGAGGCTGCAGAATGAAGAGAGACATGGGCTGCAAGGCCAGCCCTGGCCTGGCACGCAGACTGGCCTGTGGGGTGGGGCAGGAGGTGGGGTCAGACCCTCCCCAAGCCAGGCTGGAGGGTGCCATCATGGGGTGAGTTTCCAGAAGGTTGGGGGCCAGGGCCACCCAGCCCCCAGCTCACAGCAAGTACCCAGGAGGGCTGTAGAGAGAGGAGAGCTGGATCCTGAGGGTTCTGCCCAGCCTCCAAGATCTTCTTCCTCCAGGAAGCCCCCTGGGATCTCCACTCCAACACTCTGGGTGTCTCTGAGCATCCTTGGTATCTGGCTCCCTTCTGGGGGGCAAAAGATGTGATGACTGGAACCTGACATGTAGTCAGGAAGGCTGCCTTCTGGTCCTGACTTCCTAGCACTTCCACCCTCAGCCCTTTGAGCCTCCGTCCTCAGCCAGACGAGCAGAAAAATAATAATCCTGGTAACAACTTCTCAGGAAGGTCTTGCCGGGCTTCAGTGACATAACATGTGTGAACTGTTTGACCCTGGGTGTGGCACGAGAAATAAAAATGTTAGAGATGTCTCACCTGTGGGCCTGTCTGGGTCTCCACTTACCCACTTGGCCCCTTGCGGGCAGAGGCAGAGTTAGAAGCAGGGCTAGACCTCCTGCGTGGCCTCGGGCCAAGTCTCCTCCCCAAATTTAGTTTTCTCTTGAAAATGGGGTTCTAATAATACATACCGCACAGGTTTGCTGTGAGAATCAAAAGCAGTAAAGCACAGCATGCTTTGGGCCAGCTGGCACTCAGTAAATGGTGACCGTGTCGCGATCAGTGATCAGCTTTGCAGCTGCAAATATCCTCCCAGAGGCTGGCACGGTGTCGTGCACGCAGTTGGTGCTTAGTGAATACATATGGCCTGACTGAGAGAGCCAAGTACACTACCTATAAAGCACGATCTGTGGCAGGCATCGATGGAGGGAGCTCCTTTCTCACACTGTTGACCCTGTAGGGAGAGTAAAGGATAAAAGCCCAATATCACCTCATCTGAACCTCTCCGCCCGACCCTCGGCCCTGAGCAGGAAACTGACCGCCAGGGCGAGATCTGGTGTCCCCCACCCCCTCATGGCCAGAGTCCATGCACATTTCTGACATTTTTGCATCTTGGGACAAAGGGTGAAGAAACTCTGATGAACTGTTGTTGTTTCCTGGTGGAAAAACACTCCTGACCCGGAATGGGGGAATGAATCTTTGCCGCTGGATTGTATCCCAAGTGTGGCTTTGCCTATATTTCCCCCCTCTTCCTTACCCCTCCTTCTCCTGCCACTTACCAGCGGTGACTACAGAAAACCCAGACAAGCAAATCCAGGGCTGACCTCAGGGACTGTTTGAGGGCATCTCATGGGCCGGAGGGCTCCCTGCACCTCTGAGGCTGGCCCTGGTCTCCATCTGCTGCTGGACTTTCCCTAAATGAATGAGCCAAGGAAGGAGCAGGCAGTCGCTGCACAACTCTTCCCTTCCAGGCCCTGGTCGGCCTGGTGCCCTGCCCCGGATCTCAGAGCCACCCAAACGCATTCACAAAGAGAATAGGCCAAGTGTGGTCTGGTCAAGGGCACTGGAGCTGGCTTAGGAGTCTGGAGGACCTGGCTTTGTCAGTTCCAACTAGTGGGGCCCGTCTCTACCTCCACGTCCTCCTCTGCAAAATGGGAACATAATGGCATAACAACAGTGAGGCTTGAACAAGGAGATGATGGCTCTGGGCACTTGGCACCAGTGCTGGCCCTTGACGCCAGCTTTAGACCAGCTGCATCTAGATTTGAATTTGGATCTGGCCATGAGTCCCTTAACTTCTCCAAGTCTCCATTGTTCTATGTGTAAAATGGGATAATAGTAATCCTAGTGGCTGCCTCACAGGGTTGTTGTGAGGATTTAGTGAGTTCACATGTGTGATGTTTCCAGGTGTACCTAGTCAGGTGGTAACCACCTAACAAACATTAGCTGCTATGAATACTACTTCTCCACATACCGCCAGGCACCTGCTCAGCTCCTTTCATTCCTTCTCCTGCTGAATCTTCTCACAACCCAGGGAGGTGCCTATGCAGATTAACCTCTGCTTTAGCCCTCTGATGAGGTGACTTGCCCAAGGTCACACCACATGGCTAGTAAACAGCAAATCTCGGGTTCAAACTCTTCTGACTCTGAGGTTGGAAGCTTTCAAGACCCTCTGACCCCACCTAGGGCCTGGAATCGGCTGTACTTTCTGTCCTGGAATCCCAGGCACCTGAGGTGCAGTCCTGCCTGGCCCACACCTGCCTCCAGAGGCTGTAAACAGTGGTGGGTTCGAGGCTGAGCTCCTGCTCTGGGCCTGGGTTATCCGTGCCACTCTCCCACAAACCCCATGCGTGCGAGAGTGTGCGAGTTCACCGAAGGCTGGGAGTTTCATCCCTTACATCTGTTAACACTTTGGGAGTCTTGACTTGGGGCTACAAATTGAAAAATGGCCCATTAAAAGGTGATTTATTTGTCATCGAGACGATGCTAGTAAATCCTCGCAAAGCGATTCTCTCTGCCCAGGTGGTGAGCCCTGGCTTCTTGTGCCGGGCCTGGTGGGGACCTGGCAGTGGGAAGCTGTTTTTTTTGCAAGCCAGGAGCTAGCTGAGGCTGGATCGGGCCTCACAGAGACAAATGGGTGTGCCTGCCAGATGATGTACAGCGGCTTACATTTTAACACGCCTGTGTCACGGACGTGGAATAACTTACTTTGGCTGATGGGAGAAGTGTGCAATTAGGAGCCTCTTGGAGCTGTAAGCTCAGAGTGGAGAAAGAAGGGCTGTAGTTTCCAACAGCTGGGGCTTTGGGGCCAGGAAATAGTTGCTCTGTCAGCAGAGAGAGGAGGTGCTTTCTCCCAGCTGGGGAGCACCGCTGGAGTCCCCAAGGAGATAGATCAGTGGCCCCCCAGACTCAAAGCCAGGAGATCTGTGGGCCCCCAGGGACAAAACGTTGCTGGGGGTGGCTGGCGAGTGTACAGGAGCCCCAGACTATCCTGGGTTCAAATCCTAACTCCCCACTGACCAGCTGGCCTTAGATGATCTCTCTGTAAAACAGGGATTAAACAGAACTTACCTCGGAGGGGTTTGTGAGGGTTCCACAAGCTAATGGCACAAAGTGAGTTTGCATTAAATGCTAACCACTGTCGTTTTGGTGACGATGGTTAGGTGGAGTGCCTAGGCCTCAGAGAGAAGGGCACTTCTGCTTTCTAGCTGTGGCTCTAAGCTGTTCTACAACGGGCAGGGCCTTGCAGTGCCTGCCCCTTGGGGCAATTGGGAGACAGCCACCCGGCAGAACATCACACACCCAGCGCCCACATTGGCTGGTACCCAGCATTGCGAGAAGCTGTGGGATCAGCTGTAGTGGACCTGGGGGGCAGGGCTGGGGTTTCCCTGGCTGGGACTACCCCCAAGGCTGGCAGCCAGGCTCCACACTTGCAGAGCTCAAGGCTCTGTCTTCATACCCCCTACCTAGGAGTGACAGAGGGGCAGACAGTGGCCATGTGGCCCAGGGGGCCCTCGTGCCTGCATGGCTCCAGCCTAGGTGAGATAGGAGGATGTCGCTGCCTCCATGGGCATCAGGCAGGGGCAGGGGTCTGAGGCCAGCCTCTGGTTCAGAGGCAGAAGGCACAGTGGTTCACCTCAGGTCTGAGGGTCTCACAGACCTGGGGGGTGGGTCTGGACATCATATTTGCTAAGGATCCTCTGTGCATTTGGGCTGGGAGCCCGGCATCTGTTACAGTGTGATGCTGAAGCCTGACCCCTCCCCTTCATCCCCATCACCCCCAGGAATGACCCCGAGGGAGTGCGGCCAGGCCTGGGCACTCATGCCAGCTGGCCGCAGCTCTCCTGCCAGTGTCAGTTTCTGGGCCTCTCAGATTTTGTGGCTATCAGTTTGTTTGTCTCTGTGGCACCAAACTTGGCCCGTTTTGGGGCAACAGCAGACCTGCCAGGAACATGATCCAGGGAGAAGGGACAGTAGAACATTGGGGCAGCTGGATGGAGGTCAAAGGATGCTGGGTGGCATTGCCACACCCTGTCTTCAGTGTTGAGCTCAACGAGTGCTTCTCCTGGCTGGAGGGAGCTTAGCACTGGTCCTTGGGAGTCCTGGGAGGACCTGGCCAGGGTGAAGTGGGGACAGAGGTGGGGCTTCTCCTTGGAGGGGGACCTCCCCAGGGGTACAGTGGGCACTAGGCCCTGTGGCAGCTGCTCAGTGAGGGCTCCTCACAGCCTGATTTCAACCTACCCCCAGGATTTCATTTCCTGATTCTGGAATCTTCTCACTGCTCTAGCCAGTAGTCCCTTTCATTTTTCCATTCTTTCGTTCATTCTTTTATTCATCCATTTCTTCGTTCATTTTCTCAGCTCTCACAACAAGCCTGTAAGGCAGGGAGGTGCTGTCATTATGCCCATTTTCAGATGAGGGTGTGCACCGAGAGGTTAAGTAGCTGGCCCAAGGGCCCAGAGCAAATGAGGGGCTCTCTCGAGTACCAAGTGCCCCCAAACCCAGCAGCTTAAAACAACACACATAGCTCTGCTCTCACAGCGTCTGTGGGTTGAGAATCCAGGCCTGGCTTCGCCAGGGTCTCTGGCTCAGGGTCTCTCACCGGCTGCGGCCATGGTGTTTGCCAGGACCGCAGCCACCTCAAGGCTCAACTGGCAAAGGATCTGCTTCCCAGCTCGCTCCGTGGTTTTGGCTGGATTCGGTTCCTGGAGGGTGGCTGGACCGAGGGTCCCAGTTCCTTACTGGCTGTTGGGCCGGAGGCCGCCCTCTGTTCCTGCACGTGGGTGTCTCCTACGTGGCAGGCTTCATCAAAAGAGAGCAAGCTGAGGAGGCAGGAAAGAGCCACAAGCCCGGGAGCAGTCGGTCTTTTGTAACCTAATCTTGGAAGTGACATCCATCTCTTTCGCCATCTTCCATTCACTGGAATTGTTGCCAGGCCCAGCCCACGCTCAGGGGAGGCCATCGCCCCAGAGCTGCCCACTGCGACGGCGGAGCCAGAGCGTGAACCCAGTGGGATCTGATTCAAAGCCCGTCATCCTCCCCGTGGGAGCAGAGAAAAGGGTTGGTTTCTTCCTCCCCAAACAGAGAGACTTGTCAGTCACCCAGGTGCTTCCAGGTACTGCTCAAAATCACAAGGTCATCACACCTCCTCTCGTCCGGGATGTTCATTCAGAACGTCGTGGCGGTGGCCATCGGGGCTGCCCATTTACTCACCCGACCGTTGGCGGCGCTGATTTCCAGGTTCCTGGTTACGTCGTAAGAAAGAATTCAGAGATGCACCAGTTATAAGAAAGTTAGAAAAAGAGTTCATTACAGGGAGAGTACATCCATCAGGATATGACGTGCCCACCCTCTCTAGGGGTTTCTGGTTTTATAGGTTATCATTGGGGATTAGGGTTTACACTGATAGGAGTATTTAGGATAAAGAGAGAGACATTTCATTGGGTGACTTGTTTTCCAGGGGTTTCTGCCCGGTGCTAACTAGCTTCTGGCTGTGAAAGCATGCAGTGGTGACGGCAGGGCCCTTTCTCTTCTACTTTCTCTCTGCCCTGTGAGAATGTTACAAGGCACATTCCGGTAATGCAGGGGCTGGGTGGGAGCTGCTGGCTGCTTTCTGCTTTCTGCTAACTCGTTTGTGTTAGCTTGTCTAGGTGAGTTAGCAGGCTGCAGGCTGAGCCTCCGGATTTCCTTCTAGGTGGTAGTGTGTAACTCATTGGGATTTCTGGCCCTCCCCCTCACGAGGCACTGCAGAGGACAGGTCTTTTCTGCCACCGACCTGACACTTCTCATGAACCCCAGTAACAGGGCCACAAGGGGGAAAACTAGAATCAGTCTAGCCTGGTTAACTTAACCTGATCCAAGCTTTAAAGGAGGCATTTGGGTCATGCTCAGTGTCAAAGGCCCTCTTGCTCCCTCCCCACCCCTCTCTAAGATGGCATGAGGGAGCATGTGTCCCACGAGGGGGTGTTGATGCCAGGGCTTCCTGGGGGCGGGGAGGCGTTGGGGTCTCCTGCCACGTCCCTTGCTGGGTCCCTGGCTCGCAGCTCTCCTTTCTGGCGTTAGAGGCTGAGGTCGGCAGCCGGTGGAATGCATGCTCTGGGCTCTGGCCTGGGCAGGGCCTCAGCTCAGAGCCCCTCAGCTCTACTGTCTCTGGCTCCTGCCTGGACTGTCCACCACCAGCCCCCACCGCAGGTCACTCTGCCCCTCGCCTCTCGACCTGTCCCTTCCTCACAGCCCGAGGAGCTGCAGGGCTGGTTGAGCCCCATCCTGACCATGTGGGGACCCAGCAGGGCTTCCTTGCTTCTCACTGGTTGTAGCGTCCTCCCCAGGCCCCCAGAGGGTCAGAGCAAGCCCCCTGCCTTTGGGGCCAGCTTCACTTGTGTAAAAATGACAATAATTTAAAAAGCAGCAGCTGGTACATAGGCCATCCTAAGACCAGCACTTGCGTTAACTTATTTACTCCTCACGGCAGCCCTGGGAGGAAGTGCTCTCAGTCCCATTTCACAGATGACGGAACAGAGGCACCGAGAAGTAAAATAACTTGTCCACGGTCATGCAGCTGGGAAGTGGCAAAGCTGGGATTTGAACCAGGTAGGCCGCCAGTCCACGCTCCTGTCATCTCTGGGTCGAACCCCGGGATGTTCTCCTTCGCTGTAGCGAGCAGGCCTCGTGTCTCGGTGTCATGGGTGAGAGGGATACCTTCTCTACTTTTTCTACACCTTGGGAAAATGTCTATGATCTGGCCAGCCGTGGCTGTTAATTGGGAGCTAAAGAACTTTTTAAAAAAACGTTTTCTTACCGTGGTGGCTTTTAAGTCTAGTGCTTTGCGGCAAAATCTATTCTGATCACCAGGAGCTGACTATCGTCAGGGTTTTCTTCATCCCTCTGTACAAATCCAAATCTTCCGTGGGCAGATGGATGCCTTAGGCCCAGCAGGGAAGTGCTGTTTACCTGGAAAGGCAAGAAAAAATGACAGCAACATTTTTCAAAATATTACCATTACAGAAATGATTCCACCAACTACATGCAATTGTGTTAAAGGTGCTAAAGAAGAACTATCAGGAATAAGGAGAGCGTATAAAAAGAGAGCTGACATAGCCCATGGGGTCAGGATGGGGAACACAGAACCAGTGGTGTTTAGGGGGGCCCAGAAGGAAGGGTTGGGGTGGCTGGTAAAGAGGGGAGTGTATGTATGTCTGTGTGCGCCTCATTCCTGCCTGCATTTGAGGTGCCCCATTTCCTGCGAGTCTGCTCAACCCTCTGGAGAGCTGTATGAGTGTTTGGAGGAGGGGGAGGATAGGATTCGGTGAAGAGGCAGCAGCAGGTGCTAAGGTCCTGTGGCAAGGAGGAGCTCTGCCTGTTTGCAGAGCTGAGAGGGGACCAGTGGTCTGGATCCCCAAGGGGGGTGGGTGCTGCTGTGGGAGCCGAGGCTTTAGAGGCAGGCAGGGCTGGGGAAGCTGCGGTGAGATTGCTCGTCTTTGTCCTGAGGCCATGACAAGCCACAGGAGGATTTGAGCTGTGTATGTGACATGACCGAGTTTTCCATTTTGAAAGAGGACTCTGGCCGCTGTGGGGAGATGGACAGAAGGGAGGTGAGCCCTGGCAGTGGCTCAAGGTTGACTCCGTGGAAGCCTGGGCCGGCAGGGGAAAGACCCCTGTGCACCCCCACACGGCACGTCCTCATCTCCACACTGCTGGCCTCCGAGGAGAGGATGGCCACCGCTGAGTGTTACCAGACTCAGTTTCTCCACCTGTGCCCTGGGGAGAACGCGCTCTGGCACTTCTGAAAGGACGGAGCAGACTATTTTTCAGGGCCTGACAGGGCACCCTGGAAAGAGTGAATCTCAAACTGAGGATGACCCCGCAATGGAACAGCGCAGAAGTTCTGAGCGTGCCCCAGACACGCTTCTTCTCCCTTTCTTCCGCTCTCTGCCTGCCTCCAGTGTGAGCCAGTCGAAATGGGGACAGCTTGGACACTGGTACTGAAACTGCCGCTTCCTACGCCAGGCACTGCTTGAGCGGTACCTCACCGCATTCCCAGAAACAGCCCTCCCAGTGGGTAGTGTCATTATCCCCATTTGACAGAGAAGGAAGCTGGGGCTCGGAGAGCTTGTCTTCCATGCTCACACAGTAAGAATGCTGCTAGCTGGGATTTATTTTTTCCTTATGGACACTGTTTTTTCCTTATCCATTCTAAATCATAAAGCCCAAAATGGCATGGTGGGATGAGTAATACATCACAAATACTTAAAAAAATTTTTTTTTATTCCAGTACCATATATACAACCTAACATTTCCCCTTGAGACAATAGCTAGGACTTGGACCCAGTTTGGTCTGACTCCACAGCCTTTGCTTGCCTCACTCCCACAGCTGCCGTGGCCTTTCGAGTTTCTGGAGGGGAAAAGAGAAGAATTCAGCCGAGAAAAATCTTGAAGATCCAGAACTGCAGAAATGCCCAGAGCCTGCTGTCACAATCTTTGCCCTCCCCTCACTGGGAAGGGGGCTGGCCAGTAAGCTGAGCTGCGGTGACAAAGCAGAAACCCAGTTTTGAGGTGTTCAAGGACAAGGTAGGGAAGTGTCCTCTGAGGGGAGGGGAAAAGTTCCAGTTCTTTAACTGGAGGAGACAGGGGTGGCGTAGGGTGGGGGAGACTCGATATTCCCTCCCAAGGGTATTTAAGATTTATGCCAATGGTTTAAAATGAAATCCAACCAAGCCAGGTTCAGTGTCCTAGGAAGCTTCTTCCACAGCTAAGGAAAGCAAATTCATGGAACGTGTGTCTTAAGGGCAGGGGTGGTGGGGAGGGTTGGGGGTTGTAGGAGGGTATTCCAGGAAACTTGTCCCATTTTGACTCCTGTTCACCCAAAGTAGAGGGCATCTTGTCACATCAAGCCATAAGAGATGCTCCTCAGGAGGGGTCCCCCAGTCTTCTACATTCTAGAAATTTGTGTCTTCTCTCTCTGTTCTCGATCTCTTATCTTGGCTGAATCTAAGGGGGGAAAAGATCCCAGATGCTCTCACTGTCATATTAGCCAAACCCTACCTTGGTCCCCATTCTGGAGGCTGAATGGGAAAAAGAAAGGCATAGCCTCTGGGCATTAGGACACTTTATTGATACAAATGAACAAACCCCAACTCATACTAGCTTAAGCATAAAAGAGAATTTATTGGTCACATAATTTAAAAGTGTAGGATTAAGTTTGGCCTCAGGTATGGCTTGATCCAGTGGAGTGAGAGGGTGGGGAATCTTGGGGCTGATTTTTTTCTTGAAAAATATTTATTTTTTAATTTCATGCTACAAATTCTTATCTGAACATTAAGTACTACAAAAACTTGTCTTTAGGAGATCAGTATTAGACTTGGGGCAAAGTTATGGCATCTGAACTTATTTGGAGAAATATAACCTAGCCGTTCTGCTTGTAAATATTGAGAAGAGCTGCAAAGTTAGAAAACGGAGAACTTTTTAACTTCACTTTTGGGTTAACATATTGTTTAGTGTTTAACATTTACCCTTAAGATAGTTTAAACATGTTATCAAGATATTACGCAAGAAATTAAATATTTTGCATAAATAGTCCCTCTTGTGACAGAGAAAAAAATACACTGGTGTCATACAATAAACTATACTAGTATCATAGGTTTCAAAAATTGGTCAAAGTCAAAATGGATCTTTAAGGTTGGAGAGATCCTTTAATATTCATCTTTGGATTTAAGGTAAAAGAAATAGTCCTGCATTTCACATCTCCTTAAAAAAGGGAAGTGTTTTAGCAGCTTTAATCTTTTCAGTTACAATATAAAACTTCTTGCACCAGGATTTACTTTGAAAAATAGTTTACAACTAAACCAATTTATGCAGACACTGGCACTTCAGCACAAGGGTGAACTTTTTATTTTTAAAGGAGTTTTGGATTATATAAATGTTACATAAAAATATAGGGGAGTCCCATATGCCTCACCCCCCTCCCCCACTTTTCCACATTAACAACATCTTTCATCAGTGTGGTACATTTGTCACAATTGATGAGCACACATTGGAGCATTGCCACTAACCATGGACTATAGTTTACACTCTGCCCTACACCATTTTATAGGCTATGACAACATGTACAATGGCCTGTATCCGTCATTGCAATGTCATTCAGGACAATCCTTTGTCCTTTGTCCAAAAAAAATGCCCCATGTTACACCTATTCTTCCCTCTCCCTCCCCTCAGAACCTCTGATAGCCACTGCCTTCATATCAATGATGAAAGTTCTTCCATAAAAGCAAACTTTTAAAAACAAATTAATCCGAACCTTTAAAATGAGGCTATTCATACTAAAACATTCTGTTTTTCTAGGATAAAGGTCAACAAAACTTTACATATGCTGCAAGTGTATTACATGTGGTTACCTAACTAGGTTCCCTAGTACCTAAAACTTTCACATTATACAACTTGCCACTTGATACCAACCTCTGCAGGGAGGATTGTGAGGCCAGATCACTGTCAATAGCTTGTGCAGTGCCAGAGCACAGAACAGGTATTTTGAGAGCTGCTTAGTGACTACCAAATTCTGTTCCTATAAAAAATGGCTTTGGAGCCCCTGTTGGCAGACACCTAACCACTGTCTGTAGGGACACCCCTGGGGTATTCTGTGCCTCAGTCTAATAAGCCCCTAGTGTTAGGGCTGATTTTTGCTGATCTGGCTTGAAAGAGAATTCCTTGGCTGAACAAGTCATGGTGGCTGTGAAGAGGTGGTAGTCTGATTGGACCATGTCCTGTTGTGCCTCTAAGTGGACTGAAAAGCAGTGAGGGCTCACTCCCCAAAGGAAAATTGTGGGAATGTTAGACGAAAGGTCAAATCAACAGAAAGAGCTTCTGAAGTTTGGTGTGATGCAATAGGATCTTAAGAATTGGAACCATTGCAGGCTTTGAGGAAACTTATAGAGCATCTGGGTTGAGGGGTGGTAAATATGTGGCCCCATTCTCCCCCCTCCTTCAACTCATGCAGACAGTGCTAATTGATCACAGGACTCTTTCCAGTAGAAACCAAACCCAACCTCAGAATCCATCTTAACACTATACCTAAAGAAACCAATATCCACTCATTGGTGTTGAAACCTGAGCTGCAACCTATTTGCAATTCCTGCTTTAAGCTAGCAGAAATAAGAAAAGGGAAGCTCCAGCAATCCAAGCGATTTGGCCAGGGTCACACAGGAACTCCATGAAAGAGAGAGGGGAGACAGACCCCTCCTGACTCTCAGCCAGCACCCTTTCCTGTGGGGTCCTGCCTGGTTCGAGCATCGAGAGGGGGTCTGTCCCTAATGGGAAAGTTC
Source organism: Tolypeutes matacus (assembly GCA_026826555.1). Classification (NCBI taxonomy): domain Eukaryota; kingdom Metazoa; phylum Chordata; class Mammalia; order Cingulata; family Chlamyphoridae; genus Tolypeutes; species Tolypeutes matacus. The sequence goes on along the minus strand of JAKSZT010054404.1, from coordinate 1,072,260 downwards.
TACTCCAGACAGCTGCTGCTCAAGGAAAAGAACCTCGAGGCCAGAGGACAGTGAGACATCTCAGTGCTCGAGCTGAGCGCACAGAGAACCTTCAGACTAGCGGCCCACCCATAAAGATTCCATTTGGTTTTTGGGTGCCCTACCTTACAGACAATGAAACCTGAGAATGTTCTCTAGTAGGCCCTGTTCTCCAGTAGGGGTGATGCGGAAGTTATTCCTTTCTGGGCATGGGGTCAGGAGGGTGGCTTGGAGGGGAGGTCCATGGCTGGCAACTTGTCTGGGGAAGTCAGTAGGTGGAGAGCAGGTCCTGATGTAGTTATTATTCTCCAGTTCAGCCTCACCGTATCAGAGGGATCAAATACAGGCTGAATGAGCACTGATTATTTGGCCACAGGAAGGAATGGTCCTGACCTTAAGGAACCTAGTGTGTGGGAAACGGATGTGGCTCAAGAGGTTCGGCGTCCGTCTACCATATGGAGGGATCGGGGTTCGATCCCCTGGACCTCCCGGTAAAAAAAAAAAAAAAAAAAAGGGATATCCTGACATGAACTTAATTCATTGTTTTAGTGGGCTGACGGGGGGCTGCCTTTGTCCCTCCCACGAAGCCAAGGCCTGTCCATGCATCTCTTAATATTGATGTGCTCAGCCTAGGAAGTAGCTGGGATTTATTAGCTATGAAGAGGGGTTCAGACAGGTAAGGGCGAGCCAGACTGGGGAACCAGGTCTTTTGGACCCTGGGTCTTAGCTGCCATGCCGCACGTCGTGGGCCGCAGACACGGTGCGGGACAGAGCAGACAGTTTTGTACGTGAGTCATTTGGGAACCGCTAAGTACCTGTACCTGGCGCAGTAGCTAGGGGCTGGGAGTTGGGTGGGGCCTGAGAGCATGCAGGTATCCTGCCCCGGGTGGTTCCCAGAGCAGACAGGTGTGCACAGAGGCTGGCCAGCATGAAGAAGGGCTTGTCGTGACTTGCTTGGCTGAGCTCATGGCCCGCAGACGGGCTGCAGGCTGCAGTGTGACAACTTCTGGAGTCATCCAAGCCCCAGCTTGTGCAGGTGAGGAAACTAGGGCTCAACAAGGAGTCACACAGCCGGCGAGCAGCGGGGCCGAGCTCAAATCCACATGGGCCCTGCCCAGTCATCTCTGCACCTCCAGCTGGCTTGGCCCCCAAAACGGACGGATTCAGGTGGTGGGAAGGCCCTGGTGGGCATCTGAGAGGACAGAGGGTGCCACGTGTCCATCCTAAGCCATTGCGGAGGTCAGAGCAGGACCTCTGAGGTTTCCCACCTGATTCCAAGCCAGCGCTGCCTCTAATGGCTCCCGTCACCTGAGCACAGCACCCTCCCCAAAGCATTCTTGTGGGCTTTGTGTGCTATGCTAACCCAGCCCAGTGCCTGGCACTGGAGAAGCGCTCACCTTCACAGCCGTGGCTAATTATTATTGCTTATTTGTTTCCGTTTGGAGGCCCTCACTCTGAATCATCCTGCTTGGCTTTCCCTTTCCTCTCTGAGCGCTCTTTCTCCAGGGCCTCTGGTCCGCACCAAGGCAGCCCCGTCTGATGGCAAAAGCAGACACTCCCAGGTAGGCTGGGAGACGCCCACGCCTCCTGTGGGTCTGGCAGAGGCTGGACCCAGAAGCAAGTTGGCGGCTGACCCTCTTCCTCATTGGCGGTCAGCTCCTTGGGGCCTGCGAGGGCGAGGGACGTCTGGAGGGGCTGCTGATTGTGGAACCAGCTGGAGGGGAAATACGAGGGCAGAGGCGGCCCCAGCAGAAGGCCTCAGCCCGGCAGACCTTCACTGCAGGGTATTGGAAATGGGGCCATGCTTGGAGCACATCAGAGGCAGGCTCAAGTCCCGGGGCCACCAGGTATGGCTAAACCCCTTCCTGAGCGGTGGCCTGTTGACCAAACGCCTCCAGAGGGCCCTCAGGAAGCACCACTGGACATGCAGATGAGAAAACAGAGGCACAGAGAGGGAGGCGATTTGCCTGTGGTCACACAGCCAAGGAAATGACAGAATTAGGATTTTAACCTGGGTCTGGCCCCACAGGGTGCTCCAGAGCCCTTCGCTGGGCTGCCTGCACCCGTCCCCGTTATTGGCTAAACTCTCTGTGGACAACAGCTGCACTGCAGGACTCCAGGGGAAACGGAAGACATATCTCTGCCCCAGTCCCAGCCTCCCTCTCCTCTCCCAGGCCCCTGACCTGCCCTTCAGCCTCAGGAGTTCCTGGCCTCGCCTTTTGTCCAGGACCTTCAGAGGGACACAGCGAGAGACTCCAATAACAGCAGATCTGGGGCCGAGCAGGGTTCATCGTGAGGACAGTGTGTTCCTGAAGCTAAGTCCTAAAATCTGTGCAGCCACCTGCTCCCTCCCGAAGTGGTTCAGGCCAGGAAAGGGGAACTTGTCACTTGGGACATGCAGGGACATGCAGGGACTTTACTTTGAATCCTAAACTCTTCCAAAGGGCTTCCGTCTGCTTTGGTGAGCTCTGTGAGTTCTGTGGGACAACAATCTAACAATTTCAGGTAAATGGGATATATTGCAAGGTTATAGAGATGTTCCTTTTGGTTGTATAACACAAACAAACAAATGAAGAAGGAAAATAAAACAAAAAAACAGAAACCCCAATGAAATGAATTTGACAAAAGGTCTGTTGGCTCCCATAACTGAAAAGTCCAGCGCTAGGCTGGGTTTCAGGTGAAGCTTGATCCAGCCACTTGACGCTATCACTGGGATCCAAAGTCCAACAGCACATTAATTAAGAAGGTCGCCTCTCTTGCACATACATCTGTGCCTGTACCCCCAGAGACCACCCCAACCCCAAATCTCCATGATCTTTCAGCTCAGTATTTGCACCAACTAGAATTCCCTTCTGTGTTTCTTACTTAACATTCCTGAGAGAGGGAACCTGATGTCCAGGCTTATGGTTTTGGGCCAAGCACCAGGAATTGTATATTCCTGGCCAGTATGTGGATGGTTCCTCCAGGGTCCAGCATCCAAAGTTTGTGCTGTCATCCATGGCCAGCCCTTGAGGGTCACAAGGCTGCTCCCCCCTCAGCGGAAGCAGGATGTCTGAGAAGGGGTCATAGGCAGGTCAGTCACCCCAAAACCTTCCCAGAGAAGTTGGGACTTAGCCAGTGAGCATTTTCTACTCCAGATCCCAAAGACCCCGTAGTTCCATCCTGGTCTGGAAACTACCTAAGGAGTCCAATTTTGCTCTTAATTTATAATTTCAGAAAAAATTTAAGTTTGGTTCTGGTTAGAATTTTTTTGCCTAGCTATTTCCCAGGGCTTTGTTTCTGGTTCATTCAGGAGGAAAAATTCAGACTTAGGTCCAGGAAATGGCTTTAATCACTGTCCCTGAGAAACTGGCCAAGAACTGTGTGTGTCCACCATCAGCTGGGACGCTCCAGGATCATTTTCAGGCGGCTGCTAACAAGCAGCAGAAACTTTTCTTCAAACAAGCACTGTATTATTTTATTACTTTCATACCAGGAAAAAGGTTTGATCTTCATAACAATGCACCCACGTCATCAATGGGGCTGGAAGAACTTGTTTGGCCAAATTTAGAACCCACAAGAAGGTCAGAGAGAATAAATTTAGAACAGAACTCTGAGCCTTTGGGACCAGCAGTTCCTCTTGGCTCTGTGTACTGGCTAACTCCGTCTGCTACCTTGAGCTTGGTTGAAGTCCCCCTCTGGCTCCTGGGCCCACCAGAAATCTTGATGTATGCTGTAGCTTTTAAGAGTATGGTCTGGGGTCTAAGCTTGTCTCCACCATTTATGAGACATTCAGTGGACATCTGTCCAGTGCCTTCTATGTGCCAGGCACATTCTTGGGAGTGCTGGGGATTCAGCAGTTAACTGTGACTCTGGGGACGGGTTTAATCTCTCCGAGCCTTACTTTCCTCATCTACAAAACAAAAGGAGGGGGGGTATGCAATATCACCAATAACATCAACCTTATAGGATGTTCCAAAGATTAATAGGAATATTTTATGGAAAGCACTTAGCCTATGCTTGGCATAAAGTAAACACTCAATAATAGGAGCTAATAAAACTATTGGAAAACTACTGGGTGAATTTTTACAAATGCGAATTAAAGAATGAGAAGTCATTTTTGCCTGTCAAATTAGCAACAACTAAAAGGTGAAAATCCTCAATGCGGCCGGGATGTGGTGAGATGGATTCTCTTGTACACATCCGTGCGTAATCTTTCTGGAAAGCAAATCACCGTATCGAGGCCCTTAGAAGTGTTCATTTGACTCAATAATTCCAATTCTGGGAACTTATCTTCAAGACAGTGTAGACCAAGATTTGAGTCTAGAGATGTTTATCACATGTTTCTTTACAATATTATAGAAACAACTTCTCTTTCTAGCTATAAGGAATAGTTTAAAAATGCTGGTGTATGGGGAGTGGATGCAGCTCAAGTGGTTGAGTGCCTGCTTCCCATGTACGAGGTCCCAGGTTTGATCCCCAGTATCTCCTAAAACCAAATCAAACAAAAGAGAAAACCAGGGAAGCGGCTGTGGCTCAATCAGTAGGGCTCCCGTTTGCCATGTGGGAGGCCCCGGGTTTGGTTTCCGGGGCCTCCTGGTGAAGGCAAGCCCGCCCGCACGGCGTGGTTAGCTGACCCAGCGAGCACAAGCAGCAGGGGGGGGATAAATGAATAAATAAATAAAATCTTTAAAAAAAAAAAAAAAAAGAGAAAACCAACTGTCATTGGGGAGCGGATGTAGCTCAGTGGTTGAAAACCTGCTTCCCATGTATGAAGTCCTGGGTTCAATCCCAGTGTAGCCTCACAATGGAATACTTTGCACTCATTAAACATGTTTATGAAGAATGTTTAGTGAAATGGGGAAATGTGTACCCTATACTGTTTCATGAAAAAAGAAGGTATAAAAATTGTATATATTTATCCTATGTAACAATAATAATAGTTACCATTTATTGAGCATTTATTTACTATGTACCAGAAATTCTACCAAGCCCTGTATATATTTTCTCTCATTTACTCCTCCCAACAACCCAGAGAGGTGGGGACTATTATTACCCCCATTTTATAGATGAGAAAACAGAGGTTCCAAGTGGTGACATGCCTCTCAGGGTCACTTAGCCAGTAAGTGGCAGAGCTGGGATTCAAACCCGGGCTCTGGGCACCGCAGAATAGAAAAAGAATGGAAGGGACAACTGTTCCCTGAAGGAGTAGAAGAACTATGGGGTCTTTGGGAACTGTATATATTTTTTTCCCCCAAACCAGGAAAACCAAAAGGGCAGCATATTAGATAAAAAGGGAAGGAGAGGGAAGTGGCTGTGGCTCAATCAGTAGGGCTCCCGTTTACCATATGGGAGGCCCCGGGTTCGGTTCCTGGGGCCTCCTGGTGAAGGCAAGCCCGCCCGCACGGCGTGGTTGGCTGACCCAGCGAGCACAAGCAGCAAGGGGGGGATAAATGAATAAATAAATAAAATCTTAAAAAAAAAAAAAAAAAAAAGGGAAGGAGAGAAATAATCTCCTCTTGCAAAGACGCATCTTTGAAGACAAAGCATCCAGGTCTTGTGCCATATGCCACGAACTCAGTTTGTGTCTATTTTTCCTCTGCTTAAAAAAGAGTAGCGTGTCCTGGCTGTGTCTTCTGGGCTGATTGCTTAACAACTGGAGTGTGTACTGCAGACACACACGTGTACACACACAGCCCACACCTCCGGAGACAGGAGGGGAAACAAAAACAGCGGTAGCCAAAACTCAGTCGGATCGATGCAGACGGTTAGAGGTGCAGCTTTGCAAAAAGCAGAGCTCAGTGAAATAAATATTTTTCCTGTGAGAGGAGGCTTAAGTCGGCGATCTTAACAAGCCTCCAATTCATTCCAGATCCACTCAGAGTGGCTGGCGTCAGCGCGCCCATCTTGCTGCACTTGGGATCACTTAGTGACTCCAGCGTGCTTGTGTGGCTGGCTGGCTTCCTCCACGCAGCCGCCTGCCAGGGGTGCGAGGCGGGAAGGCAAGAAGAAGCCTGTCCCTGGAGAACGCTCTCCCTGCTCCCCCTCAGCTCCCTGCAATTTCCTGGGGGCCCCCAACTTTCTTTTCCTGATCAACCCCCGCTATTCAGTCTAAACCGGAGGCCTGAGCATTCAACCTCATTTCTTGGCAAAAGCTCAGTTCTCTTAGCTCTGGAGACAATCAGCAGGAAGAATTTAGAACCAGGGACTTAGAAAACATATACAAGTGAAGAAGTCTGGGTTATCTCAAAAACTGGGAGCTTCACTCTCCAGGCAAAATTGCTTGATTATTCATTCACTTGCTCACTCAACAATGGTTTATTGAACCACTTCCTATGTGTAAGATTTGGTATAGAACAGTATAAGACCCTGCTACAGAGATTATTTCATTTGTTCCTTCATTCGTTCATTCTTTCATTCATTCAGTGGACATCTGTCCAGTGCCCTCTATGTGCCAGGCACATTCTTGGGAGTGCTGAGGATTCAGCAGTTAACCAAATAGACAGAAGCCTCTGCCCTCCTAGAGCTTGCATTCTAGCGGCAGTGACAGACAACAGAGAGTTCAGAAAAGGCAGTGTATAGTAGGTCAGAGGGTGTCAAATGCTGAAGGAAAAAATAAAGGGAGATTGGAAGATGGAGGGACATAGGTAGTGACACTTTTAAATAAGGAGCCAGGAAAGGCCTCAGAAGAAGGTAATATTTTGTCTCTATCTGCAGGAGGTAAGGGGAGGTACTTTTAGCAGGCTCCCAAGCCTTAAATACCAGTTTCTCAGGGGTAAGAAGTCGGTCCTGATCATGCCAATGAGAAAGTCTTGTTGTTTGTAAATGTGTTTGTTTGTTTTTTAAATTGTGGGTAAAAATAAAAATTTTCACAATACATACCAATATTCGTAAAATGATTTCGCCTCTCTATGACCTACTAATCTTCCCCTTGGAAGTGCAGGGGCCCAGCAGGCCAGTGTGTCCCCTGGCTTTTAACAGAGCTTTGTGCTCTGTATGAGTATTTTTCAGTGACTGTTTATTTTAATATTTACGGTAAATGACACTGACTTTTCATTTACAGGAATGACTTGTGTCCTTTAAAAAAAGTATTAAGTATGTCATTCATACATGACATACATGAAAAATAAGTGTATATTAAGAGTTGTGAACTTACAAAACAAACATGCATGACATCACACGGGGCTCCCATACATGGCCCCCCGCCCACACCTTGCATTGCTGTGAAACATTTGTAACAAATGATGAAAGAGCATCGTCAAAGTATTACTACTAACTATAGTCCGAATCTTACATTTGGTGTAGTTTTCCCCCAACCCACCCTATTCTATCTTTTTGGTTAACATAAAATCATATAATTTATCTAAAGTGTACAATCAATGGCATTTGGTATAATGATCGAGTTGCACATTCATCACTTCAGGCAATATTAGCGCATTTTCATTACTCCAAAAAACCCCCCAAAACTAAAAAACAAAAAACAAAACACTGTCATACCCATATGTTAGCACTACTAATTACAAATCCTATGATGTGCTCTCACCATTTCTATTCATTTCCAAACATTTCTAAACAACTTTTTACCAATTCTGCACAGATTAAACAGCTTTCCATTCTCTAACCACATTCTTTTCTCTGGTGACTTATATTCTAGCTATTAACGCCATGAGTTTGCTCGTTATATTTAGTTCATAATCGCAAAGTCATACAATATTTGTCCTTTTGTGCCTGGCTCGCTTCACTCAACACAATGTCCTCCAGGTTCATCCATGTTGCCCTATGCTTTATGACTTCATTTCTTCTTACAGCTGCATAATATTCCATCGTGTGAATAGACCACAGTTTGTTTATCCATTTGTCAGTTGGATTGTTTCCATCTTTTGGCAATTGTGAATAACGTCGCTGTGAACATTGGTGTGCAGATGTCTGTTTGTGTCACTGCTCTCAGTTCTTCTGGGTATGTACCTAGTAGTGGTATTGACATGTCACATGGTAGATCTGTATCTAACTTCCTTCACAGTGGCTGTACCATTCTACATTCCCACCAGCAGTGAATAAGCATCCCTCTCTCTCCACATCCTCTCCAACACTTGTAGTTTTCTGTTTTGTTAATAGTGGCCTTTCTGGTAGGTGTGAAATGATATCTCATTGTAGCTTTGATTTGCATTTCCCTTATAGCCAGTGATGCTGAGCATTTTTCAGGAGTTTTTCCACCATTTGTATTTTTTCTTTTGCCCATTTTTCAATTGGGTCATTTGTCTTTTTATTGTTGAGTTGTGGGAATCTCTTTATGTATCATGGATAGTAGATGTTTGTCGGATGTATGATTTCCAAATATTTTCTCCCATTGAGTAGGCTGCCTTTTTATACTCTTCACAAAGTCTTTTGAGGTGCAGAAGTGTTTAATTTTGAGGAGGTCCTATTTATCTATTTTTTCTTTTATGGCTCGTGCTTTGGTTTCGTGTAAGGTTTAAGACCCCCACCTACTACAAGGTCTTGTAGATGTCTCCCTACGTTATCTTCTAGGATTTTTATGGCCCTGGTTTTATGTTTAGGTCTTTGATCCATTTGAGTTGATTCTTATATACAGAGTGAGATAGGGGTCCTCTTTCATTCTTTTGGTTATGGCTATCCAGTTCTCCCAGCACCATTTATTGAAGAGACTGCTCTGTCCCAGAAAAGTGGACTTGGTAGGCTTATCAGAAATCAGGCAACCATAGGGGTGAGAGTCTATTTCTGAACTCTCAATTCAATTCCATTGCTCAATATGTCTGTCTTTATGCCAATACCATGCTGCTTTGACCACTGTAGCTTTATAATATACTTCAGGGTCAAGGAGTGTGTGTCCTCTGACTTTGCTCTTCTTTTTTAGAATGTTTTTGGCTATTCAGGACCACTTTCCCTTCCAAATAAATTTGGTAATTGACATTTCTATTTCTGTAAAGTAAGCTGTTGGAATTTGGATTGGTATTGCATTGAATCTATAACTCAATTTGGGCAGAATTGACATCTTCACAATGCTTAGTCTTCCAATCCATGAAAATGGAATGTCTTTGCATTTGTTAAGGTTTTCTTTGATTTCTTTTTTTTTAAATTTTAATTTAATTTTATTTTTTTTATTTATCCCCCCCTTGCTGCTTGTGCTTGCTGTGTCCATTTGCTTTTGCGTTTTTCTGTGTCTGCTGGTCTCCCTTTGTTGCATCAGCTCACTGCACTGCTGCTGGCCTGCCTTCACCAGGAGGCCCCAGGAATCGAACCCGGGGCCTCCCATATGGTAAACGGGAGCCCTACCAATTGAGCCACAGCCGCTTCCCTCTTTGATTTCTTTTAGCAGTGTTTTGAGTTTTCTGAATACAGATCCTTTACATTCCTGGTTAAATTGATTCCTGGATATTTGAGTCTTTTTGTTGCTATTGTAAATGGAATTTAAAAAAATTTCCTCCTCAGAGTGCTCATTACTAGTGTACTGATTTTTGCATGTTAATCTTGCATCCTGCCACTTCACTGAACTCATTTATTAGCTCAAGTAGCTTTGTTGTAGATATTTCAAATTTTTATTTTTTATTTTTTATTTTATTTTATTTTTTGTAAAGATTTTATTTATTTATTCATTTATCCCCCCCTTGCTGCTTGTGCTCGCTGGGTCAGCTAACCACGCCGTGCGGGCAGGCCTGCCTTCACCAGGAGGCCCCGGGAACCGAACCCGGGGCCTCCTCCCGGGGCCTCCCATATGGTAAACGGGAGCCCTACTGATTGAGCCACAGCCACTTCCAAATTTTTATTTTTTTTCTAAATTTAGGATCATGTCATCTGTGAATATTGAGAGCTTTACTTCCTCTTTTCCAATTTGGATACCTTTTATTTCTTTTTTCTTGCCTAATTGCTCCAGCTTATCTTCTAGAACAATGTTGAATAACAGTGATGACAGTAGGTATCCTTGTCTTGTTCCTAATCTTACAGGGAAAGCTTTCAACCTCTCCCCGTTGGGTATGATGTTGGTTGTGGGAATTTCATATATGTCCTTTATTATGTTGAGGAACTTTCCTTCTATACCTATCTTTTGAAGCGTTTTTATCAAGAAAGGATGCTGGATTTTGTCAAACGCCTTTTCTACATCAATTGAAATGTCTTTTTTTCCCCCTTCGATTTATTAATGTGGTGTATTGCGTTAATTGATTTTCTTTTGTTGAACCACCCTTGCACACCAGGAATAAAACCCACTTGATTGTGATTTATAATTGTTTTTTATATGCTGTTGGATTTTATTTGCAAGTATTTTGTTGAGATTTTTTGCATCTATGTTCATTAGAGGGATTGGTCTATAATTTTCTTTTCTTGTAGTATCTTTATCTGGGTTTGGTATTAGGGTGATGTTGGCTTCATAAAATGTGTTGGATAATTTTCCATCCTTTTCAAATTTTTGGAAAAGTTTAAACAGGATTGGTATTAATTCTTCTTGAAATGTTTGGAAGAATTCACCTGTGAAGCCACCTGCTCCTAGTCTTTCCTTTGTTGGAAGATTTTTGATGACTGATTCAATCTCTTTCCTTGTGATTGGTTTGTTGAGTCCTTGTAATTCTTGTAGAGTCAGTGTAGGTTGTTTGTGCATTGCTAGGAATTTGTCCATTTCATCTAGGTTGTCTAATTTGTTGGCATACAGTTTCTCATAATATCCTCTTATGATCCTTTTCATTTCTGTGGGGTCAGTCATAATGTCCCCCCTCTCATTCCTGATTTTATTTATTTGCATCTTCTCTCTTTTTTTCTTTGTTAGTCTTTCTAAGGGTTTGTCAATTTTATTGATTTTCTTAAAGAAACAGCTTTTGTTTTTGTTTTTTAATCTATTGTTTTTTGTTCTCAATTTCATTTATTTCTGCTCTAATCTTTGTTATTTCTTTCTTTCTACTTGCTTTGGGATTTGTTTGCTGTTCTTTTTCTAGTTTCTCCAGTTGTTCAGTTAGTTCTTTGTTTTGTTTTTTTTTTTTTTTTAAAGATTTTATTTATTTATTCATTTATCCCCCTCTTGCTGCTTGTGCTCGCTGGGCCAGCCAACCACGCCGTGCGGGCGGGCTTGCCCTCACCAGGAGGCCCCGGGAACCGAACCCGGGGCCTCCCATATGGTAAACGGGAGCCCTACTGATTGAGCCACAGCCGCCTCCCCAGTTAGTTCTTGATTTTAGCTCTTTCTTCTTTTTTAATATAGGCATTTAGGGTTATAAATTTCCCTTTCAGTACAGTCTTTGCTGTATCTCATAAGTTTTGATAGGTTGTTTTCTTATTTTCATGTATCTAGAGATTTCTACTAATATCTCTTGGAATTTCTTCTTCGACCCACTGATTGTTTAGGAGTGTGTTGTTTAGCCTTCATATATTTGCATATTTCCCCCTCTCCTGCCTATTATTGGGTTTTCAGCTACATTCTATTATTATCAGAGAAGGTGCATTGTATAATTTCAATCTTCTTGATATATTGAAAGCTGTGTTGTGGCCCAACATGTGGTCTATCCTGGAGAAAGATCCATGAGCACTTGAGAAAAATGTATAACCTGCTGATTTGGGGTGCAATGTTTTGTATATGTCAAGTCCAGCCTGTTTATCATATTGTTCAAATTCTCTGTTTCCTTGTTTATCTTCTGTCTAGTTGTTCTATTGATGTGAGTAGTACATTGAAGTCTCCAACTATTATTGTAGAGATGTCTATTTCTTCTTTCAGTTTTGCCAGAGTTTGCCTCAGGTATTTTGGAGCACCCTGGTTAGGTGCATAGATATTTATGACTGTTACTACTTCCTGGTGGATTATCCCTTTTATTAATATATAATGGCCTTCTGCATCTCATCACTTTTTTTGCATTTAAAATCTGTTTTGTCTGACACCAGTATAGCTACTCCTGCTCTCTTTTGGTTACTATTTGCGTGAAATCTTTTTCCAACCTTTCACTTTCAGTCTATTTGCATCCTTGGGTCTAATATGAGTCTCCTGCAGACAGCATATGGATGGCTCATCTTTTCTTATCCATTCTGTCAGCCTATGTCTTTTGATTGAGTTTAGTCCATTAACATTCAATTTATTACTGTAAAGGCATTACTTAACTCAACCATTTTATCCTTTGGTTTTCTTATGTCATATCTTATTTTTGTCCCTCTTTTTACCTTTTTGGTTACCCTTTCTCATAATCTTCACTTACGCTCTCCTTCAAGCCTCTCTCTCTTTTCTTTTCTGGCTGCAGAACTCCCTTTAGTGTTTCCTGCAGAGCTCAATTCTTGTTTACGAATTTTCTTGGTTTCTGTTTATCTGTGAATATTTCAAGGTCACCATCATATTTGAAGGACAGTTTTGCCAGATAAAGAATTCTTGACTGGCAGTTTTTATCTTTCAGTATCATAATTCTGCCTTCTTGCCTCCATGGTTTCTGAAGAAAAATCTGCACTAAGTCTTATTGGATGTCCCTTGTATGTGATGTTTCACCTTTCCCTTGCTGCTTTCAGAATTTTCTTTATCTTTGGCATTTGGCATTCTGCATGTTTTGTGTCTTGGGATAGGTCTATTTGGATTTAATCTAATCGGAGTAAACTGTGCTTCCTGGACATGTATATTCATGTTTTTTTATGAGATTTGGGAAATTTTTGGCCATTATTTCCTCAAATACTCTTTCTGCCCCTTTCTCTTCTCATGTCCTTCTGGAACTCCTATAACCTGTATGTTGGCATGCTTTGTGTTATCATTCAACTCTCTGAGCCCCTGTTCAATATTTTCCATTCTTTTCTCTTTGTTCTTCTTTCTCTTCAATTTCAGTTGTTCTTTCCTCTATGTCACTGATTCTTTCTTCCATGATTTCAAATTTGCTGTTGTGTGCCTCTATGGTATTTGGTTTTTTGTACATTTATTTATTAAGCATGTTTATTGGGGTATATTCACATAGCATATGATCTATGTAAATATATCCTAAAGTGTATAATCAATGGCTTTTAGTATAATCACAATGTTTGGCATTCATCATCACAAAAAATTTTAAAATTATTTCATTACTCCAAAAAGAAAAACTCCACACCCCTTAGCATGCCTTCCCTAGCCATACATAACCATTAATCAATTTTCATCTTTATAAATTGATTTATATTTATATTTTATATAAATGGAATCATACAATGTTATACAATATATTTAGTTCATAGTAATACAATCAGACGGTATTTGTCCTTTTGTGTCTGGCTTGCTTCGCTTAACATAATGTCCTCCAGGTTCATCCATGTTGCCAAATGCTTTATGACTTCATTTCTTCTTACAGCTGCATAATATTCCATCATGTGAATAAACCACAGTTTGTTTATCCATTCATCAGTTGAGGGACACCTGGGTTGTTTCCAGCTTTTGGCAGTCATGAATAATGCTGCTATGAACATTGATAGGCAGGTGTCTATTTGTGTCACTGCTCTCAGTTCTTCTGAGTATATACTCAGTAGTGGTATTTCAGGGTCACAAGGCAAATCTGTATTCAACTTCTTTAGGAACTGTCAAACAGTCCTCCACAGTGGCTGTACCATCCTACATTCCCACCAACAGTGAAGAAGTGTTCCTATCACTCACATCCTCTCCAACACTTGTAATTCTCTGTCTTTTTTAACAATGGCCATTCTGATAGGTGTGAAATGATAGCTCATTGTAGTTTTCATTTGCATTTCCCTAATCATTAGTGATGTTGAACATTTTTTCATGTGTTTTTTTGCCATTTGTATTTCTTCTTTGGAGAAATGTCTATTCAAATCTTTTGTCCACTTTTTAATTGGGTTGTTTGTCTTTTTATTGTTGAGTTGTAACATCTCTTTATAGATCCTGGATATTAAACCCTTATCAGATATGTGCTTTCCAAATATTTTTTCCCATTGAGTTGGCTGCCTTTTCACCCTTTTGACAAAGTCCTGTGAGGTTCAAAAGTGTTTAATTTTGCAGAGGTCCCATTTATCTATTTTTTTCTTCTGTTACACATGATTTGGGTGTAAGGTACTATGGTATTTTTAATCTCACTTATTGTGTCTTTCATTCCCATAAGCTCTATTTTTCTATCCAAGATTTCATATTTTCCTTTGTGCTTACTCAGTGTCTTTTTAATGTCTTATTTTTTAGCCATGTTGTCCTTCAACTCCATGATTTGATTGAGATTTGTATGAACCTCATTGATTAGTTCTTTCAAGCCCTACGCCTCATCTGGAGCTTTGATTTGTTCCTTTGCCTGAGTCATATCTTCCTTTTTCTTTGTATGGCTTGCAAATTTTTGCTAATGTCTAGGCATCTGATTCTGAGGCTGAGTTTACTCTGCTGTTTACTCTGCCTCATTGATTAGCTCTTTCAAGCCTACGCCTCATCTGGAGCTTTGATTTGTTCCTTTGCCTGAGTCATATCTTCCTTTTTCTTTGTATGGCTTGCAAATTTTTGCTGATGTCTAGGCATCGGATTCTGAGGCTGAGTTTACTCTGCTGTTATATCTCTTGCCTAGGGATTGACTCTTTTTTTTTTAAAGATTTATTTATTTACTTTTATCCATTTTAACCCTTCCCCCCCACACTGTGTCCATTCGCTGGGCAATTCTCTGTGTTTGTTTCCTGCCCTCTCTTCTCATCCTTCTCCTGTCTTCACTGAGATTCAATCCTGGGAACTTCCCACATTTTGATCCTGGGAACCTCCCTTGTGGGAGAGGCATCCTACCGCCTGCATCACCTCAGTTCCTGTTTTTTTGGTGCATCTCATTTTGGCTCTCCCTTGTGTCACTGTCCTGTTACGTCATCATCTTACTGCGTGGCTAGTGGGGCCTGACCTGGCGGCCCGCCTTCTATATTTTTCTTTATTTTACCGGGAGGTCCCGGGGATTGAACCCAGGGCCCTCCATATGGGAGATGGATGCCCAACCATTTGAGCCACATCCGCCCCCAGGATTGACTCTTAAGTAGCTTGTGCTACCACTGTTCTTTGACTCTTGGTTCTACTTATTCTAGATATTTAGGATTGCCCCTGTTTAACTGCTCAAACCAGGGCTAAGGACCCAGTAATGGAGTGCAGGCCAGTTTCCAAGAGCCTTGGGGAGGGTGGCAGTAAAGGCACCTGCTTGCCTTTTATTTAATTATTATTTTTCCTTTTTCATGCACTTTTCTGGTCTGGTCAGCAGATGGTGGGCTTTGGCCCACCTCTCAGCTCAGACTCCAGGTGCTAGGGGGAAATGCATTCAGTGTAGCCACTCAGTGGGTGGGTGGTGCAGAAGCAGTGTCCTCAGGGCTGCCAAGCCTCACAGACCTTCTCAGAGGCTCTTCTTCCTTGGCCAGCCACACCCTCCCTCCCTTTGCCTTTTCAGCAACCAGCCTAGGGCAATAGGGAGTGTGGCTGAGAAAGCAAGTTATCTTTAGCTCCCGGCCAGCTCTCAGGTCAAACAATGTGGTGGCCCCACCCAGTCTGGAAGTGTGTGACACCTTCAGTGCAGCAGACCAAAATCTGAATTTGCTGTAGGCTCTGTCCCTTCTCTCCCCTTTCCTTGGAGAAGAGGATCCCTGCAACCGGGTCTGCAGCCGCTGCAGTCCACAGCTGCTGCAGTCTGCAGACTGCTGTTTGTTCCGTAGGTGGGGGGAAGGGTGTCCGCTGCTGCCTTTGCAGCTCCACTCAGGATATTTCAGCCAGCTGAGACTCCTTTCCTTCACCCCTCTCTTCTGGGTGTTGCTAGTGGAACACTCTGGGTCCTGGGCTTCTAGGTTCTTGGCTATGTCGCATAAAAGAATTTAAGTACAAGCCATAGGGTGGGCAAGGGAGTAAAGAGTTTCTTAAGAAACAAGAAAAGAGATAAGTACAC
Organism: Tolypeutes matacus; assembly: GCA_026826555.1. NCBI lineage: Eukaryota > Metazoa > Chordata > Mammalia > Cingulata > Chlamyphoridae > Tolypeutes > Tolypeutes matacus. The sequence continues at coordinate 1,056,433 of JAKSZT010054404.1, read as the reverse complement.
AACCCAAGACATGGATTGCGGGCATGCTACAGGATGAGTAGCCCACGTGGGGCCCCAGGTTAGGCCTTTTAAATGCCTTTCCTCCTCCCCCTTCCTAATGTTGAGGGAGGGGCCCCAGCTTTTTGCTGTTCTGATTGGTTGCCCCACCGGTCAGTTCTCAGGGGCCAATGGTGAGGCCTTTTGTTTGTAGGTATCCGGGGCTTCCCCTTGACTCCGGACAGAGTTCCAAATGGGGCCTCGTGGCCAGGGTCTCGACAGGGTCTTTCCCTCAGGGAGTTCCAGGCGGGGTCTCATGACCATGTTCTCTGCAGGGCCCAGCTGCCTTCCTTATGTAGCCGGATTCTTTCTAGTTCTTGGCTAAGCTGCAAGAAATGAATTTCAAGAGCCCATTGTGTTAGTTAGGCCAGTAATTTATTAAGGAAAGGTGAGAAGAGAAATGGGAGAAAATAACAGATCTTGGGTCCCAAGTAGAGAGGAAGGAGCTGAAGAGTGATAAAGAGGGCCGATTTACAGACTACAATTCCCCATTGTAGACTATAAATGCCCAGGGTTCACTTGCGTGGCCATCATGGCAGGGGGAAAACGGTGAGAGCGGGAGAAACAGTGGGAGCAGAGTAGAAAACAAGAGCAGGGCCGGCTTTGCCTTTGCACTTGCTTTTTAAATCATTAATTTGGGAAACGGATGTGGGTCAAGAGGTTCGGCGTCCGTCTACCATATGGAGAGACTGGGGTTCGATCCCGGTACCTCCCGGTAAAAAAAAAAAAAAATCATTAATTATTCTGCCCTTTTGCTAATGACACAGGAGGAGTCCCAGCTGTTTGCTGTTTTGATTGATTACCCCACCCATCAGTCCCCTGGGAGGGCCCAGTGATAAGGCCCCTGGAGAATATCCAGGGCTGCTTCTGGCTTCTGGAGGAAATCTTCCGAATGGAAGAATCTCATGAGCATCTTCTAGCAGCTGTCTTGGGGATATTGGTGTCCCCATGGACTTTTTGCCAGGTTCCAGATCCATCTATTGATTCCCGATTTTACTAGGCTGCTTCACTCTTTCCCTTTACTAACCTGCCTCGGTGTCTGGCCTTCCCCTGGTGTCCTGAGCCCCAGAGCAGCCCTCCAGATAGTCTCTGCCTGTCCTCGAGCTATATTTTTCTGAGAGAGAAGTGATCCCTCCGCCTCTCTAATCCTCCATTTTCCCTGTAAAATCATGACTTGTGTCCTTTTAAAGTTCTTTTATTTTTTGAAAAGTGAGTTCGTTTTTTAAAAAAGTATTTAGTAGCTTACCATATAGAGTATGGCAGAAATATGGGAAATTTTGAGGCTGTGGTAAATGCTGGTTGAGTTTGGGACAACATGAAAACAAGACCCTTTTGGCCCTTTTCTGAGAGAGGCTCCCAGCATTGGGTGGGAGCCGAAAGGCCGTGGGGTGATTGCACAGGTCTCTAGCTCCTCTATCTAAAGAAGTCTGGAAGCTGCTGGTCTTGCCTGCTGCTCTGGTGGGGGCAAGGAAAGCTGCCTGGAGGAGGTGCTGCTGGGGGCTGGGATGTGTGTCTTGAAGGCTGGGGCAAGGCTGGAGCTATTGAGGAAGGAAGTGAAGGGCACTGCAGGCCGAGGGGACAGTGTAGGAAGGTTTTGAGTGTGTGTGGGGAGGAGAGGGGTCCAGGGAAAATCAACCTGGCAGTGTGTGCACGAGGGAGCAGACGGGCTGTGGGAGACCACTGGACCTTGTACTAGCACAGCTGCTAATCCTAACAGGAATTCTAGAACATCCGCTTACGGAGAACAGCTCAGCGGCGAGGGCTTTCTTAGGTTTTCTCATGTGATCATACAGCCGATCTCTTCTACAGATGGGGAATTTGCAGCTCAGACAGGTCAGGTCCCCTGTCTGTGTGAGGCCACACTGCTAGCAAGTAGCAGTCAGGACTTTTTTTCTTTTAATCTATTTTTTTTTGAGATATAATTCATATACCATAAAATTCATCCCTTTAACATGTACAAGTCAGTGTTTTTTAGTATAATCACAAAGTTGTGCAACCATCACCACTTTCTAATTCCAGAACATTTGCATCACCCCACAAACAAACCCCATACCCATTAGCAGTGTCTCCCCATTTCCCTCCCACCCCCCAGCCCTGGGCAGCCACCAGTCTACTTTCTGTCTCTATGGGTTTGCCCATTCTGGACATTTCACATAGACGGAATCATACAATACGTGGCCTTTTGTGTCTGGCCTCTTCCACTTAGCATCAGGTTTTCAAGGTGCTTCCATGTTGTGGCATATATCCTTTACACGGCTGAACGAGCGCCCATTGTTCAGATGCACTACATTCTGTTATCCGCTCATCAGCCGATGGCCCTTGGGCTGCTTCCACTGTTTGGCTATCATGAATAATGCTGCTGTGAACATTTTTTCACGGTTTTTTGTGTGTGAACTTAGGCTTCCATTTCTTACGTGTCTATAGCTAAGAGTAGAGTTGCTGTGTCTTAGGGTACTCTACGTATCACCTGTAGAGGAGCTGCCAGACTGTTTTCCAAAGTGGCTGGACCATTTTCCATTTCCACCAGCAATGCATATGTAATTTCATAACCATTTCTGCATATCCTCGCCAAACACTTGTTGTTATTTGTCTTTTTGTATTATAACCACCCGAGTGAGTGTGAAGTGGCTTCTCGTTGTGGATTTGAATCGCATTTCCCAGCAGCCAGGACTTTAAATTTGCGGCTCACCTTCTCCACAGTCCACACTCGCAGCCTCATGTCATCTAAACCAGGGCCAGTGGGAATAAGGAGTTGGAGAGCATCTAATCGCGGCTGTGCGCTGAACGGAATGGACAGGTTCTGGCAGCTTCTCAGATGTGGTGGAGAAATAGCAGTCAGGGGGCAGCAGGGTTGGAGCCTGGGAGAATTGGGGGGTAGGGGTGGGGAGGGCACATGCCCAGAACAGAACTGGGAGACTGTAGCCACCTCTCTCCCTGGGTCCTCACAGATGTGACAGGGCCTGGGCCTCAGGTTCTGTGTAGACAGGGTGGAAGTAAGTCAGCAACAGAAGCTTTTAAAAACGTCCTTGGTCAGGGAAGCCAGTGTAAAGTGGGGTGTGGTGGAAACTGTACCCAGGCCCCCCCCCGCCCCCCCGCCCAGCAATGGGGAATGCTGCTCAGGCTTTGACCTCTTTTGCCAGGAAGATCCCAGTTCTTGCCTGATTAGGCCAGGCCCACCCAAGATAACCTCCCTTTTGCCGTATAAATGAACATAATCACGGGAGTGATATTTCATTATATCCACAGGGGAGAGGGTTCTACAAGAGTGAGGGGCACTGGGGTCATTTTATTTTATTTATTTATTATTATTATTATTTTTTAAGGATTTATTTATTTATTTATACCCCCCTTGATGCTTGTGATCGCTGTGTACATTTTTGCTTTTGCATTTTTCTGTGTCTGCTTATCTCCCCTTGTTGGGTCATCTTGCTGCACCAGCTCGCCGCACCGCGCAGGCTGGCTTGCCTGCACCAGGAGGCCCCGGGAATCGAACCCCAGGCCTCCCATGTGGTAAACAGGAGCCCAACTAATTGAGCCACAGCCGCCTCCCTGGGGGTCATTTTAGTATTCTGCCTGCCACAGAGGGTCTTCGACCCTGATAAGGATGACGATGACAGTCATACTAGTACTTCCTCTCCTTTGCTTACGGCTTTGGGGATTGCAGGCTGATTCTGTCAATAACCCTGGAGCCTAACGCTGTGTGATAAGTGTTTTTAATCCCCATTTTACAGCTGGGAGAGGTGACTGCCTGCTTATCCCAGCTTGGACTGGCCTCCAGGCCTCTGACCCACTGACCCAGGGCTCTTGGCACCCACAGCACCCTCCTCCCACTCCTAGAACCCCCAGACCGCATTTCCACCCTCGGAAGGGGTGAACCCTCTGTTTCCAGGCAGTCCAGCCCTCAGGGAGCACTTTCCTGTAAAATCCCCACATTGGGTCTTTTATAGGAATTGCCTCTGGGCTGAGTGAAACTCATATCATTAAGCAGCAAAACCTAGAAAGCCTGAGGGGGCACGGAAGGCAAACAGCATGTGGCAGGAAGGGTCCAGCCCCCAGAGGGGTGCTTGGCCAGGGCTGCTGCACGCCTGCCAAAGCCAGGGCTCCACGCTCACCGAGGGTAATGTGTCTAGTAGCAGCCCCGTCTGCACGAATTGTCCAGACTTCTGGCCGGGTACCCCTCCCTTTAATGTTTAAATATGCTCCCGGGCTCCAGTGATAAACGCAGGACCCTGCCCCCAGCACTATCTCTGCGGTCTTTGTTGTGTGTGTGGTCAAATATATTTACCCTAACACTTCTCATTTTAACCACTTTCTCCCCAAGGAATTTTTCGGGTCTTATATTATTCTGGTGCTTTTTGTTAATTTTTTTAAACTGCTGCCTTTTTTCCTGCATCATTTTTGCCCCGTGCTGGCCATGGCTCCAGTTCCTTCACTTTCCCCAAGGTACAGCTGACACGAGGCTGCCAGGAGCAGACCTTAGGAGACATCTGCGTGAGTCACAGTGAAAGAATCTGGCTGCTTTAAGCTGAGAGGGTCTCCTGGAAAGCAACCGGGGTTGCTTGCTGACTCGATGAGGTGCTCAGAGAGCCGGGCCCAGAAATGGGCCGGAACCCAGGGCTCGGGACCCTCAGAATGGCTCAGAGCAGCCATTCTGGGCTTCACCACCAGGAGAAACAAACCCAGCGTGTCCCGTCTCTATGTCCTTTTGCCCCAGCTTCCTCTGCCAGGGAAACAGTGTCTGAGTAGCCTGGCTCGGGTCAGGTGCCTCTCAGTTAGGGACTGACAGCTGTGGGGAAGAACGAACTACTCCAAAGGAAAAAGGGCACCATTAGAAAGACAGTGAGCTGGGAAGCGGCTGTGGCTCAATCAGTGGGGCTCCCGTTTGCCATATGGGAGGCCCCGGGTTCGGTTCCCGGGGCCTCCTGGTGAAGGCAGGCCCACTCGCGCGGCGTGGTTGGCTGACTCAGCGAGCACAAGCAGCAAGGGGGGGGATAAATGAATAAATAAATAAAATCTTAAAAAAAAAAGAAAGACAGTGAGCAGAATTTGGGGTGGTGGGAACCCAGCGGGGAGAGCACACTTAGAACTAAGTTCTAGACATCCCCATCCTAAAACTTCATCGCCCAACCTCTGCCCAGGGAATTTGGCTCAAGGTGTGTCCTCCCTCCCCCTCCGCCCCCAAGCCTTCCCCCTCTCTAGTTGTCAATCATCTACACTCAAACTCTGGAGATTTCTTAGCCTGAGTCACCGACCATCTTCTCCCACATCTCACCTACGTGTGGGTCTTCCTTCACTCACCCAGAAGCTCATTAGACTGCCGTGTCAGGACTCTAACCTTAGCAGCCCAAAGCAGTAGGAAAAACTAGAAATTAGTTTGTTTTTCCTTTTAACAAGGAGAAAAAGAAATTTATTATCTCCTTTGCAGAGCAAGACTATAACTTTAAGTTCATTTCAATGGCCTCCATTTTAAGGATAAGGAAACTGAGGCTCAGAGAGAATAAGTGACTTGTCCAAGGCCACATAGCCAAAAAGAGGCCGAGGCCCGACTTGAACTTAGGTTTTTTGACTCCAAAGCTTATACTCAACCTCCGCTGCGCTGCAGCCTCTCTGCGAATGTGTGTCTTGGAGGTTATTGGTGTGTTTGCAAAGAGTCCAAACATCGCAGTCCCCAGATGTCATTTTATTTTTTCACATGAACTCAAAATGTGGTACTATCCTTTTCCTCATGGGAACTACCTATTCCAGCCATATTTTCTGTAATATGAGCTTCTTTAAAACGAGCCCTATTTCCCCGGTGATTTGCCTTACAAAACTGGAACTGCATTCCCACCAAAATCATTTCCCAGTAGACCCAAGTAAGAATGTTTGGCAAAGAAGGAATTAATTGATAAACAGCTTGTAGTACACAAATTGCAGAGTGTCTGCCTGGAATGTTTTGCAACACTTTGGGATTACAGTTCCAGCTCAAGCTGTTTATTTCAGGCTGTTGAGACACATCCGTATCTCGCATGCTTGGTTATCCACTGACTGCACGCTGAGCATACAGAGTGGGCCCCCCTCTTCCTTGTGGTGGCATGTAGAGCAGGGCTGCAATGCCTGGAGAGACCAGGAGGGATCTTTTTCCAACAGAAAATGGATGTAAGGCTGAAGAGTCTTGCAATTTAAGGCTTTGGGTTCTAGAAAACAAGTCTGTTCCTTTGGAAGGAAATCCACTCTCCTTAACCATCTGCTCAGGCCTCAGAATGGGGCAAGAGGAAGTGTGAAAGAATCTGACTTTTCCTGCCTCCCCCCACGGGCACCCTCCTGCCCCAGGCAGGCCTTTGAGCTGGGGCCAGGGTGCCTGGGATAGTCTCTCTTTCTAACAGGCACCAGTAGGGCAGAAAGAATCCATGCTCACATCACTGTGGAAAGAAAAACCAGAAGGGCAGGCGGGCTTGATGCATGTCTTGTAAATTGTTTACCTCTGGAGGACCAGCTGGCTCATCTCTCATTGAACCCTGGACCATTTCTCCTGTTAACAGCCTCTATTAGCAAACAAATCCGGCTCCACCAGCCGCCCAGGGGTGCTGAGCCCCGAGGCATTCCAGGAGGGTGATTCAGCCTCCCAGGCCCTGGGTTGGGGCTCCTGGGTTAGAAGCTCAGCCAGGCAGGGTCTGGGTTGGGCAACCAGTGGGGTGTGGTGGGGTCCAGAGCAACTGGGGGAGTGCGGGCACATGGCCTTGAGCTGCCCACACCTGCTGGGCTCCCCAGTGCCTCCAGGTCCCCACCTGCCTACTGGTGGGATTGGGTGAGGGCTTTGGAAAGCCCCATGGCACCCTGACCTTACTATGCCTGTGATCTGATTGATTTTTAGGAGTGGGAAGGGGGCATGACGGGCGCTCTTGGCTTCCTGGGGTGGGTAGGGAGCTCTTGGTCGTACCTGGCAGTTTCATCCTTAGGCATCATGGAATGAGGCTTCTCCGGAGTCAGCAATTCACAATCTCTGAAAATTTTATTATAAGAAATGCAGAAATACCCACTCTAAGGTGATAAAAACTATTGTACGTTGTACACGTTTATAATAAACAAATTAATGCTTTTTAACATATACACACACACAGACAGTAGTTTATATCTGCACAGGAAACGACTAGCAGGATTGAGGGGTTTATTTTACTTGATATGAAACATCACAGTCTTAGTGTCAAAATAACATCCCTTTAGAGTTTTCCATAAGAGACCCTTGTACTAGTTAATTTGAATGTTAGGTGCACGCCACTTGTAATCTAATCGACTTAATTCTGTTTTTGTCCTTTTATTTTTAACCAGGGCCTTACTTGCCAATGGCACAACACTTAAAGTGTACAAACGGGAACACAGTGGCAAGGCAGGCTCCCTCCCGGCGCTGGCCCTGGCCAGCCCATTCTGCTTCCCAAGGTCCCAGCCCAGCTAGGATGGCGCCCTGCAGGGCAGTGGCCTGGTCCAAAGGCGGGGGCGGGCTTGAGAAACACTGAGAGTCCCATTTGGCCTCTGCCACAGCCCACTCCACACCCAGGCAGGGGTCTGTGAGCGTTTGCTCTGATGCTTACATGGAGATACCGCAGAAAGCCTGAAGCCAACCCTGGCCTTGTGACAGTCCCCACCCCACACCCCTTCTCTCTGGCCTCTGCCGTCCCAGCAGCATCTCTCTTCCAAAGCTTGTGTGAAATGAAAATGGGGGTCCGGGTGGTGGCTCTTTGTGGGCCTGGGGAGGGGAAAGGGTGGCAGCCCCCCCCCTTCCCCTCTGGGGCTGTCTTGGCCACTGGGGCCATTCTCGCCCTCTGTAAGATGGGCAGGCTAAACTTTTTGAAAGTTCTTTCCATTCCTCAACCCGAGAAGGAGACTCCTGGGGGGAGGGGGAGCAGCTGGGCGGCTGAGCCGGAAGGGGGCGCCGTGGAGTGTAGGGTGCAAGTGCCACAGGCCTGGACGCAAATCCCAGAGCCCCAGCCCTCAGCAGCCGAGTGTCTTGTAGCAAATCATTTCCCTCTCTGGAGATCCAGGACACGCAAAGAAGCAGGGCCACGGCGGAGGGTGCCGTGAGGACCAGTGAGAAAATAAACCAGAGGGAAAATAAACCAGAGGGAGCGGGAGAGAGGGTTCCTGGGGCGGAAGGCAGGAACGTGTTTATTTTAGAATAAGAATTACATGCACAGGACATCATCGTGTTTAAACGTTACCAAAGATATAAAGTCAAGAGGAAGTTTCCCCTGAGGTTCTAGAACAGGTGAGAGTGATCAGAGCAGTGGTCCCCTCTGTGGGGTGTGGGTGGGGGGTCTGGTAGGGGCACGAGGATTGACTTGAAAAGGGCAAAGGAAAGTTTCTGTGGTTTTGGAAATTTCTATGTCTTGTTTTGGGTGGTGGTTCCACAGATGTATACTTTTGTGAAAACGGTTTAAACTATCCACTTTAAATCTGTGCATTTTACTCGTAAATTATACCTCAATATTGGAGTAAATAAAGTAAGCCTCCCTCTCTCTGCCGCCCACCAGGCATTCAGCTCCTCTTTGCAGAGGCAATCCTGTTTCCAGTTCTTTTGTGCTCCTCTCAGAGCCCCTTAAAGGCATTTTAAAAATTTACAAGTACCAGAATATTATAATGCTATTTTACATGTTACTTTTTTAAACTTAACAACATATATTCCATGTCACTACACACACAGCTGGCACCTTTTTAACAGCTGCATACTATTCCACTGGGTGGCTGTGGGAACATGTCCCTCGCTGCTGGGCATTTAGGTTCCTCCCAGTCTTGCACTTTTATGGTCAGTGCTGCAATGAACATTCTAAAATGTGTGTCATTTTGCAGACTTGGGCATGTGTCTGCAGGATGAATTCCAGAAAATGGAATTGCTAGGCTAAAGGAACTGGACGCTTAAATTTTTGATAGATTTGTGTTTCCACATTTACAGCACCACCAGTGCTATGTGAGCACACCTGTGTGCAGACGGGTTCCTCTAAATAAGAGTTTTGACGCCGAAACCTGAATCATGAGAAGGAGCTGGTGAGAAGAGAAGACAAAGGAACAGGCAGAGCCAGCTCATTCAGGGCCTGATTTTACTCTAAGGGCTCCGAGAAGCCTCCCACCTGAGTGGGGTATAATATAATAAAATGTTTAATTTGTATCGAGGTAACATATATGTGAGTGGGGTATAATATAATAAAATGGGGAAACGGATGTGGCTCAAGAAGTTCGGCGTCCATCTACCATATGGAGAGACCGGGGTTCGATCCCCGGGACCTCCCGGTAAAAAAAAAAAAAAAAAAAAAAAAAATTAATATAATAAAATGTTTAATTTGTATCGAGGTAACATATATGCAACACAGAATGTCCCATCTTAACCACTACCGTGGGTACAACTTCAGTGACGTTAATTACATTCAAAATACTATGCTACCAACACCACCTTCCATTACCAAAACTTTTCATCCCCCCAAATTCTGTACCCAGCCCCCTTCCCCCAGCCCCTGGTAACTTGTAGTCCATGTTTCTGTCTCGATGAATTTGATTATTCTAGATATTTCACATGAGTGGAATCATACAGTATTTGTCCTGTGTCTGACGTTTCACTCAACGTGGTGTCTTCAAGGTTCGCCCATGTTGTCGCATTTCTTTTTATGGCTGAGTACTCTTCGGTTGTGTGGATGGAGAGACCACGTTCTCTTTAGCCATTCGGTTGTGGATGGACACTTGGGTTGCTTCCGCCTTTTGGCCGTTGTAAACAGTGTTCTGTGAGCATTGGTGCACTGAGGCGCATTTTTAAAAAGGTGGTGGGAGGCAGGGTGGAGGGTGGGAGGCAGAGTGGAGGGTGGGAGGCCAGTGAAGAGGTGAGTGGTGATGGTACGACATTTAAAAGGTACCAAAGGGCCTTGTGCCCCAGGTGGTGGAGGAAAGGGAGGTGGAAAGGAGGTGTGTTTCTGAGAAGCGGGGCAGAGGGTGAAGCCTCTTGCCCAAGGCCCTCTGCAAAGGGGAGGAAGAGAAAGCCTTTGAGCTCTTTGCAGCCTGGCTGGGAAGACAAAATCCTCACCCTGAAAACTAGAGTCCAGTGCTCAAAAGATTAGAAACTTAATCATGGGAGTGGAGAAAGTAGGTTCCAAAATCTAAGACATGAAGGAAAAATTTTTGACAGATTTGGTCACATAAATAAATTTGAGACTGTTTTTTTTTTTTAGGAGGGGCCGGGAATTGAACCAGCACCTCGGACATGGGAAGCAGGTGCTCAGTCCCTGAGCTACATCTGCTCCCGAGTGAGGCTTCTAGCACACACACACACACACACACACCCATACACCATTAAGAACAAGTTAAAAGGTGCGTGACCAGCTGGGAGAAAACAGAAAACGTTGCCATTTGGGATTATAAACAGCTCCCAGAAATCATTAAGATAAAGACATCATAAAGAATGTGAACTGGCAAGTCCCAGAAGAGGAAATTCTAAAAGACAATAAACATATGGAGACTATCCCTAATCTCATTAGGAATGGGGGGTGTGTGGGGGGGTGTCTGCAAATGAAAACAAGCCCCCTGCCCCAGCAGGAGCTGCACTCTCGACAATGGGGAGGAAGGTGGGGGTGGGTCAGCTTCCTGCAAATGTGGGGCTTAGGTGTGGAGGGGACCCACACGTGGGGCTCGGGAAGCCCGTGAGGGGCAAGTGGGCTTGAACAGAAAGACAGTCCTTGAGAGGGCGGTGGGGGAGAGGGTGGGAGGTGGGGGTGAGGGAGATGGTGAGGGCGCCCCCTCCCACCCTCCTTATGGGTAAAGTGCTCGCTCTGTATGTCAGGCTGCCTGGGTGGGAACCGGCTGCGCTCACGGCCTCACTGCCCCCGGGCTGAATAGGGACAGCAGTGGACCCTGTGGCACTGTCATGGGGTGAGTGAGGGGACGTGATTGAGCAGGGCCAGGCCTGGCTCTCCTGCCTCAGCCAGGCCAGCTCTGTAGGCTTTCGTGGTGATTCGTCATTGAGAGCCTGGAAGGGTTTAGGCCTACCAGCCAGATTTGCAGGATAAAGTGCTCAGGCCTGGAAAGAGGTGCAGAAGGAGCCTGGGGGCTGGCAGGGGGTCAGGACGACTTTTTGGAGGCAGACAGCTTTGGCTGGAGGGACAGGGCTTGGAGAGGGCCATGGGCAGGCCCTGGTGAGGACTCTCATGGGCTCCGAGCCCTTCTGCCTTCGTGGGGTTCTGCCTCCACAAAAAATAGAAAATATTATACGGTGACTGTTGGCGTAAAGATGAATATATTACTATTACACATTAAAACACTTTCTTCTCCCTAAAAGCTCATTTTTTGACTTCTGATTTTAAAAGTAATTAAAACGTTTTCGTGGTCCCCCGACTCTGAGCCCATCGTGTCTGCTGGCGAAGTCGGCCCAGGAAAGGAGCCGAAGCGTCTTCCCGAGACAGGAGTAGACGATGGAATTCTTAACCATTTTGGCTGTTTTGTAGAGGGGTGCTGCTCCGTGATGAAGCCACGTGTGTTTGTGTGTGTGTCCCTGAAGATGACAAAGAATTAGGGGTTGCTCCTTCAGTGACGGGTGGCAGCTGAGGGCCTGGGCCGCCGAGTTCAGCTCGTCTGGTTTTGAATCCAAACCCTACCTGTGCTGGACTGACCCAAACCAGTGTGTGTCCATCACCGGCCAGGCTCTTTTGGATAAAGATCAGATCAGCAGGGAGCCCTGGACCGGGTGTCCCTCCCCTACGGCCTTGCCACCAAGGGGGTGGGAGGTTCCAATGAAAGCAGGTCTCTCCCGGAACTCTGCTGTTCCTTGGTTACAGCAGACAGGCTCCAAAGAGAAATGCCACCTGTTCTCCAAGTTCAAGCCCTTGCTCTCAGGCCTCTGGGCTCTTCAGCAAGCTCCAGATGGACAAAGAGTCCCTCGGAGGGAAATTTGTCAATGTGCTGAGCAGATCAGAGGGCGCGTAAATGTGTGTGGAGTGGGGTGTGGCAGAGCCCAAATGGGAGCTGTAGACCCAGAGCTGCTCCTGAAGGCTGCTGGGCCCTCCAGATTCTCACACCCTCTTTACGTGGGGGAGAAGATGCTGGAATAATATTTGTAGTCAAAATGAGCACTGCTCATTTCACCCATGAAGATTCCTCCTAATACTCCTGGTGCCGATGAATGAACCTCTAACGCGGATTTGAAGAGCGGCCCTCTACCCGGGGAGGGGGTGGCGTGGAAACGCACGGGGGGTGCTACTAGCATCTACAGCCCAGCCCCCACGACGAAGAATGACCCAGCCCCAAAGGCCAGTAGTGTCGAGGCTGAGAATGCCTCCCCAAACCAATTTTGGGGTGATAAGTCTTGACTTGGGTCCTTCGTGTGCTGGTGGTTTATGCACGTGTAAGTCACGCTGCCATACGCAAGCACTTCAAGGTGAATTCCTAAAGCTCTGATGCTGCCTTTTTCTAATACCGGCCACAGCACCTCTGCGAGCCTCTGTTTTCTGGTCTGTCAAGTGGGCGTGATCCCAGCACCTGCCGAGGAGGTGGGCTCAGGACAGGGTCAAGGCTGGACTCCTTTCGTACCAGGAATTACACTTTGTCACCTGTAAACTGGAAGTCTCTTTTTTTAAATTTAACTTTGTTTTTTTAGCTACCGGGGGCTGGGGATTTAACCCAGGACCTCATCATATGTGGGAAGCTGGCGCTCAACACCGAGCCGCATCGGCTCCCTTGAGTTGGTTTTTCGTTTGTTTGCTTGCTGTTCTTTTGTTTTTAGGAGGCACCAGGGACAGAACCTGGGACCTCCCATGTGGGAAGCAGGCACTCAACCGCTTGAGCCACATGGGCTCTTGCTTATATATATATATATATATATATATTTTTTTTTTTTTTCGAACCCAGGTCCCTCCATATGGGAGACGGACGCCCAACCATTTGGCCCACATCCACCCTCTTGCTTTTTTTTACTCAACATCTTATTTTGCACATTTTCCTGTCATTACTGTTCTTCAATACCATATATATTTTTTAAATTTATTCATTTATCCCCCCCTTGCTGCTTGCGCTTGCCGGGTCAGCCAACCACGCCGTGCGGGCGGGCCCGGTGGGCCCGCCCCCACCAGGAGGCCCCGGGAACCGAACCCGGGGCCTCCCACATGGTAAACGGGAGCCCCACTGATTGAGCCACAGCTGCTTCCCTCAATACCATATTTTTAATGGTCACAGAACTTCCTGCCGTGAGGATGTGCCATGGGTCCCTAACCTTTGGCCCTTTGAGGTCATACCCTGAGTCTAACCTCTGAAACGGGCACACACAGGTGGGCCACGAGGTCCCTGGGACAACCTACCTGTCTGCTCCCATGACCCATTAAGGGGTCCATGGGGCCTAGGTTTGAGCAGGACATTGCTATCTTCCAGGCTACCTGCCCTGGGCAGGAGGGACTCAAGGGCTGTGGGCTGTGTGATCAGCATGCAATGGGGGCTCTCTATATCCTGAATTTGTGCCTGCTGTTTGCCCTGCAATCTTGGGGGGACAGAGGGGGCTCCTCAAGGAGCTGCTTGTTCTCTTAAACCAAATGCCATGACTCTGCTCACCTGGTGCTCTGCCCATGAGGCCAGTCCGGCCGTCTACAGAGGCACACCTGGGGCATCCCTTGTCTGGCCCCAGGGCTTACTCCCGGGGACAGCAGAACCCAGCAATGTGGGCTGCCATGAGGGTGGGCTCCCACCTGCTCTACCTAAGCCAAGTTTCCTTGAAACATGTCACTCTCTCCATTTAAAACAAAACTATATCATACAGAAAACAGTTTGTTCAAAATGGAAGTTTACCTTAAAAGAAACGCAACAAAATAAAATGCAAGACTTCACTCATCGTCCTGCCACCCCCGGCTCTGAGCCCTGGTCGCTGTGGAGAGTGAAGGTGTGGGAGCGGGGGGGCAGCTGGAGGGACTGCTCGAGCGAGCTCTGGGACCTGTGTGTGTCCCTCACTGGCCTCCAGGGCTGGCACCCGGGCAGCCCTGAATTCTACCCCAAACCTCCTGTTTTACAGACGGGGACACAGGGACTCAGGGTGGGGGTGGGGAGATTTGTCTACAGTCGCGTGGCAGCCGGCACCTCATTCTCCTGCTTCTGGGGGACACCTGGGTAAAACCTGGCTCAGGAGGGGCTGTGCAGAGGCCGACATCCAGCATCAGGAAGAGCAAGGGGGAGGAGGGGCACTAAGCAGGGCCAAAGGGGCTCTGCAGGACGGGGGGCCTTGGGAGCTGACTTGGTTTCCATCCTCAGCGGGTGCTGTACTGCTGCTCGATTGTCCCTCTCTTAAGTCCTGCTAAAGGAGACAGGGAGGCCACCCTCAAAAGGTGGGGGAAGCAAGAGGGGGATAGGGGTCAGGGCCAGGGTGCCCATGGCAGAAGCCCAGGGAAAAGTGGCTTAGGCACAACAGGTATCCACGTTTTCCCATAAACAGTCTGGCTTTACCCAAGAGATGCAGACCACAGGGGCCAAGGCCACTCCAGAGTGACCACTCCAAGCCCCTGGACAGGGGCACAGTGTTCAGTCGCTCATTCGCTGTGTACTGAGACACAGCTTTCTTGGGCCCGAGGTGCAGTAGGGGTTATTGAATGAATGAATGAACGAACCTTCTAATGGGCTCCATTACCAAAGCCCAGATGGGCCTGGCAGGCGTGTCCTTTCTGCTCCTCCCTGGCTGCAGGTTAAACCCACCCCACCAGGTCAGGCTCTGCCTCACTGCCCAGAGCACCCCTTGAGCTCCTGATGCCTCAGACAGACACACTGAACCTGTCTGCAGTTCCTCCAACTTGTCCTGGCTCTCCGCTCTGAGCCTTCGCACATGCTGTTCCTACCACCTGGCACACTCTTCCACCCCTTCCCCACTCTCTGTCCAGCCAATTCCTCCTCCTACTTTAGATTTCAGGATAAGATGTCGCTTCCTCCAGGGAGTTCTCCCCAGCCCCTCCCCTTAGCTGGGTTAGGGGTCCCCGTCTGCTCCCACGGGCCTCAGTTTGTTCCCTATCACAGTTCTGGCATAGAGTGGTGACCAAGACAGAAGAAGTCCCTGCCCTGTGGAGCAGAGATTCCTTGAGGGACACAGACAATTAACAAGCAGACTGATGGGTGAACAAGATGGTTAGGGATGGTGATGCCTTCTCTGAAGGACAGGAAGCAGGGGGCGGGGCCGGGCTGCTCTAGCCAGAGAGGGTGACCCTGAGGAGGCAGGAGGAGCAGCCCTGGGAAGAGCTGGGGAGGGGGCTCGAGGCAGAGGGCACGGCCAGTGGGCAGACGTGGGGCAGGCTCCAGCAGGGATGCGGAGAGGAGCCTGTGGAGCAGCGTGGCGTGGTTTGGCTGGCTGCTGGGCATGTGGATTCGTCCCCTGGCCCTGACTTCCACCCCAGGTGATGCGGGCAAGTCGCACCACCTGGGTGACTCAATGAGGGAGCTGGATTCTGAGCCGCCTTCGGGGCAGACAGCCTAGTTCCCAGAGCAGCCTCCTCGGGGCACCCATCCCTCTCACATTCCTCGTCCTGGGCTATTTTGCCATTTCCTTTCATGCTAAACCAAAGGAGCTATTTTGGAAAGTCCTATAAGCAAAATAAGCCCCGGCTGGCATTTGAGTGGATAAAAAGGAGCCCTAAGTGAGGGATTCAGGCATAAAAGCCACCCTGCCCAAAACGCCCAGGATGTTAAATTTAGAAGCCTCACCTCTAAATGAGGTGAAATTGCAGGTTCCCTCAGGCCGGCAGGAGGAGGGGACACAGGTCAGAGCTGGCAGCTGTGAGCGGGCCAGATTTAGCGGGAGTGGGCGCCGGCTGCCTCCAGCCGCACCCAGGACGCGTCCCCAGTGTGTGGGGAGCAGCTGACCGTCTGAGAAGCCCCTTCAGCTCCGGCTGAGTGCACGCTGCCTGGGGTGCCAGGCCAGAGAGAGCAACGAGGGACTTAGCAGTGGAAGAGGCAGTCCCGCCTGCCGCCGAAGGTTTGGGAACTGCATGGCTTCTGTCCCTCCTTCCTCTGCCCAGGGGCTCAATAGGGTGTCTGGCCTCTCTTGTGCCCTGCAGAGTGCTGGCTGCCAGGGCTGCCCTGAGCCGCCTGAGGGTCCCCCCACTACTTTGTGCCTCCCCAGAGACTTTCTAGACTTGCCCACAATCCAGCAGCTAGAGGGTTAACTCTTGCCCACCCCCCCACCCCCCGGGGAGCAGGAGGATAGGGGCTTCTGACCCCTGCTCCAGGGTCTGCCTCCTTCTGGGTGGCCAGTGCCCCCACCGGGCCAGCAATTAAATGTGCTGAATGTCACCTTGGGTCACAGGTAACAGGTGTTCACTAGGGCTTGGCTGGAGCTGCCTGCAGAGACTCCCGAGATTTTGGGGGCTCAGCCCGGCTGCCCCATCCCCAGGCCTCCCTGGGAAACCCAGCTGGGTCAGACTGCAATATGGACCAGGAGGGGGCAGTGCTGGCCAGACACTGCTTCACCGAGCAGCTGCGTTACCCAGAAGCCGGGCTAGTCCCAAAGGGCCTGCAGCGACCTGGGCTCCCACGCCCTGCAGCTGCAGGGGATGCGGCTTGATCTTCCTCAGCCACCCCCAGTGCTATGTTTCTAGCTTGGCAGGTCCGTCCATAAATCTGCTTCCATTCTGGGGCCCTTCCCTCCCCTCCCCACCCTGGATCTGGCAAGGACAACCTAGCATTACATGGCCAGGCTGCAGAGTCCAACTTGCCCAGGTTAAAATCTCAGCTCTGATATTTCTTACATGTGTCCTTGGGTGAGTCATTTCCACTCTCTGAGCCTCAGCTTCTTTATCTGCAAAATGAAGTTAATAATAGTACCTGCCTAATGGGGTGCTGGGAAATCCTTTGAGATTTTAAGCCGTCAGAGCGGGTAGCAGGCAGAGTGCTGGCTCCCCAGGCATCAGGGGCAGGACTACCCACCACTGGTCGACAGATGCTGCTTTGTAAGTGCTGTGTATTGGGACTCAGCCATGCCCATTCACTTGCTTGCTGTCTGTGTCTAAACTGAGTAGTTCAGTAGTTGCGACAGAGAACATGTGGCCTGCAAAGTAAAAGGTAACTATCTGGCCCTTTACAGAAAACACGTGTGGGCCCTGCCGAGGAGAACAGCACATGTGGTTGAAGTTGATGATGATTCTACTGCCTGCATTCTGGGCTGGACAGCCTTTATTATTATTTTTTAAAGGAGGTACAAGGGATTGAACCCGGAACCTCCTATATGTGAAGCATTCGCTCAACCACTGAGCTACATCTGCTCTGCAACCTCAGCCTTTTTTTTTTTTTTTTTTTTTAAAGATTTTTTTATTTTTATTTATACATATCCCCCCCCCCTCCGCTGCTTGCGCTCGCCGGGTCAGCCAACCACGCCGTGCGGGCGGGCCTGCCCTCACCAGGAGGCCCCGGGAACCGAACCCGGGGCCTCCCACACTGCAAACGGGAGCCCCACTGATCGAGCCACAGCCGCCTCCCAACCTCAGCCTTTTATTCCTTGTTCTCTCGTTCTGAAAAGTCATATTGTGATTCTTTCATGCCACAGGGAATGCACCTGGCTTCTGCCCCCAGGGAGCCCCCACATGAGTGGGGAAGACAGACACGTCGTCATTCACAGCCCAGTGTAACTAGAGTGAGGCAGGCAGGGGGCTGTGGGAGCCCAGGGGAGGTACCTGACACAGCCGGAAGGCTTCCTGGGGGAGGTGGCATTGGGCTACAGCGTGGAAGGTGAGGCGGGCTTAGCCAGGAAGTCAATCCCTATGTGGCACCTGGCGGGGAGGAAAGAGCCAGACCTCAGTTTGAAAAGTGAGGGCCCCTGAGGTAGCCTCTTCTCCCTCAGAGCCTCTTTCCTCCTCTAAAAAGTGGGGTCATTGAACCTCTTGGTGTTGTGGTGAGTAATAAATCCCCAGGCACCTCAAAGGTCTGCACCGAACCCTAATTCCCCAGGTCACCCCTTCACTCTCTCTCCAAGGGAAGGAAGATGGTGGGGTTTGTTTTTAGGGAACATCCTGGATGGGTGGGGAGAGGGGCTGCTCAACAATTGTCCTTCTCTCTTACCCTGAAGTGGGGTGACCTGGATGAAGCTCAAGGAATGCCCCAGAAGGCAGCTGAAGGGGGTGGGATGGGAGGGGCATAGCCCCCAGCATGGAGTACCCCTATTCTGTCTCCTGGGCCAAATTTCTGGGCTGGCTCCAGAGCCCACGTCCCAATCACTAACCTGGGGTCCCAGCCAGAGAGCTGTGCTCTCCTTGGCCCCCATTCCCCCGCATGCACTGATGGCAAATGTTAAACAACCAGCGGTGGAAAGGCCCTGCTTTGCAGCATTGCCAGTTTCCACGGTGTAAATCCTCCTGTGGCGGCTGATTTCAAGCCACCAGCTTGATGTCAACGGGCTCACAAAATTCGTAAAAAAATGAACCCTTGATTCTTGTGAGCTGGTACAAGCCAGTCCAGCACTGTGGGGGGCTGGGCAAGCTCCCAGAGTGCCGGACCCCTCGACATCAGCGTGGCCACGCACGGTCACAAGGGGGCGTCAGCCACACCCGGCTCTGCCGCTTCTAAGCTGGGGGTCCTTGGGCTAGTACAGTCACCTCTCTGAGCCTCAGTTTCCTCATCCACCAAGCCAGGCCAGCAGTAGCTCCTGCTCTAGGGAGTAAGGGTAACGTGCAAAGGCATGTAGCGCAGAGCTGGCTGAGTAACAAGCACCCAGTAATTGGAGCCTCCATTACCTGATGACCTCGACGTCCCCGCTGGACGGCTCCTGGCCCAGGGCTTGCCCCGCAGAGGGTGCTCACACAAGCCCGTCCCCTCCCTCCGTGAGTCACTTGGCCCAAGGCCACCTGAGTCCCCGCCAGGGCCAGGGTCTCCTATGCACCGCATGCTCTGGGAACAGCGTCTTCGCGCCGTCTCCCCGACTCCTCCCAACAGCCTCCTGGAAGCTCCTTTTTGGAATCTGTGTTTTCAGATGTGGTCACTGAGGCCCGGAACCAATGAGGGGCCCAGCCGGGATTTTTTGTTTCCAGTGCTCCCCTAGGTACCATGAGCTGCACGGATCTGCCAGGGGCCGATTAAACCCAAAAAGCGGGCCCAGGCACTGGGAGGGTGTGGATGGACGGAGTAAGCTGTTCTGGGCTGAGGTCCGGACAGGAGCGAGATGTTGGAAGGCAGGGGTCTTGCCAAGCAGGACTATGAGGGAGCTGGTGGAGTGGAGCTTTGTTATAGGTTCAGCCTGGGCGATGGGGTCCCTAGAATCCCTGAATTGACACCGCGCTGGCTGAGGAGCAAGGTATGAAACTGTAGCAGGAGAGATTTGGGTTAGATATGGAGGAGAACTTTCCTACTGCCCGTGCAGGAAGATGCTAGACTATATAAAGAATGTGGTGGTATTTTTCCCTTCTGGAGGTGGTTTGGGAAAAAGAGAAGGCAGCCAGAGTCCTGGGCTGGCCTCATCGCAGCCTGGACCGAAGACGGAGTGATGGGTCAGGGGCGCCCGGCAGCCTCAAAGCTTTGCCCTCCCTTGCTCCAAAACCCTCCCGTTTCCCACTTGCCCTTGGCTAATGGCGAGGACAAACCCTTCCCTGGGGCTCCTAAGACCCTGGGGACCACCTCACACATTCATTGAGCCACCTCCCAGCCCACTGACCTTCTCTGTTTCCTGATGATGTCATGTCCACTCATGACGTCATGAGTCTTGGCCCATTCGAGCCCTCTGCCTCGGACACCGCTCCCTCCCCTCGCCTGGCTAACCCTCCTCAGCCTTCTTGTCTCAGCTCCTGGTGGCCTCCTCCATCGACCGAGGGCACTAAAGACTCCCTGTGCTAACTGCCCAGGGGCGGGGAGGGTTGCATCCTCCCTGGACCGGGAGCCACCGAGGGCAGGGACTTTGCCTGTCTCGCTCAGTGTGTCTCCAGTACAGTGTTTGGCACATAGTAGGTGCTCATTGAGGGGGGGAGCCTGCATGGCAAGGGTGAGGGTCACAGGCAGAGAGGAGGAGCTGGGGGGAGGTGAGGAGAGCTGGGGTTCAGGGGCCCCACCTCTGCTCAAGGAGGCAGCATTGCTCAGGACTTAGGAACCTGAGAACCATTAGGAACGTGGAAGTAGAGAGCTGGGTTTGAATTCTGCTCCTGCCACTCGCCCCAAGCAGGCTCCCTAACCTCACTGAGCCTCAGTTTTCTCATCCATGAACTGGGGACAGAATCAGCTACCTGCATTCTGGGGCTGTGTGAGGACTGGGGGTGAAGGGGGAAGGTGGCTGCCCAGGTGTGGGGCTGACTCTCCTGTCCTCTCCCTGCAGGTGACCGTCATGTCGGTGAGGGTGCGATTCATGTCCCCAGGGGAAGCAGGGGCCGTGGGGGTCATGGGCCGGAGCGCCTCCTTTGCAGGCTTCAGCAGCACCCAGAGGAGGAGGATCACGTAAGTTCTGCCCCTACGGGGGGGTGCGGGCTTGGGTGAGGACAACCCTCCTGCCCTGTCCACCCTCCTGGTGGTCCTGAGGGTTGCTTGCCTGCCAGGCTCGCAGCCCGGGGTTGGGCGTGAGTGTAAGACCCTCAGCATTGGGAGAAACCCACGTTTTCCTGGGCTCTGAACAGGTCTCACCTCACCTGTTCCTGACACTTGGTCCTAAGAGTCGATCTGCCTGAGCTTATGACTCCCACTCTTGCAGCTCAGAAAACCCAAGGTTCAGAGAGGTGGAGCGGCTTGGCCAAGGTCACACAGCAAAACTGGCCCAGAGTTGGGACTTGGTCTCCTAGGCATGGGGTTAGGATGAAATGTTTATCCTGTTTGATCAAATGGGAAATGGAACCTATCCCAACTCTGCCACCTGAGGCAAGTGACCTCACCTCTCCGGGTCTCAGTTTCCTTACCTGGCAAATGGGCTCATGAGTGTTCCTCCCTCCTGGGTCATTGTGAGTGGCCTGAGGTTAGGACTGGCCTTTCTGGACATGAGGCCATGGGAGGTGCCGGTGAGGCGGGGGGCTGCCTGCCACTCCACCCCTCTAGCCTGGGTTAGGCCGACCTGTCCACCTTGCTGCCCACCACCAGCTGGCGGGACTGGGAGGTGGACCAGCTTTTCAGACCAGCATCCTGAGGGCCGAGCAGCTGGGGTGGACAGTTGGGGTCCCAGCCAGGGCAGGGTGCCGAAGCTGGCTGGTCAGTGAGTCAGACAACCAGATCCCATCAGGCCACGCCCCTGCTTGAAACCCCCAGGGGCTCCCGTCCCACTTGAAACTCAACTCAGACTCCTCCCGTCCCCACCCCCCCCCCGGGCCCTCTGTGCTCCGGCCTCACCAGCCTCAGCTTTATCTCTGTGCTGAGCCACGGTGACCTTTCTCTCCTCCAGGCCTTTGCACGAACTGCTTCCTCCCTGCACCCTCCTACCATCCTCTTCTTCTGGCCACTTCCGGTTTGGTCTTTTAGGTGTGGGCTTCAACGCCCTCTTGTCCCGACTCCTCAGGCTCGTGCCTTAGGGCTCAGCCTGCTGCACACAGACCTCTCAGTGACGCCTTCGTGCTTGGGCTAGCCCAGGGCGTTCACCTTGTCTTAGGGCTGCTCAGTTCTGAGGTGTGCCCAATCCTGGACTCTCAGCCGGAAGCACCTTAGGAATCCCTCATTCATCCAACAATCATTTATGGAATGCCGCCTCTGGCCAGGCCCTATTCTAGGCCTGAGCAAGCTGCACAGAGCTGGGCTGCCCTCCTGTCCTGGGCCCCAGTCCTGCGGGGGCAGCAAATCATAAGCACACAACAATCTAGATCAGTTTGGCCAGTGGCAAGGGTTGTGTAGGAAATCAAATGGGGGCTGTGACAGAGGGGGCTGGGGTCTCTGGGAAGGGTTTCTACGTGCCAGGGGACATTTCAGCTAAGGCCTGAAACAAAGAGAAGGAGCTGATCCTCTGAAGACAGGTGCATAGGTGAGGAGGCCTTCCAGGTGGTGGGACCAGCAAGTGAAAAGGTCCTGGGGTGGGAATGAGGTTTTTTTTTTTTTTTTTTTTAATTCTTAAAAGAGTTTTATTTAATTGTTAAAGATTAAAACTCTCTCTTCTAGGCTGGGGAATTAAGAATTATAGTTTGTCCTGTAATTCTCTAATGGGAATGAGTTTTAAGGGATAGAAAGCAGGCACATGTGGCTGGCAGGTAGGACAGTGATTCAGGGATGGAGCCATGCAGGACCCTGAAGGAATTTTCAGTGTGATGGAAGCCACTGAAGGGTTTAAGCAGAGGAAACCGAGGCCCCAAGAGGGGAAGAAATTTGGTCAAAGCCTCAGAGTGGGTTAGAGCCCAGTGCCACCCCCTGCCCCCCATCTGAGCCTACTCGATTGAGAGGAAGGCACACAGTAGGTGCTCCATAAATGCTGTCAAGAAGGAGTAAATATAAACTGGCTGGGGAAAGGTGCTGCTTCCCAACTTAGCCATTTCTGAGCTGCTTCTTCCCAGGTTTAGTTTAGATCTCCATCCCCGTGGGGTCCACAAGGCTCTGTGCAGGTGTGCAAGTTGCCCAGGCAACGGGGCCTGGCATCCCTAGTTTCATGACCTTCTCTAAGCCGTGTGCCCTGGCATGGAGCTGGTCCACCCACAGGGGTGCCTTTTGCTAATGCACACGGAGGCACCGGAGGGACTTTGTCTGCGTGGTCAGGCTGGAGGGGAAGGGGCAGCAGACCCTGTACCCAGGGCCGGCCTCGTGGGTGGGTGACCTGCACAGTCCCACAGGGCGCCACGCTGGCGTGAATGCTCTGCTGTCGCCATCTAGAAATTCTTGAGTTTTGAACAAGGGTCCCCCACTCTCATTTGGCACTAGGCCCCACATCTTCTGTCACCAATCCTGCCTGCAGCTCTGCTCCAGTCTCTGGGGGCCCCTGAACTTCCTGTGCCCACGGGAGAGCCTCTGCCTCTCGCTGCTTCCCTCCTGGGTGCTGGGCTTAGCACTGAGCTAGAAGAGGGGCTCCTCGGCCACCAGCAAGGATCCACGTCCTAGTTCAGGGAAGATGGCCCAGGTGGCTGTAAAAATCCTGGGGGCCCCGTGGGCTGATCCTGAGATCCCCGAGTGGCCACCATCCAGCCCCAGCCTCCACCGTCCCCTGGCTCGTGGGTGTGGAACGAGCTGTCCGTGAAGACAGAGAAGACGCCTGTCAAGTTTTCACCTCCTGTCTCTACCCATCTCCCGGGGACCTGGATCTTTGGCTCCGGGACTGGACAGCCTGGATCAGGTTTCTGGCCTCACCTTCTGGCCTTATTTCCCAGGTAACCCAATCAGGCTGAGACAGAGCCTCATTGCCAAGGCACCCAGTGGCGGGACGGGCGCCTTTAACAGGAGAGCAGGGCCCACTTAGCTGGGGTGGGCTGGTGCCTCTTTTGTCCCCACCCTTGCCCCTTGCCCTGGCACCTGAAACCTCTTTGACTCTGGACAGCACTTTCAATTCCATGATCCGAGTTCGCCTGGGGGTGGGGATCCCCGCTAAGGCGTCGGTGACTGCTATAACAAGGCTGTTTCCCAAGAGCTACACTTGCAGACAGTGCACCTGAGACGGTAGCTGCAGCATGTGGGGGGCCGGGGGAGGGAAGCTGCACCCTCGTTTGATTTCTGACTGGCTGGGCAGGGCCCTGACACTGTCCCATTCTGCCTGTAACCCCCTCCTTGCTGCTCCCCTGCCAGGTCCTCCCTCCCCCAGGAGGTGCCCCAGAAGGCCACAGCCATGTCCTCGGGGCCTCGGGACTTCCTCCTTGGGACGGCTAGGAAGTGTGGGGGCAAAAACTAAATAGCAGCCCTTGGTTGCAAGGAGAGGAGGCTGGGGAGAGGGAAGACAAAAAGGAGCTGGCTTACGTTCTCTGCCCTGGACGTGTGAGGCAGTTGAGGGCCCAGATTCCAGAGCCAGCCGGCAAGTTACTTGACTTCAGCTTCGTCACCTGTGGGAAGGCGCGTGTCCTCATAGGGCTTGTAAGGAGGAAATGGGCTCCAGCCTCTCAAGCTCCCGGAGCAGACATGGGACTTGAGCCCGCCTCCGTCTAGTCCAGATCCTGACCTCACAGCAGCCACCCACCAAAGCCACTGACAGAGCAATTTGCCAGTGACAGACACGTGGCAGGACTGCCCCAGCAGCCTCCCGTCAGGGCTGGGCTGGCCGCCTGCACGTGCCCATCTGGAAGCTTGTCTGTCGTGCCAGTGCTGTTGAATATTTACTGAGTCCTCCCCAGAGCTGGTGAAACACCCACCCCCAGAGGCTGCTCCCTGCCCCGGCTGGTGTGACACTCGGGCCAGACACGCAGCCCGATTTCACCATCCGGAGGCCACACACCCATCTCCTCCCCTGGCCAGGCCGGCCCTGAGGGGCGGCCACACTTGCCTGGTTGAACTCTGAAGAGGAGCACTGGACTCGGAGTTCCCCCAGGAGCGGGTGCTTCTAGCAGTCACTGTGGCAGCAAGGGCACGGAAGACCCCAGGTGGATGGAAGGGAAGCTGGGCTGAGGGCGTGCGCCTCCTGGGTCTGTGTGCTTGGGGAGCCAGCA
Source organism: Tolypeutes matacus (assembly GCA_026826555.1). Taxonomy (NCBI): domain Eukaryota; kingdom Metazoa; phylum Chordata; class Mammalia; order Cingulata; family Chlamyphoridae; genus Tolypeutes; species Tolypeutes matacus. The sequence continues at coordinate 1,031,933 of JAKSZT010054404.1, read as the reverse complement.
GGTGAGCAGGACTCTTGCAGCCCCACCTGCCTGCCTGCCCACCTGCCCACCTGCCAGGGACCCCAGCCCATCTGAAACCCGGCTTTCCCTGGGGCTGCCACCCTGCCCATCCCTGCTGGCCTGGAGATGGCAACTTTGTGGAGGGTCCAGTCCAAGAGGTAGGTGATGTTTGTGGCCTCGGGGAGGGAGAAGGGACAAGGGAGTACATATAATATATGAATAACAGAAGTAGGTGTTTACCAGGGGTTGAGCAGTTTGTGTGCATTACCTTCACTCAAACCTCACCTGATGGGAGGGGCCTATTTAAATCCATCCCTGCCTCTCTCCCTCTTCTTGCTAAATTTTTCTCCTTGGCCCCTGGCACCATCTGATATATACTCACCTTATTTAACTTAAGCAAATGCAAAGCACTCACTCTGGGCCAGGCACCGCTCTATGTCCTTTACATTTATTAACTCATCTAATGTTCACAGCAACCCTATCCCCCCTCCCTCCATCGTTCAGATGAGAAAACTGAGGCACAGATAAGTTTGATGACTGACCCAAGGCCACACTGCTTGTAAGCTGGGGAGGCAGATACACCCCCCCATGTCTGGCTCCAGAGCCTGTGCCTGTTACACCTCCCAACTGTCTCCCCAGGTGGGTGCATCAGCGCAGAACACAGGAGATTTTCTCTGTTTTGGTCACTGTTCCATCCGCAGCCCCTGGAAAGGTGACTGGCACACAGTAGGCGCTCAGCGAATATTTGTCCAGTGAATGACTAGCTCATGAGAACTCCACAGGCAGGCGCTCTGATTATCCCCATTTTCACAGATGAGGAAACTGAGGCTTGGGTAGGTTAAGTGGCTGTGATCTGCGGGGTTGGGATTTGAACATGGGCAGCTATCCAGAGGCCCTGGAGGGTTCAAGGCGGGGGTCCCACATCCTCCTGCACTTCAGCATCCTCTTGGACGGTTCTCAGTCTGCTCAAGGAAGTGCCTGGGAACCTGTGCTTCTGGCATGCTGGTTTATGAGCCGTGCAGCCGTGTCGGGGAGCCACGGAGGTGGGGCTTGATCCTCACCCACGTGGACAGCCAGGATGGCTCATCTAGCTTGAGTAAAGGAGGATTTCCGTGTCTCTGCATGGAACGTGCGGCATCTGGCTCAGCCGGAAATACCACCTGGTGCCCCATGAGCTTGAGGACCAGGGCAGGGCCGGGGCCTGGTGGCCCATCTCTCAGGGGCCTGGGCCCGTGGATGTGAGCCCTCGGGGTGGCACCTCGGGGTGCCTGGCATGGAGCATGCGGGGCTCGGAGTGTGTCCTTTCGAATGGAGTCTCTTCCCCATGTTTTTGATCTCTAAAGTGCAGTAGAGGTGCGGATGTGGCTCAAATGGTTGGGTGTCCGTCTGCCATATGGAGGGACCTGGGTTCGATCCCCGGGACCTCTCGGTAAAATAAAAAATCTATATATATAAGGCGCTTGGGCTGCCAGGCTCTGTGTGCCGGTGAGCCGCCAGGCCCCGGGAGCCATGCAGCAGGATGATGACGTAACAGGGGAGAGACAAGACGAGATGCTCCGAAAGCTCCAGAAACCAGGAACTGAGGTGGTGCAGGTGGCAGAGCACCTCTCTCCCACATCGGAGGTCTCTGGGATTGAATCCTGGTGAAGACTGGAGGAGGAGGATGAGAAGAGATGGCAGGAAATAGACACAGAGAATTGCCCAGCGAATGGACACAAAACAGCAAATGGGGAAGGGGGGGTTTAAAATGGATAAAGTAAATAAATAAATCTTTAAAAAAATAAAGTGCAGTAGACTCTGAAGGATTCCCAGGGAGACCTGGGAAGACCCAGGGAGACCTAGAGGCGCACATCTCCCGGGTGAGGCAGAAATGGTGAATTCTCTGACAGGGGTCCGCAAAGTGTGATCTGCAGGCCAGCAGCATGGGCCGAACCTGTGAACAAACTGGAGTGGAGTCAAAACTCTGGGAGTAGGTGGGTTCAGCAATAATTCTAATGACCCTAAGAAAATCCTACACCCTGTTCCCAGCTGAGTTAAGACCCAGGCTGGGAGGGGTCGGATGTGGCTCAACTGGTTGGGCGTCCGTCTCCCATATGGAGGGACCCGGGTTCGATCCCCAGGACCTCCCAGTAAAAAAAAAAAAAAGACCCAGGCTGGGGATTTGTATCAGTTTGGATTTGGATCCCAGCTCTGACACCTATGAGATATGTGACTGGGCAACCTGTTTCCCTGCCTTGCAATGGGGCTAAAAATAGTATCTGCCTCATAAGGTGGTTGTGAATGTGGAATGAGATATTTATCCAAAGCTCGGCATGTCTACGATTGATGTGTCATCGCCAGGCTCCTGCAGCGCAGGAGGTGTGGTTTTTGGTTTCTCTGCTCTTCGCAGTGGAAACATTATTTATCACCATAAAGATCTCTGGAGCTGGATGGTTTTTCCTGGGCGCTTTTCCCCTTTCCCCCTCCCCTCTCCCTCCACCCTGGGTCTCCAAAGCCAGGCTCCCAGCGGCCTCTTCAGCAGCCCCCACCCCATCCCCTTCACGCTCAGACCATACTAGCCACCCCTCGCCACCCTTCTTCGGGTGTCCCCCTCATCCCACTCTTCCTTCAAGGTCCAGCCGGGAGCCTCAGGTCCCAGGATCCTCTGTTCTCTAATTCCTTTGCCAGATTGTGTCTTCGCAGTTCAGTTTAGGTCAGTATTCACTGAGCACTTATTTTCCAGGCTGTGGGTGAGTAGGAATTGCAAGCAGGATGTGACAATTAGAATAACAATAGCTAACATTTATTAAGCACTTACTAAGTGCCTCCATTGTGCAAAATGTTCTACCTGGAATCTCCTAGAACTCTCAGCACTACCCTTGGATTTAGGTTCTGTTTTCTCCATTTCGCAGATGGGAAAACTGAGGCTCAGGGACTGTCTTCAGGTACAAATGAAGTTGCTTTGACAAAGAAACCCCCCAAATAAGATACTTAAATAAGAGAGTTTACTCTTCCCTCTCTCTTGTAACAGTGTAGAGATAATGGGTGGTCCTGGACAGGGGGCAGCTCTGTTCCCCCAGGCTGTCCCGGGGCCCTTCCCCATCTCTGGTGCTCAGCCATCCCCGCGGGAGCCGGGCTTTGTGTATGTGTTTGAAGCTGAATTCCAGGCATCCGTGTTCCTGCCCCTAGGAGAGGGGAGGAGTTGAGAGAAGGGCTAGCAGTTCTCTTTTAGGAAATTGACCCCAAAGTCGTGTCATTTCTGCTCGAGTCTCTTATGAGAATTAAATCATGAGCCCATTCTTGGTGCAAAGGCTCTTGGGAAAGGGGTTTAAACACATGTTGGAGATGAGTGAAAGCTGTGTCAACCTAGCCCTGGTCCTGAGTTTAATGGATAAGTTTTAGGATCTTAAGATTCTAGAAGGGTTTACAGTGAGACCCATCCTGGGCTGTGAAGAGGGCGCCCTGATCCCGTCCTCCTGTAATCAACTCTGAGAAAAGGGACATCCCTAAAGGGCCGAGAACGGGACCCGTCCGTCATGCAGGGAGACATTAGCTCTTAGGATCATGTGGTCCATACTCCCAATGCCACCAGGCTTGAGCAACAAAAAGAACTATTGGTTCACGTAACTGAAAAGCCCACTGTTTAGCTTCAGGCACAGCTGGATCCAGGAACTCACTGATACATGGATTTGGTCTAACTCCTTCTCTTAGCTCTGCTTCTCTCTGTGTTCGCTTCATTCTCTCAACATGGTGGCAAAGGGGACTGCAGGAAATTCCAGATTTATGTTCCCCCAATTTAAGAATTCCAGTGGGAAGAATCCTTCTCCTTTCTGTGAATTCTGAATCTAACTCCTGGCTGGTTACTGGCCAGACTTGTGTCACATGCCTCTGTCTGGGCTAGGGGTATAGAATATGTTAACTCACCCTGGGGTGTGGGTTTGCCTCCAGGTGCCTGAGGCTGGTCTACATATGTAATGGCATATGTGTGTTCGGGGGGTGAGGATATGTTCGGGCATAACCCCCCCACAACTATATGTATGAAGAGTGGGATTGCGGAGGTGCCTCCGAGGAAACTCAAGGTGCTGTTAGCAGAGGGAGGGGGATGGGTGCTGGGTAGGCAAAGCCAGCAGGTGCCCATTCCATGGGTAAACCTTGGGACTATGATTGGGCCTCCCATGTTGCTTTCTTTGCCTGCACAGACAGAACATGCTGATCAGGGAGCACTGGCATTTGGGACGCTGGATTGTATTTCTCACTGTAAATTAAATTCTGATATCAGGCTTAATTTTTTTAAAAAAACCTTCAAATCTGGTTCCTTCTTCTTTTTTTTTTCAGTAGCCAAAGTCTACAGTTTACATTAGTTTACACTTTGCCCTGCACAATTTTATAGGTTTTGACAAAATATATAGCATTTATCCATCATTGCAGTGTCACGCAGGACAATTCCAAGGTCTCAACAATGCCCCCATGCTGCACCTATTCTTCCCTCTCCCTCTCCTCAGAACCCCTGGTGGCCACTGCCTTTATATCAATGACACAAGTTCTTCCATTGCTAGAATAATCATAAGTCTACTTTAGTCCATAGTTGCTTTCCACCCTTATGTCTGTTCATTCCTCAATCTTGAGCATTTGGAGATGGTGATGCCCATCCTGCCTCCAATTAAGAATGGGCTTAGATCCAATGGGGGCAGATGGGTGGAACTGTCTTGCTTGCAGTTGCAGACACTCTGCTTCCTGGGATGGGTATTGTTGATCATCATCCTTCTGTTACTTGTCCTGAGTGAGTCCAATGAACTGGAGAGTAGGTGTTGCAACTCTGCTGAGATTCAGGGCTCAATTGGCATATGAACAGGCCAAAGATTTAAGTCTCTGGGACATATATTTAACAAGTATAGTGCTAATTATAGGATAAAATAAAAGTGGCAGAAGAGCCATATGTAGGGAAATTATAAATGAGTTTAACTCTATTACATTGGAGAGCATATATTGCAAAGTAAGGCCTACTGAAAGGGTGCCAAATTCCTGAGATTGTCTGCCCTGCCTATAGTGTCTAGATGCCTCTAGAGCCCTCAGGAGTCCCGCTGTTTGAGGCACTGTTTACTATGGCAGTTAATGAGATCCTGCTGAGACGTGCATAAGCATAACCTCTAGAATAACTTCTTGAATCACTTTGAAGTCTCTTAGCCATAAAAACTCATTTGTGTTTAATATTTCCCCCTTTTGGTCAAGGTCTTTTTCCAGATTCATTGCTAGTCAGTGTTTGGTAATAATCCTGCAGTCCCAGGGAGGCTCATCCCTGGGAGTCGTGTCCTACACTGGGGGGAAGGTATGTGTTTATATGCTGAGTTTGGCTTAGATAGGTTCCTTCACTTTACAGATGAGGAAACTGAGGACCAGAGAGTCTCAGCAACTCCCTCAAGACCACACAGCTTGGCAGTGATAGGGGTACACTCAGCCCAGGTCTCCTGACTACCTGGAGCTCTGGCCACTGGGGAGGGCTTTATACAGACCCTCTTCTGACTACTGGACCCCTCCATTCTGTCCCTTTTCACAGAAAGTCCATCAGCAGGAACTCGGTGAGGTCACGAGTGCCTGCCAAAGCCTCCAAGATGCACGGCACACTGCAGAGGGGCTCCATCTGCCTGGACCCCAAACCACAGCAAGTGAAGAAGATCTTTGAAGCGCTGAAGAGAGGCCTCAAGTAAGGATGGGCTGGCTGGTGATTTGAGAAATTGTGTCCTTTGACCTCGCCTGCCCTCTCCTCTCTGTCTCTTCCTTGGAGAAGTGTGGTTGGGTTCTGTCTGTTACCGGTCACCTAGGGAGCTCCTGGTTACTCATTTAGTCCACGGGCCTGTCCTGGGCACAGCCTTGGTGTTGGGGACGCAGCAGTGCAGGAGGCGGGAGGCCCTGGGCTTGGGAGCTCACGCTGAGGAGGAGGAGATGGCAATAAAGCAGTGACCTAATCAGCGAGGAGGTTTCCTCTCCTGCCAAGTGCAGTGAAGAAAGTTGCTGGTGATACCGGGCTCGGAGGTCACCACCGGCAGGATGGCTGGGGAGATGCTCTGAGGAGGTGCCAACTGCTCCCGAAGGTTCTGAAAAGGAGCCGCCACACCCGCCTCTGGGGACGAGTGTCCCAGGCAGAGGGAACAGTGTGGAGAAAGGCCCTGAGGGAAGGTGCGGTGAGCTCGTGTCACAGCAGGAGCTCGGAGCAGCTGGCCGAGTGGTGGACTAGGTGGCTGTGCAGATGTGGTCACTCACTCCACAAACGTATTTTGAGGGCTTGCCAAGTGCCAGGTGCAGGGACACATGGCTGAGCAAAACAGACAAAAAGCCCTGCCCTCGTGGAGCTGACATCCTCGTGGGAGGCAGGGGTAGACGAGAAATGATAGGGAAAAGCGAACGCTGGAGTGTGTGCACCAGAGGTAAGTGCCGTGGAGGAAAAGAAAGCAGGGTGCGGAGGGTTCACTTTAAATAGGGTGGTCTGGGAAGGCCTCGCCAAGGTGACATTTGAGCAAAGACCAGAAGGGAGGAAGGGAGGATGCCATGCAGGTAATGGGAGAACATTCTAGGCCAGAGGAGCCACAAGTGCAAAGGCCCTGAGGTTGGAGGGTGCCTGAGCATTAGGGGCCCAGTGAGGAGACCAGGGTGGCTGGAGGGAGGGGAGGAGTGAGGTTGGAGGGGTGATGGGGGGCAGATCGTGTGGGGCCTTGTGGGCGTGGTGAGGACTTCGTGCTCACTCTGGGAGCAGGGAACCACGGAGGGTTCTGAGCAGAGGAAGGACAAGATCCGACTTAGGTTTTGATAAGGTCCCTCTGGCTGCATGTGGAGAATGGACTGTAGGGGGCAGGGGCAGAGTGGGGACACCTGCGAGTTGACAACTACAATGGTTCAGGCTGGAGCTTATGGTTGGTGGCCAGGAAGGAGGGGAGCAGGGAGGCATGATGACTTTCAGGACATACTTTGAAGGTGGAGGGGATGGGATTTACTGAGGCATGGGATGGGGGTGCAAGGCAGAGAGAGAAGGGGAGAGAGATTGTCCGAGTACAAATGCCTAAGAGGAAATTGGGGCCCAGAGCTGAGGTCTGGGCTCGAGAGAGCAATGTGGTTTATATTTTTCCCGTAGTGAGCAGACCCCTGGGGGCCAGCGACGCCCCTGCCCTCAGCCAGGATGGGCAGCGGGGGCTTGGCAGTCCAGGAGGTGTTGAAAGGGGAGGCCCCTGTCACCCCCTCAGGGTCCTTGAGAAGCCAGGCCAGAGGGAGGAGAGAGCCCTGGCTGTGCCGGCCGGGAGAGCAGGGCGGAGGCAGGAGCCACAGAGGCGGGGGCCACCCTTCACCTCCCGCCTCAGCCGGGCCGGGGAAAGGATGGTCTCTGAAGGGATTTTCCCAGGTGAAGAGGGAAAGTGTCAGAGCAGAAAGACCATTTCTCCCTGTCCACCACCGCCCCCCTTATAGGTGGGCAGCCAGCCGCCCAAAGAGGAGCAGACGATGGAAAATTCACGCTACCTGAGAACGAAATGGTTTCCAAAATATACATTCTTCCTTACCTTTAAAAACCACTGTAACATGTGCTCAAGCAGAAACTTAAAGTACAGAAAAGACGCCGTATTGCACCCAGGCTTCTTGGCAATTGGAGCCTTTTTTTTTTTTAATTTGTAGTAGCTATAGGCAACACAAAATTGCCCGTTTTAACCACTTCTAAGTATACAATCCAGTGAAGTGGGATTATCTTTAAGAAATGTTAGATTTGTCTAAGATTTGGGGGTTTGAAGTGGGAGAAGTAATCGCATCCTTGAATCTGATCCGAATTTTGAAGCAATTGAAGATAAGCTCAGCCTGGGAGGAGGACTGGGTCAGACAGGCAGCCCCAGCGGTCGCAGAACCGGCTTCCTGAGCCCTCACCCGTCACCTAGGCCTTCCTTACCGCACACCCCTCCCCTGCTCCAGCAGGTTTCCCCACCCCAGGCCTCCAGCTCGAGCAGGGTGACTCAACCGCTGAGGTGAGGGGACCTCAGACCTAACGTCCCCAGGCGGTTGCCTTTTCTGTCTCTTTCCATGCCAGGCTCTTGGCTCTCTCTTCTGCTGGTTCTCCCACTGTCAGATCTCTGCTGCTGGAGAAACCAGAATTCCAGGCTTGTTATCACTGTGTCTAAAGCAGAAGTCAACTGGCTCTGAGTGAGAGGGTGCCTATGGCAAATTTCATGAACTTGGCCATTTTTACTACTCAAACTCATCGCACACTCTGGTGTGTTGAAATCGGAGCATGCTTACCTGACTCCACACTTGCCTGCCGTGAGTTGTGGGGGTCGGAGCCACCTGCCAAGCCCTGCCTGTAACCGCGCCTCAGTATTTCTCAGCTGCATTTTCCTCCCGTCCTGGCTGAGTTCGGGTCACCTCCTCTCTCCCTCGGTCAGATGGCAGCAGCTCTCCTCTACGCCCATTTCTTTCCCCATCTGCCAATCCCTCCTCTGCTCAAGTCTCTGCCAGGACTCCCTACTGTCCCTGGGAGGGCATTCAAGGTCCTTTTATAATCTGGCCTTTTGACCTTTCTAGATTTTTCTTTCATTGTTCATGCCCCATCCCCACCTGCCTTAGCATGCCACCTTCCTTCGTGTCTGTGCCTTGGTTCTTGTTAAACACTCCCGGGAACAGTGACTGCATGCTCACATCTAGTCTAGCTCACAGCCTCTGTGGAACTGAACGCTGTGCCTTCTTCTGAAACACCCTTCCCTGCCCTCCCCTTCCCGGTGGCCCTGCTCTTCACCCCTCACTAATTAGTAATTGCTGCTGCTGTGTCTTCCTGTCCTTGCACTGTCTTTTTTTGTTGTTTGTGATTTGCAGAGTGCAATTTATTTTTTTTTTTTTAAGATTTATTTATTTACTTTTATCCATTTTACTCCCCCCCCTCCCATTTCTGCTGTTTTTGTGTCCATTTGCTGGGCAATTCTGTGTCTGTTTCCTGCCCTCTCTTCTCATCCTTCTCCTCCTGTCTTCACCGGGATTCGATCCCCAGAATCTCCAATGTGGGAGAGAGGCGTCCTACCACCTGCTCTACCTTAGTTCCTGGTTTTTCGGTGCGTCTTGTCTTGGCTCTCCCTTATGTCACTCTCCCATTACGTCATCATCTTGCTGCATGGCTCAATGGGGCAGGCCTGACGGTGCACATGCTCGTGGGGCCTGGGGGCTCACCCGCGGGGCTTGGGGGCTCACCCACTTGCAGGGCCTGGCTATGCACCGGCACACAGGGTCTGGCAGCCTGTGGGCCTTCTATATTTTTCTTTTTAAAATTTTTACCGGGAAGTCCCAGGGATTGAACCCAGGTCCCTCCATATGGGAGACAGACACCCAACCACCTGAACCACATCCGTCCCCCTGTTATATCTCTTAAGGTTTACCAAAGATACCCAAAGTTACAGTCTTTTCCCATACAGGATAGTCATATAATAACAGGCTTGGTTTATCACCAGCATTCTAAAAACCAGACCTAGGGAGAAAAACTAGGTCTGGGGGCACATGCATGGTTTCTAATATAGTGAATGTTTAGCCTACCGCGATTATCACAAAATCAGGACAGTGAGAATATTCGCATGCACTGTATTTTTGGAGAGAGATACTCAGCCTCCTTTTATAGGCGAGGAAACGGAATTCAAGGATGGGGAGGGACTTGTCTGGGGGCCCCTGGCCAGCAGCAGGGGTGCAGTGAGAACTTCTGCACCAGCTTCAGGGCCAGCACCGGCCCTCTGTGCCTCGTCAGGCATGGGGTAAATGCTACCTGCGCCCCACTTCCGGGGCTTGGCTCCCTACACCAGGGATGACCTTGGCCCTCCTCCCGCGAGGTGCATTGTGGAGCGCTGGTGCAGACGGGGTGCCGGGGGCAAGTGCAAGGAGTTTGAAGGTAAAGTGTTCATCTCCCAGGATGGCTTCCGGTGTCCCCTGTAAGGACTGCATGCTTGCGACTTGCTGAGGTCCTTGGTACCCTCTTCCTCCAGGGGAGCCCAAGCCCCTGAGTGAGTGGGGACCTGGCAGAAACCACCCCTTCCATGTTTAAGGTGGCGTCTGTGGGGCCCAGAGAGGGTGTGTGACCTTCCTGAGGTGACCCAGCAAATTTGTGCTGGAGCAGAATGAGCTCTCACCCCGGCCCCCAAATCCAGACCCTGGGTTTTCTGTCAGAGTCTCTTTGGCCAGAAAACACGGGAAACACCCCTCCCAGCCCATGGCTTCCTCTATGCTTTCCAGAATGGGTTTTCCAGGCCCCTCTCTGGTCCTGGGCCTAGGGACATCCATCCTGCCCTCATCCATGTCCACAGGGGGTGGTGTGCTGTGCTGTGGTGGCTGGGGACGTGGGACACGGCCTCCAGGGGCCACGGCCGCTCCCCTGCTGTGTGGCTCCTGGCCGTCATATGCCGCCTCGAGGGTCACCTCTGACATGGGTGTAAGGACCTGGGTGGGGGGCTGTTTGGGAAATTAACCGAGTGCTTCCTGTGAACACTTTGCACAGGGCTGGGGCCCAGAGCAGGGGCCCCTCCCACCTTGGGAACCTGGCTGCCTTCGGAGCCACTGGCCTGGCTTCCACGCTGGACTCTGGTCCTCGGCCTGCGGCCTTCCCTTGTCTCGTTCCTTTGTAATCTAAAACTCCTCTTCCTTTTCTCGGCACAGGGAGCACCTGTGCGCTCAGCAGGCTGAGCTGGATTACCTGTCTGGACGGCACCAGCACACTCAGAGGAATTCCAGGCTGGTGAGCCCCTCCCCAGCCCTCCCTGCCCAGCAGCCTCTGCCAGGGTCCAAGGACGGACCCTCTGAAGGAAACTGGGGCTAAGAATTAACTGCCTTTTTTTTTTTTATAAAGATTTATTTATTTACTTTATCCATTCTAACCCCCCTTCCCCATTTGCTGTTTTGTGTCCATTCGCTGGCCAATTCTCCGTGTCTGTTTCCTGCCATCTCTTCTCATCCTCCTCCTCCAGTTTTCACCAGGATTTGATCCTGGAGACCTCCAATGTAGGAGAGAGGTGTTCTGCCACCTGCGCCACCTCGGTTCCTGGTTTTCAGAGCTTTCGGAGCATCTAGTCTTGTCTCTCCCCTGCATCTCTCTCCTGTTACGGCATCATCTTGCTGCGTGGCTCCCGGGGCCTGACAGCTCACCAGCACACAGAGCCTGGCAGCCCATGCGCCTTCTATATATAGATTTTTTATTTTACCGAGAGGTCCCAGGGATCGAACCCAGGTCCCTCCATATGGCAGACGGACGCCAACCATTTGAGCCACATCCGCCCCCACCTGTCTTTACTTTGAGATGAATTAACCTAACGTTGACCCTGGGGCCCTGTCCCGCCAGCTGATGGGAAACGGCTGGCACCCACCCCCTCTCGCTCCTGCAGGCACAGCAGGTCCCATGTCTTAGAGTCCACCTCACATTCTTTCTCATGGTTCGAGAAGTAACACAAAGGTAGGCAAGTGTATGCAGGGGCGACTGTTTTAGACGGTCCTGTGTTATAGACCCGGCTGTCAGGGGCACTGGGGAATCGGGGCGGCAGCTCCGGTGCCAGCAAAGTGGAGCAGGCATGGAATTTCAGGTGTCACTGTGAACCTGATACTCCCCTAGACGGGCTGCACAGGCTCTTGACACCCAGCTGCTGTGCAGTTTTCCTGCCACCGTGGGGCAGTGTCCTCGAGGCTGGTCCTGGGCTTGCCCAAGGCTCACCTCTCTGCATTTTCCTGCCCCCCTTAACAGAGCCCCATTTAGCAAAAACAAAAAGCAAATTTGAAATTCAGATAAATAAATATTTTTTAGTATAAGTATGTCCCAGGCAATATTTGGGACATACTTAAAAAATTATTCATTGTTTGTGTGAAATTTACACTTAACTGGGCATCCTCTATTTTATCTGGTACCAGCGGTTCTCACACTTCAGAGCCCCTCCCCCCCACTGTTCTAGAAGTCACTCTCAGGTGGGTGAGGGTGTAAAGGTGGACATGTGTTAGCTGCTCCCATTTCAGAGATGGGCACACTGGGGCCGGGGAAGTGCGGCTGTGCGAGGGCCGCACAGCGAGACCATTCACGTGATGCTCCGCTTCCCAGCCGCTGCTGGTTCTCCTTTATTATTATTATTTTTTTATTTTTATTTTTTAAAGATTTTATTTATTTATTCATTTATCCCCCCCTTGCTGCTTGTGCTCGCTGGGTCAGCTAACCACGCCATGCTGGCGGGCCTGCCTTCACCAGGAGGCCCCGGGAACCGAACCCGGGGCCTCCCACATGGTAAACGGGAGCCTTACTGATTGAGCCACAGCCGCTTGCCGTGGTTCTCCTTTAAACACGACATTGGTTTCTGAGCAGATGCCATGCAATTGCCCTTTTCAAAGGCTTGGGCTCTTATTTCTTTATTCCTTAAATGGAACTTTTCAGAATCTCACATGTACAGTTTTTCATAGATACATATATGGGAAAACAGGCTTTTTGGGGGGGATTTACTCCCTCCTCTTTCCTTTTCGATTGACCACCCCCCTCCCCACCTGCCAGTCTCCTCACTGTTTAACTCTTTTATTTTTTTATTTTGCCGGGAGGTCCCGGGGATCGAACCCAGGTCCCTCTATATGGGAGACGGACGCCCAGCCGTTTGAGCCACATCCATCCCCCCTCACTGTTTAACTCTTGAGCACAATCTTTTGTTTATTTTTTCCATATTTTTCTCCCCAGTCACATAATCATCCAAACATACAGGCAACTGCAAAGAGAGATTTTTGGCCAATAGTTGTCTTATAAAAATGAAAACACATCTTGCTTTTTCTCCCCAGTGCCACATTGGGCTAATCCCTCCAGGCACAGATCCAGTGACTCTAATCCAGGAGCTGGCAGCTACGGCTTGTTTTTGTAAATAAAGTTTTATTGGGACGGCTTGTTTTTGTAAATAAAGTTTTATTGGGATGCAGCCACACCTACCATCTGACTGTCTTTGCGCTACAATGGCCTGCCGAGCCTAAAATAGTAACTATCTGCTCCTGTACAGGAGAAGGGTGGCAACCCCTGATAATCCATTCTTTCTTCTGGCCAGTGGTTGGTTGGACCAGTCTGGACATGCCAGGTCCTAGGCCTTGAACTCCTGGGGTGTGGTCTCCCCCTCCAAGCCGCCCACCTCTTGGATTCTCCTGGTCATGGCCAAAGTTGCTCCTTAAGCAATCAAGTCACAATTGTTCCTATTTGTTGAGTCCTACCACCTCCTCACTCCTCATAGCAGCCCTATAGAGAAGGTGCTATCACTGTCCTATTTAACAGATGAGAAAATGGAGGCTCAGAGAGGTTGAGTAACTTGCCTGAGACACACAGCTGGGAAGTAGCAAGGCCAGGACTAGAACTGCTTAACCTAAGAGCTTACAGGTTTAATCACTCTTCTTCCTCAGATTGGGCCTAGAGGATAGAGTGGGGTGGGCTACAGGCACCAGCATCTTGTCCTCCAGCCCAGGTACCCTGGGATTTAGCCTCATAAACCGTGGAGTTTCCTGGACTCTGACAACCCCCCTTTTTCCTCTCCCACAGGCTTTCTATTACGACCTGGATAAGGTGAGTGAAGCCTCCTCCGTGTGCTGGTGGTGAGCCATGTGGGCTGAGTCGGGCCGGGCTAGCTGGGAATAACACCTGTGCTCTCATCCCATCCTCCCCCCTTCCCCATAGGAGGCATACTTGAGTTTCCTCCCCATTTCACAGATGGGAAAACTGAGGCTTAGAGATGAGCCTTCCTCAAGGACGGCGAGGGGCCAGTCTATACTTTGAGCCTGGCTCTTTGTCTTAGGACTGGGAAGAGGGTGGTGAGGCTGGGGGCTGGCGGGCAGCCCGGGCCTCCTTCATAGCATCTTCTCTTTTTTTCTGGGAGAAGCAAATGCGCTCTGTGGAGAGGCACATTCGGAAGATGGAGTTTCACATCAGCAAGGTCAGCCTGGTTCCTGGGATGCCATGGGTGGGCCTCGGCTGGGTTGGCAGGAGCTGGCGAGCCTCCCTCTGGGCAGGGGGAAGGCTCTCTAGGTGCCAGGAGTCAGGGAGGCAGCGGGTGACTGCATTCAATTCCTGCCCTGGGTCAGTTGAGGCATGGCAGGGGCTGCACCCTGAGGTATGGGCGGGGGGAGCAGCTGGCTCTCCCCAGGGCTGTGTGGGCCCCTCCCTTGCTGTAGACAGAAAGGCTGCATGCACTTCGGCACTTCAGTCTTGGAGTGCCGGGAAGGTTTATCTAGCCACCCATTGTACAGCTGGGAAAGTAGAAGCCCAGAGGAGGACAAGGATTTGCCAGAGTCATACAGCAAGTCCCTTGAGCCAAGCCCTCTCATGATCTTACTTTACCCCCTGGTGGATGGATCACAAACTCCCCACCCTGTTTTACAGTCAAAAAATGGGCACCTAGAGGGGCAGCGATGTATTCGTTAGTCCATTTGGCTAGTTTTTATTGTGTGCCTGTGTCTGCTAGGTGCTGGGGGTCCCAGTGGACCAGAGAGATGTGGTATTCATTCCTGTGGGGCGAGCTCGCCTTCCATGGGGAGAGGCAAGCTGAACTAGTGAACAGGGAACAGGTGCTGGGGGAGCGACAGAGCAGGTGGTGACCGCGTCAGGGGCTGGGGAGGACAGGGGGCGCAAGGTCCACGCCCAGGCACCGGCCATCCCAGGGGCCGAGGTCTTGGCCAGGCAGATCTGGGCCTGTGCCTTGGGGAGGGCAGTGCCCACCAGCCTGTGTGCCCCACAGGTGGACGAGCTCTACGAGGGCTACTGCATCCAGTGCCGCCTGCGCGACGGCGCCTCCAACATGCAGCGGGCCTTCTCACGGGGCCCGCCGAGCCGTGCCTCTCGCGAGAGCTTGCAGGAGCTGGGCCGCAGCCTGCACGAGTGCACTGAGGTGGGCGCGGGTTGCGGCGAGGGCCGGGCCCGGCCTGGGGGTGGGGAGGTCCCCTGGGCCGGAGGAAGCATCTTTCTGTCTCTGGATCAACTTCCGGCTGTGGGGTCTGCATGTGGCGGCCACCGTGGCCTGGCCCAGGCAGGCAGCTGAGCCCTGTTGGGGGGCGGGGGGCGCTTTGCAGGATATGTGGCTCATCGAGGGGGCCCTGGAGGTTCACCTGGGCGAGTTCCATATCAGGATGAAAGGTAACAGGGTGTGAGTGGGTGGGCAGAGGCCCATTTGGGTGGGGTGCCAGTCCTCCTGGGGGCCCCAAGACTTCTGGGTAGAATCCCAGCGTCCAGGGCCAGTGCTAGCTTTTGCTCTTGTGTGACAAGTGACCTTGCACGGGTCTCATCCTCTGACTCTCAGGGACAAGACCAGGCCCCGCCCCTGCCCCCCTCCATCCTGATGGCTCCTGCCTCTCTGAAGAGGGCACCCCTGCTTCGCCCAGCAAGGGAGGGCCTGTGACCCAAGGGGCAGGGACAGAGGGGGGCACGAGGGGAGATTAGATTTCTCTCTGTTCCAGGCTTGGTGGGCTATGCACGGCTCTGCCCCGGGGACCAGTATGAGGTATGGCCACCAGGTGGGGTCAGCGCCCACGGCCCCTGCCAGGCCTCTGGGGGTGGGTGGCAGCTGCTGGGAACCAGGTCCTGGCTGAGTTTCAGCTTCTCCCCCGTGGCTGGCAGGGAGGGTTTGGTTGCCTTGGGTCCCCGCAGAAGGCGAGGGGCACCCCTGGGGCGGCCAACGCGTCCTCACGGGGGCCTTGCCCGCAGGTGCTCATGCGCCTGGGCCGCCAGCGCTGGAAGCTGAAGGGCCGGATCGAGTCAGACGACAGCCAGACGTGGGACGAGGAGGAGAAGGCCTTCATCCCCACCCTGCACGAGAACTTCGAGATCAAGGTGGGTGGAGGGGTCAGGGTGCGCCGGGCGGCTGGGCTCAGGCCGCACCCCTGACTCCCCAAGCCCCGCCCCAGGTGACAGAGCTGCGGGGCCTGAGCTCGCTGACCGTGGGCGCAGCGACGTGTGACGTCGCCGACTTCTTCACGACCCGGCCGCAGGCCGTCGTGGTGGACATCACGGAGCTGGGCACCATCAAGCTGCAGCTGGAGGTGCTGTGGAAGTGAGTAGGCGCCGGCAGGAAACTGCGGTGCAGAGGGAGGGGGGGGGGCACCCCAAACCGGGGGGGGGGGGGGGGGGGGGTGTGTTGGGGGGGGCGGGGAAAGGGGGGGGCGGGGGGCCCCCCCCCCCCCCCCCCCCCGGCTGCCCTGGCCACGCCCCGGGGCCTGGCCCCTGCTCTGAGCACCCCTCTAGGCTTCCTGCCTCTTTTCTGCTCACCCCCCACCTGCCCTCTGGGCTCTAATTCCGTTCCCACTTTTGAATGAATGTCCAGCCCCCCCCCCAGCCTGGTTCCTTGGAGGAGCCCCACCTCTGCCAGGGGTGCTCTCCACTGCCCACTGCTGTCCGCCGGGCACAGGGCTGAGCGGTCACCTCGAATTCCCCCACCCCGTCGCCTGGGGACGCGCCCACCCCTCAGACCAGCCCCTGCCCAGGTGGGGGGCTCTCCATCGTGCACTCCCTCAGGCTTCGGCGGGTGGGTGGTGGTGGTTTCCTAAGGGTTTTTTGGTAGCACATGAAACCTTGAGTCTTGAGGGGCTTCCCTTTCCTTCTTCCCCAGGGTTGGCCTGGGCAGGCACAGCCGGAAGGGGGGGCTGGACTTGCTTCCTGTCCTTGGGCTCGCTCTGACCAGCTGGGGCTGGTCCCTCTCCTTTCCCCTGGGACAGTGTCCAAGCCTGGGTCTCCCCAGAGCTGGGCTCTCCCCTGTGAGCGGAGTGTGTTTGGATGCAGCGTCCTCATCCACGGGGGTGGGGTGGGTGCTGAGACCTCTTCCCCAGGGCCCACCATCCCCAGGGGATCCCTTGAGGCATGCAAGGCAGTGGGCAGCCCAGTGCCATCTAGGCCGGGCAATTCCAAGGGCCCAGGAGCCCTGCTTCACGGGCGCAGAAGGCTCTGAGGAAGCACCTTCAGCGGCCTCTGAGCTTTGGGCCGCCGTGGTCAGCTGGGCCCCAGGCGCTGGCCAGCCGGGCCATTTTGCAAATGGGTTGTTGAACGGGTTTCCGTGAGTCAGGGAGGATGTATCGGGACCTACCTGTCCAGGGGTAACTTGCCATGTTTATTTCACACCTTGGATTCCTGTCCGCCCTTACCTGTGAGTGTTTGACTTAAATGTTCTTTTCCCATTTCTCCTCCAGCCCATTTGACGCCGAGAGCTTCCTGGTGTCACCCAGTCCCACAGGCAAGTTTTCTGTGGGCAGCAAGAAGGGCTCCTTGTACAACTGGACACCCCCCAGCACCCCCAGCTTCAGGGAGCGATACTACCTGGTGAGTGGGCCTCCTCGCGGGGGCAGACGCCCTGTGGTCACATTGGGATGGAGGGGGCAACTCCCAGGGGCCCAGCGAGTGGGTGCTGGGCTGAGCAGTCTGGCACAGCAGTGCAGCAGGCTTCGGGGGCGGCCGCCCTCGTTTTGGGGTTGTCCTGGGAGTTTTTCTGTATTATTTTCTTCCTCTGCTTCCACCCCTCCATTCTAGGGGCCTCTGGACAGCAATTTGGTCTTGAGCCAGACAGACTGTCCTGGATGCCTGGAATGGGGCTTTCCAAGGGGTTCTGCCACCGCCATCCATGGCCTTGGGCCCCATTTTAAACTTTAAGCTTAAATTTGATATCTTTTCCCCAGCAGGAAATCTCTTGACACAGTGCATGATAAGCATCCCTCTTTGCCCTGGCCCCCCAGAGGCCCAGGCGCCTGCCTGAGAGTTGGATTCTTTCACTAGGCCATGTCCAAGCCAACGCATGTTCTCGCCCATCTTCCCCCTTTTTTTTTTTTTTTTTTTAAATTTTATTTATTTATTCATTTATCCCCCCCTTGCTGCTTGTGCTCGCTGGGTCAGCTAACCACACCGTGCAGGCGGGCCCGCCCCCACCAGGAGGCGCCGGGAACCGAACCCGCGGCCTCCCATATGGTAAACGGGAGCCCTACTGATTGAGCCACAGCCGCTTCCCAATCTTCCCCCTTTTTAAGCTAATGAGGGATGTGCAGACTGCTGTCTAGCAGGCGCCAGAGGCTTCCCGGTTCTCTTTCACACTGTGTAGTAGCCCACATCGGGCTGTATTACTCTTTATTTAACGAGACATTGAGGTGGTTTCCGTTTCTTTTTTTAATTCTTTATGTTCTTAATTTTTTGAAATATTTTTTTTTATTCCCTTCCTTTCCCCGCAAGTACCCAACCACTCGAGCCGCTTCCGCTCCCTGCTGGTTGTGGCACCTGCAGGTTGCTGGTCTGCTCGTCTTCTTTAGGAGGCACAGGGAACCGAACCCGGGACCTCCCACATGGGAGGCGGGCTTGAGCCACATCCGCTCCCCCGTTTTTTCCACTATTACCAACGACAGGGCAGTGGATGACCTCGTCCACACGTCCTTCTGTATGTGCGTGAGCAGGTCCCCAAAGCATGTGCCCCCAACGAGGGGCCTGGGGCCTCCATTTCAGTGTGGCTGGGCATCGGCACACGGGGTTGCTTGGTGGGTGGGGGAGGCACCCAGTTTCATTCCCGATAAGGAATCCCAAGAACACAGATGGAACGAGGACATTCTAGCCAGCTCCAGGGGATGGTGACGCTGAGTGGGCTGGAAGGACAGACCCCTATTGCCCTCTGAGCCTTTGGTGGGAAGGGCGGAGTCACACGAGCCCAGCAACATGTAAACTGAGAGGAAATTTTGCCTGGCATGGTGGACCCCACTGTATTTCAGTTAGAAAATCAGATTTAGTCAAGAGCATGGACACTGCCTCTCACCTGCTGTGTGACCTCAGGCAAGTCACTCAACCTCTCTGGACCTCAGCTTCCTCATCAGAGAAATGAGGATAACAGCACATCCTCATGGTCGTGTTGTGAAGGTTAAATGAGTTAATAGAAAGTGGCCCAAGTGGTTGAGCACCTGCTTCCCTCATGAGAGGTCCCAGGTTCGGTTCCCAGTGCCTCCTAAAAACAAAACAAAAAACAAACAAGAAGCAAACAAATGAAAAAACCAACTCAGGGGAGCCAATGTGGCTCAGCGGTTGAGTGCTGGCTTCCCACATACGAGGTCCTGGGTTCAATTAAAAAAGATAGAAGGCGCTTACCTCTGCAAACAGGAGTGTGTGGTCCCTGATCTGTTGGGCAGAGGGAGGGGAGGGCAGAGCCGAGGGGTGGAGGGTCTGCACACCTGGGCTCCAGTTCTTGCACTGCACCCTCCCGGGTGGCCCTGTGGGGTAATCACTGCACTACTCCCATGGGGGTGTCGTGAGGTGTGACAGGAAGGCCTCGAGAGCAGGCCTGTGACTCCAGGCGCGGCTCATGGGCTGTGCTCGTCTCTAGCATGAGTACTGAGGGCAGGCCCTTCATTCACTTGTTCTTTCATTCAAAGCTCAGTGCCAGGCTGTGCTCTAGGCCAGGTGAGGACTGTGCCCTCAGGAACCCACGTCCCATGGGGACAAAACCAGAGGGCTGTACAGCCTGCTTGATGGGTGTCAGGGCCATGGTGAAAAACAATGCAGGGAAGGGGAAGGCGTCTGCTGGGGCAAGGTGGGGAGCTGCCATTTAAAACAGGGTGTCCAGAAAAGGTGACATCTGAGTAAGGACCTGAAGGAGGCGAGAACACAGCCATGGACACAGGGGGAAGCATGTTTTAGGCAGAGGGCACGGTCAGTGCAAAGGCCCTGAGGAGGGAACGTGGGAATGAGCCTGGAGGCAGCTGAGGTTGGAGAGGAGTGAGGGAGATGAGGGCATAGAGGTTGCAGGGTCCCTTCAGCACCTACAGGGCACTGGTCTCCTTGGTGGACTTTGGTCATTCTGAGAACGTGAGTGTGCAGGGGGGACCCTGCTGCAGTCCTTGGGGTGGCCTGTGAGGCTGGCTCTGTGTCCCCTCTCCAGTCCGTCTTGCAGCAGCCACCGCAGCAGGCCTTGCTGCTGGGTGGGCCGAGGGCCACCTCTCTCCTCACCTACCTGTCTGACAGCGACCTGCGGGGCCCCGGCCTGCGGAGCCAGAGCCAGGAGCTGCCCGAGATGGACTCCTTCAGCTCCGAGGACCCCCGAGACACTGAGCCCAGCATGTCGGCTTCCACTCCAGATATGGGCTTCCTGCCCTTGGCCATCGGCCCCAACGCCTCCATCGAAGAGGAGGCCTGTGAGGACCCCCCAGCCCTGGGCCTCCTGCCAGAGTTGGCCCACCTGGTGGGAGGCTCACTTGTGGAGCGGCCTGGCTGGAGGGACTTGGAAATCGAGAGCCCCAACCTGCCACGGGGCTCTCCGTTCCAGAGCCGCACAATCCTGGGGAGCGGGGAAGGCCACGACGGAGGAGACACCGAGGATGGTGTGGATGGGCCTGGCATTGCCGTCGAGTGCTCCCTGCAGGACGTCCTGGAGTTACTGAGGTCCGTGGACCCTGCCCAGTCTGGGCTGCGGGAGCTGGAGGATCAAGTCCTGGGCTTCCGGGACCGGCTGCAGGTGAGCACCCCCGGCCCCCTGCCCGCTGCTCTGCCTGCTCTGCCGATGGCGGGCTCCCGGCCTCCCCCCTCTATGACCTGAGCAGGCGGCTTCTCCCCTCTGGGCTTCAGTTTCCTCCTCTGTCCAGTGGTTGTGACGACCGTCCTCATCAGGGTGGGAGAAGGACAGAGGGATGTAGTGAATGGACAGTGACTGTTACTCTCTAAGAAGAAGCCGGGGCCCAGGGGCCCGCGTCTCGGCTGTTGGATCCCAAACTTAGGGTGTGCTGGGGTCAGAGCTGGCCTCAGTGGGGCCCCCCCGCAGCGGCCCTGCAGCCTTGTCCACCTGCTCGACGGGGCCCCCAGCCGCTGGCCGTTCCCAGCCTACAGGAGGGGCCGAGGCAGCCTGGGTGGATGGTTCTTTGTGTCTGTGTGTGTACGTGTGTGTCTGCGTAAATTTAAATGTACATAAAATAAACTGTGTAACACCAGCATTTACTTTAGACATCAATTCATTTATGAAACCAGTCTCTTTTGTGTAGGATACACATTGGCATTGAAATACTTCAAAGAAATGTAACAACTCTTTAAAAATTACTTTTGTTTTACCCCAGAACCCCTGCAGTAAATATCAGCACAGGTGAAAGAAAATTAAATTTCTCTTTTTCTATCCAGCAAATTAAAAAAAAAAAAAGTTCACTATTTACCACTGCTATGGTCTTTCAAAAGGATTTGCTTGAAAATTCCAAGAAACCATTTTAAGAAAGAAAGTCAGCTTTTTGTGTTTTTAACCAGTTTTTATGTGGAACAATTTGAGTCCACGGGAACACAACCTCTCCTGTCAGACATGTAATTAGAAAAAACACCCATTTAACAGAAAAATCATGAGGCAATATTGCAATGGGTAGATGCTTTTAAACAGCTTTGAGGAACCTTTCTTTTCTTTTTGGCAAACCAAGTTAGAATAATAAAAATGATCATAGACCATTGTTATGTTTGATTTTTTTTTTTTTTAACTTTATTTTTAAAGCAGTTTCAGATTACAGAAAAGTTACATGGAAAATATAGGGGATTCCTATATATGCCCCATTTCCGCCTATTAATAACATCTGACATTAGTGTGGTACATTTATAAGGTTGTGGAGCAGATATCGAAGCATTGCTACCAACCACAGTCTATAGTTTACATTATGGTTTACACTTTGCACCCTACAATTTTATAGGTTTTGACAAAATGTATGGGGCCTGTAACCTTCATTGCACTATCACCGGAACAATTCCTATGCCCTAAAATGCCCTGTGTTCCACCTGTAATTCCCTCCCTCTCCCCTCGGAACCTCTGGTAACCACTGTCTTTGTATCAACGTTACAGATTCTTCCGTTCCTACGATAATAATAGGTCTACGCTGGTCCATGGTTGCATGCCCCCTGTCTGTTCACTCCTCAGTCTTGGAGGTTTTGGTTGGTAATGCCCGCTTTGCTTCGGATTGAGGGGGGGCTTTGATCTTACGGAGCAGGCGGACGGAGCTGTTCTGCCTGCAGTTGTAGACACTCTCTTTTGGTATGGGTGTGGTCCGTTGTCATTTTGTCAGTTGTCCTGGGCGAGTCCGATGAACTGGAGAGTAAGTGTTGGCTGCTCCTCTGCTGAGATTCAGGGCTCAGCCAGCATAGGAACAGACCGAAGATTTAAGTGTCTGGGACATATATTTAACGGGTATAGGTTCAATTAAAGGTTTGTAGAACAATCGTGTAGGAAAATTATAAATGAGTCTAACTGTTACATTGGGACAGAAGGTTATTATATATTCCAAGGTAAAGCCCACTAAGTTTGACTTTTTAAAGAGAAGTAATACACACATATGTGTGTGCACAGGTATGTGTGCATTAAATATATACACACACACATACATGCACAATTTTTTAAAATCAGGAAATGAAATCTCTGCAGCTAGGCTTACTCTCTTGTTGCTCACAGCTTCCTCTTTGGGGCTCACCTGTGAGGACCCCTGCTCTGCTTGGGCTGTGCCTCTGGTCCTTTGCGTGGTATGAAGCCTGGGAAAGCTGCGGGTGGGGACAGGAGCCAGCCCTGGAGTTCAGCTACGGATCAGGGACAGGAACAGGGATTTCTAGATGCCCCGGAAGGGAAATGGCATGTGGGAGGGTCTGACTTGACCAGAGGTGAGTGGGGGTGTCCACCGCACATTCCCCCCACCCCTCACATCTCCCCGGCTGGCTGCTAACAGCACTGGTTTCTCTGGGAGAAGAGACTCAAGACCCGGGGGGCTCACCTGGCAGCCTGGGGGGCCCCTGAGGTGTTCAGTCTGACCCACAGCATATTTTTAAAAGGGTTTGGAATTGATTGTCCATCTTTTAAAACTGGGCAGCTTCCCATAAAGATCCAAGTCTCGGCTTTTCTTGGAAAACGGACCCTTTTGGGAAGACTGGGCTCGCGTTGCCCAGGGCAGCCTTGAGGCTGCTGGCTGCTGTCCCCACCCAGGCCGCTCGCTCGCTCTCCCTGTCCCCGCGTGAGGCTTCCGGGGGCTGCGGCCCTCGCGCTCTGCCCCACACCTCGTGGCGGTGCCTGGAAGGGGTGGCGAGTGCCGCGCCCGTCGCTGTGACCATTCCCGGGCCGAGGGCAGGGCGTGGGTGAGGGGGTGAGGGGGTGAGGGCCGGGCCGGCACGGGCTCAGCCTGGCCCCGCGCTTGTCGCTGTCCCGCAGCCCCGCGGAGCCCGCCGGGAGCACGCCTCCGCCGAGAGCCTGATGGAGTGCATCCTGGAGAGCTTCGCCTTCCTCAACGCCGACTTCGCCTCCGACGAGCGGGCCCTGTTTGGGGGCTCCCCGGGTCCCCGGTGAGTGACTGGGGCCCAGTGTCCCCTCCTGGTTTCTGTCGGCCTCCTGCTTTGTTTCCCACTGCCCTGGGCCCGTGTCCTCCCGGGTGTCCGCCTGTCCAGTGCCTGCACAGCGAGGTCCTTGGTGGCCACTGAAGGAATGGGGGGAGGGGGGCGTGGATCCCCCCCTCCCTGGCCCTCAGCTTTCTGCTCCAAGGAACAGGCTGTACTGTTACTCTAAAAATAGCGATACATGCCCAGTAGCACCTCTCTGGCCCCCACCTAACCCACGTGCAGCAGTGACAGACGTGCCCCTCCCTCTGTGCCACCTCCCCACTCCCACCTCCACCACCGACTTCCTTTTCTGCTAACCAGCCGCCACCTGCCCCAAGTACACATGTTACAAGGGCTTCTCCTGCACCCCTAACACAGCAGACGGAGGAGCATATGCCGCCTAGATGCAGCCCTCTCCTCCCACGATCCCGTGGGAAGGGCGTGGTGTTGCCCCCTGATGTTACGGGGTCACTTCCACATCTCCGGTAGCTGCCTGGGCCTCAGGTGCAGCGGGCTCGTCACCAGCAGTATTTCACCTAGCCCTGGCAACCCTGGGCTGTTCTGGTCCCCATTTACAAACAAGGAAACAGGTTTGGGAACGCAGGCTTGTCCAGAGTCAGAGCTGGGAATTCGTTTGAGCCTCAAGCTTCTGACTCCAAATTGGACACCATGGGGGGGGGTCATCCCACCCCGTAGGCCTTGGGGCCTAGGCAAGCCCAGCACTCATTTTGAGTTATCACCTTTTGCTCCTGTTCCTTTTCTTGGTTTTCTCCTACTTTAACTCCATCTCCCTGGGACCCGGGGCTCTCCACCGCTCTGGAGCTTCCTTGGGAGGGAAGTGACTGAAAACTGGAACGGTCGCCGGGTTCTTCTCAATCCCGCCCAGGAAGGACAGGACCCCGCCCCTGCTGCCACCATCCAGGGAGCTCACGGCTGGTGCACCGGAGCTGGACGTGCTGCTCGTGGTCCACCTCCAAGTCTGCAAAGCTCTGCTGCAGGTGGCTGAGGGGCCAGGCTGGGGGAGTTGCTAGGCCAAAAGCCCCCTTTGTAAAGTCCTCCCTTTGCAAAAGGGGTGGCGAGCATGGAGCTGATGCAACTGAGGCGGCTCCTTTGTGGAAGGTTCAGGCAGGGCCGGGGAGAAGAGCCACTTCCCTCCAATGCAGCCCAAGCTCTTGACCAAAGGCTGTGGCTGCGACGCTGCCAGTTGTGGGTGCCAGAACTCCAATCTAAACTGGTACAGCCAGAAGGAAAATTCATTGGCTTATGTCATTGAAACGCCCACGTGTAGGCGTCAGGCCCAGCTGGATCCAGGAGTTCAAATGTCATCAGGCCCAGTCTCTCCCTCTCGGCTCTGCTTTCCTCTGGGCGGGGTGGCTTCACCTTCAGGCAGGTGGCCCCCAGTAGTTCCAGCCTGCACACTGCCAGCTCACCTTGGTGAAAAGACCGGGTCTTTTCCCCAGTGGTCCAGCCAGATTTCTAGGAGTGAATCTGATCACAAACCAATCACTGGAGAGTGATGACTGGTCAGGCACCCATGCTGGGGTCAACCTCCAGCCACAGAAACTGAGGGTGGGAGGGGGACCCCCAGGTTAAAACTACCACCAGGATGGCAGCGGCGAGCACAGGCAGACAGGAACCACAGTCTCCAGAGGACACATTCCCCACTAACCTGCCGTGTCATGGGCTGCTTCCCAGAAACTGGCCTCCCCTAATTTGTCGAGGATAGTCCAGGAAAGCATCCTGGAAGAAGCGGCACGGCAAAAGCAGACTCTGGAGACGCTCTCTGTCCTCGATTTTGAGAAGGTCAGCAAGGCGACGTCCGTTGAGGAAAGTGAGTAACTGCCCACCACCCATGGCTGCCATGAAGGAGATCAAAGCCCAGGGCAACCTCCTCTCACACCTCTGTGTTCAAAGTGAAGCAGAACCCAGAGGGAGTGAGTGGAGCCGTGGCCGCGCGGGGCTCGGAGGCTCACACCACTGGGGGCGGGGGGTGGGAAGAGGGCAATGGAGCCTACGCAGCCCTGGAGTTAGCGCCCACTCTGTGGCTGGCCCTGGGCGAATGGCTGAGTCCGAGGCCTCTCTGAGCTCAGCTTCCCCATTTGGGTGATGCGGGGCCACCGGATAAGGTTCGATGAAGGAATCTCCAGGATGCACTCCAGGCACACAGCGTGTACTCAAATAAATGGCAGCTGTGACCCCAGTCCTGCCTCTGCCTCCCATAGCACCCAGGGCAAATGATCTCCCCTCTCAGAAGCCCAAGTTCCTCATGCACAAGAAGGGGCAGCGACAGGAGCCACCCCAGGGGTGTTGAGTGGTTTGGAGATAGGACTGGTGTCGTGCTGGAATGAGGAAAAGGAGCCTGCCTTGAGCCACGCTGCCCCTTGCCTCCCTGGCCTCCCTGTCCTATTGCAGGGAGCACTTGGGCCTCCTGTTGCTTGCCCTTCCCCATCCGCCACTGGGTGTTCAGTCCTTCCGCAGGCATCACGGAGGAAGGGCTGCCTGAAGCTGTGGAATGGGTGCACAGGGCCTGGCGGGGTCCTGTCCTGTCCTGCGACAAGCCTACTGAGCCAGCTCAAGAAAACATTCCTGCACAGAGTCAGAGGGAAATACCCAGGACAACTGGAAGTCGGTAGCTTACCCCTACCCCACCCCAGGAAACACTGTGTTGAGGCTTGGGGGCCATCAGCCTGGTCACAACAGGAGAGAGGAAGGGGCCTCAGTGGATGAATTTCTTGGGGGGATAAGGGGACATCTGTGAAACCCTGAAGCTGCAGGTAAACAGTGAGACAGATCCCTCAGCTTCTGCCAGAAACCCAAAGGGTTAAGGAAGAACCTTTGTGGGTCAGTAGGTGGACAAGAGGGGGGAGGCAGATCCCCGCAGGGGCTTTCCAAGATTTCAGCAGCCCTCACCCGCCCTGGGCTGCCAGGGCTGCGTGTGCACATGCATATTCCCAGGCCCCACCTCCAGGGACTCTGATCCAGGTGCCAGGGGGAGTTCAGACGCCTCTAAGACTCTGACTCCAGGGCCCCGAATCCCAGCAGGACCACATCGCCCCCTCCCAGGCTCACCCCCTAGGGTCACGGGTGGGGGGTGCACAGCGAGGGACCCCGCCTTTCACCGGAGGGTCAGGCCCTCACGCCTCCTCCCGGCGGGCCCCCAGTGTGCCGCAGGCTGCTGGAGCAGGTGCTCAGCTGCGGCGGGCTTCTCCCCGGGGCCGGGCTCCCGGAAGAACAGACTGTCACCTGGTTCCAGTTTCACAGCTACCTGCAGAGACAGAGCGTCTCCGACTTGGAGAAGCACTTGGCCCAGCTCACCAAGGAAGGTACCCATGGGGTGGCTGGCTGGTGGCCGCAAGCGACACAGGAATGAATAGCCAGGGAATGTCTGCAGAGCTCTCCCAGCTCTCAGAAGCCGAGGGTTTCTCGGGTTTTTATTCGGAACCTCCAGCTGTTCTTTGGAGCACCCAGAAATAATTAGATTCCACATTCAGCTCCATAGCGAAATCCGCTCCCAGGCAAGGCGGCTTTAAAAAGCACGGGGCAGGGAAGCGGCTGTGGCTCAATCAGTAGGGCTCCCGTTTACCATATGGGAGGCCCCGGGTTCGGTTCCCAGGGCCTCCTGGTGAGGGCAGGCCCGCCTGCACGGCGTGGTTGGCTGGCCCAGCGAGCACGAGCAGCAAGGGGGGGATAAATGAATAAATAAACAAAATCTTTAAAAAAATAAAAAATAAATAAAAAGCACGGGGCAGAGGTCCCAACAGAGTAAGAGGGCTCTCCTCTGCCGGCCAGAGTCCCCGGAAGCATGGGCTGTGGTTTTACTAATTTTAAGGGTGTACTCGATCCCTTGCTAGAAAGTCTCCCCAGAGATGCGAGAAGCCTCCTTTGAAACAAACCCAGGCTAGAGCTCGGGGAGCACAAGGGCGCCTTGCGGGGCCGGCCCCAGGCCTGGCCCTCAGGGGACCCCGGCGCCTCCCTGTCCTCTAGTCACGCTCATTGAGGAGCTGCAGTGTGCCGCCCGGGTCAAGACCGTCAGGAAGCTGCAGGGGAAGCGGCTGGGCCGGCTCCAGCCCCTGCCGCAGACGCTGACGGCCTGGGCCCTGCTCCAGCTCGACGGGGCCCCGCGGCTGTGCAGAGCGGCCAGCGCGCGCCTGGCCGGCGCAGCCAGGAACAGAAGCTTCCGGGCAAAGGTAAGGGGGTGCGCGGAGGGCGGGCCTGCTCCTGGGGAAAAAGGGCAGTGAGCAAGCGGGGGCTGGGTTCTCTGCAAGGCGTCTGGATTTCCGGAGGCGCCGAGGCCCAGCGTGAGCGCAGCGCTCCTCACGCCAGCGGCGGGGCGGCCCCCGCGCGGGACCCGGCCGGGCAGGGCTCGCCAGCGCCTGAGGGGCGCGCACAGCCACGCGCGGGCGTGCCACCCTGTCTGCTCTCTGAGACGCCACCAGCACACTGTTTCTTTCTTAGACCCTCATTTACCTTCTAAGCGCCTGTGTGGCTGGCTGGTAACGGCTCAGGTGGGCTCATTCCATGTGAAGCCCAAGAGACCAACCCCTGTGCCCTTTAGGCTCCCGGACCTGGGCCTACTGTGTATTTAGGCACCCGGCCTCGGGGGCGCCAAGGGCAGTCCAAGACACTGCTTCTCTTGGTCCAGTCACATTCCTAACAGTCCCTCAGGGGCGCTTTGTGGTTCCTATTGTTCAGCTCTTTATTTGGAGAATTTCAAGCACACATAAAAGCAGAACAATATAATGAAGCCACAGGCACCCAACAACTCTCAACGCATGGCCAATCCTGTGCCCCCTCCCCTCCCCCATATGATGCTGCCTCAAATCCCAGACCACCTTTTTCACTTGTAATTAAGTTGTGTGTGCCTAGAAGTTTAGGATTTTTTGTACTCATAATGACAATACCATTATCTCATTATAACTCCTTAGTATCAGCTCACCAAGGAAGGTACTGATGGGTGTTCATATCCAGTGTTCACATTTCCAAGTGTCTTGGGTACCAGGATCCAACGGCCACATACTGGCTGGCTGGTGTCTTTTAAATTTCTTTTAATCTTAAGGTTCCCCCTCCATCTCTTTTTTTATTTGATGAAGAAAATGGGTCATCAGTCCTGTGACAGTTGAACATGTTTCTGTCTTCTACTGTTCCTAAAATTAATAGTTGGATTTAAAGGCTTCATTGGGTTCAAGTTCGTTTGGTCTAGGTGGTATGCTTTACCTTCTAATTCTTTAAAAATGCCTTCCTGCTGACAGACCCTTGGACTGGGATGTTAGGGCAGGAGCAGGGCTGTGTGATAATCCTGTACTTTGTGACTAGAAAACAGTGAGTCAACATCGTGCTGTTTCTATACTACTGGGTACACTGGGTGGGTTCTCCACAAAGGCCTGCACCTGGAGATATGGAGGAGGATTGGGAGTCTTTACTCGCCAGACTCCCTCTCTTCCAGAATGAGAGGGCAATTCTCTTTAAAAAGCCACCTGCTGACAGGGTAGCAAACCATTCTCCTGCAGTGCTCGGCTGTAGGGTGTGGCAATAGCGTCATCACACCATCACGGTCCCCTTGGCTCACTGCTGGCCTTGGCCCTGCCTCCTCCCCCTTGCAGGTGGAGGTGTGGCCCCCTCATCAGGGCTCCCTTTACAGATGCACAGATGGGTTCCACCTGCAGGCCAGGTACAGCCCCCTCCTGCTTTCCAATGAACCCTTTCAATTTTGTGAAGCAAATTCCAGCTTTATTTTCCAGCTGAGTCCAGTTAGGCTCAGAGGTGGAATGACTTGGAGAGAGGGGTCAGAGCAGAGCCTGGAAAAGGGTGGTAAGAGAAGGAGACTTGCTCTGGCCTGAGGTGGCAGCCTTGCCTGTTTCCAGCCTGTCAGGGACGACTCCTTTGGTATGTCTAGTTCTTGTGTTGTTCCAAGTTGGACATCGGACTTCTCTTGATTTTGCATTTTATACACATGGCAGCTTCAGAACACATTTCTGAAATACTTATTAGACAACAAAGATCTTCCCTGATTTTATTATCATCAAAAGAATGAAATCAGACTTCTTGCCCAAATCAATTTACCAGATTCAACTCAAAAGCACAGGTCAGGGATCCAAACTGCATCCAAACTGACTCTGCACATCTGGTTCAAAGGTTAACAGATCAGGTCCAGATTTTTGCTTAGAAAAGGTAAGAAGAGCTTTACTTACTGTCAAGTGTTTGTAGAAGTCAGTCCTGAGAATCATGGATTTTGCTTTCACCCACTTCACCACAAATCATGGCAGCCTTGTTTTCTAGGCTCTTCTATTCTATACCAACGTCCTGATGGAAAATGATACAAAGCTCCAGCAAGCTGCGTGTGTGGCGCTAAAACATCTCAAGGTAAGTCTAACACTTCCTCACTAGGAATTAACAGAGAAGCCAGCTTGTGGTTAATGTTAATGTTGATTTTTAAAAATGATTCCATTGGGACCACAAGGGGGAAAAAGAAAACTACAACCAGAAAAAAGGTACCTCAAGAACTAGTGAGGAGCAGCTGTCAGCCCGCCAGCGGAGACAGACAGGAGCTATTTCTTCGGTGAGGATTTTGTGGGTCACGGGCTCTGGGATGAGCAGTGAACGAGCTGGTGGTCCCAAGGGCTTGCCTCTGAGCTCTTGGATTATATGCTTTAAAATTCTCAATAATTTTTTTTTAAAGTGAGGTCATAGTAAAAAATCAAAGTGTGAAAATACAGAAATGTAAAGGAAGGTACTCCTTATCCTAGCATTTAACAAAAACAATTGTTGACATCCTAGTATATTTGTCCTTTTTTGTGAACATGCAAAATCACTGATCATATACTAGTTTTTTTTTTCCATTTTAAAAACAATTTATTGAAGTATACATTCATACATGAACATAAACAATAAGTGTTTAGTAAACATTGTGAACTTACAAAACAAACATGCATAACATCATACAGGGCTCCCACACATCACCCCACCACAAATACTTTGCATTGTTGTTAAACATTTGTTAACAAATTATGAAAGAGCATCGTCAAAGTATTACTACTATGGCCCATATCTTACTTCTCTATACGTTTTTTTTTTTAAGATTTATTTAATCCATTTCTACCCCCCTCCCCACATTTTTGCTGTTTCTGTGTCCATTTGCTGGGCAACTCTGTGTCCATTTCCTGCCCTCTCTTCTCATCCTTCTCCTGTCTTCACTGGGATTCGGTCCTCGGAACCTCAGATGTAGGAGAGAGGTGTCCTACCATCTGTGCCACCTTAGTTCCTGGTTTTTCGGCATGTCTCATCTTGGCTCTCCCTTGTGTCACTCTCCTGTTACGTCAGCATCTTGCTGCGTGGCTCGGCGGGGCCTGGTGATGCACCCACGTGCAGGGTCTGGGGGGCTCACCCGCTAGCAGGGCCTGACGGCGCACCCACGCATGGGGCCTGGTGGCCCACGCACTTTCTATATTTTTCTTTTTTTCATTTTTACCAGGAGGTCCCAGGGATCGAACCCAGGTCCCTCCATGTGGAGACGGACGCCCAACCATTTGAGCCACATCCGTCCCCCTGCTATATCTCTTAAGGTTGACCAAAGATACCCAAAGTTACAGCCTTTTCCCATACAGGATAGTCATATAATAAATCAGGCTTGGTTTATCACCAGCATTCTAAAAACCAGACCTACGGAGAGAAACTAGGTCTGGGGACACATGCATGGTTTCTAATATAGTGAATGTTTAGCCCACCCTGATTATCACAAAATCAGGAAAGTGAGAATATTCACAACTACATAGTTTTAAAACAGTGAGCAAAATAATTTTTTTTTTTGCATTAACTGGAATCACTTCAGAATTTTATATGGAGGGTCCATCAAGTGTATACCATAATTTAACCTGTTCCCCCGCTCTACTGTAGAAAATTGCAGTTTTCCCTATTTTTTGGTAATTACAGTGCCCTTATGAACACCTCTGTGCATAAAGCTTTTCTAGTGATGTAGATTTCCAAGGTTAGAATATCCTCTAAGGCAGGGCTTCTTAACCAGAGGTCCGTGAGCTTGAATTGAAATTCAAAAAAACATTATTCTTGTGGGGACATGTTGGTGTGGGTGTGATATATTTATTAAATAATACAAAATACAGTGTAGACTAAGTAAGGGGTCTGTGGTTTTCACCTGACTGGCAAAGGGGTCAGTGGGACAAAAAAGGTTACGAACCCCTGCTCCAGGGCTGGAGAACGAGATCAGAGCTGAGACCACAGCATTCACATGCCCATCAGCAGATGATGGGAATGCCCATTTGACCTCAAACCTCACCTGCATTTCGACTTCTCATTGTTTAAAAATCTTTGCCAATTTGCTAAATGAAAAATAGTTCAATATTATTGACTAATGGGGAGAGATTAAAGTAACTCACCCCATTCGTTCTGGAACAAATTGACAGGAAGTTCTGCAAGGACAGGAGGAGGGAAAGGGTATCCAGCAGAGGGAGTGGAGAGCAGTCAGGGCGTCAGCTGTGTCTGCAATGGGAAGAGAGCTCCTCTGTTGGACCTGAGGGTAGAGCTGGGAGAGGAGGGAGGAGGTAGAGAGGTCCAGAAGGAAGCAGGACCGCCCATTTTCAAGCTGAGCCTTTCAGAAGGCATCTATGAAGACTGGCGGCCGCCAGGCATCAGGACTGAAAAGCTGACATTTCCAGTGGTGCCTGCTGAGCCTGAGGCCACCCAAGAAACCTGGAAGCCTCAGTAAAGGAAGAGGCTGAGGCCTCGGCGACCATGCAAGGGCTGGTCGCAGGGCTTATGAGGGTGGGTTCTACGTCACTACCACAACGCCCCTAATGCCTCCTCTTTCCCCCAACCCCGAACAGGGCGTTGAAAGCATCGATCAGATTGCCAGCCTGTGCCAATCTGACCTGGAAGCGGTGCGGGCGGCAGCCCGGGAGACCACACTGTCCTTTGGTAAAGTTCAGCATCCTACAGTGTGTGTGGTGCAGCGTGGGTCCCATGACCCTTAGAAATGGGGGCAAGAGAGGCCAGAGCCATCACTCAAATGAGGCAAATGGCTCACGGGACGGCATCATTAGCAATCCCAGCTCAGTCAACCTCCACATTTCAATGCATTTTGGCCAAGGCAGGATGACAGAGGCAGCAAGAAAGGCTTTATTTTCTCCTTAAACTTAAATTCATGAACCCAGTAAAGGCCAGCCAGATGCAAGGTGGGATTAAAATTGAGCAGATGCCATGGTAGATGGAGGGGTGCCAGGTGGGCGCTCCCCATCACCCCCTGCCTGCGCGCCCTTTACAGAAGCACCTGGGAACCACCCTCCAGTGCGTACTAAAGCCATCTTGGCCTGCCAGAGCAGAAACAAGGTTGAGACAATTCTGTGACAGGCTGCCTTACTATTTCAGGTGAAAGAGGACGCTTAGCTTTTGAGAAGATGAACAAAATTTGCTTGGAACAAAGAGAAGGCCTTTGCCACGAGCCAGATGTCGAAATCACAATATTTTAAAAAGCATCGACTGATGAGCTGCAGTCTGGCATCTTTTTTGCTGCTGCCCAGCCTTGACATGGCGAACGAACTTTGGGTGGGGCACACTGTGCACTCCCCGAGAAGTGCAGGCTGGCCAGAGCTGCTCCCTGAAGCTCAGGGCCAGTGACAGAGCTCCAAAGCACAAGGGGTCTTTTGTACAAAAGCACCCTTGGCTTTGAGAGTAAGTTTGACCGTCCCCAGGGCTTCAGGGCTTCAGCCTGCCACGTTAGCAAAGGGCCAAAGGCAAGCGAGTTGCTGCCTCAAATAAAAGGCTCCAAGAGGAACGAGCTGGACTGGAAGCCTCCCTTCACGTCGGCTTGCTCAGCACTGCTGATTCAATAAATACTGCAGAGACAGCCTCTGGGACTGGGGGAGCAACAGCAGACTGACCTTGGGCAGGAAGGGGCTGCAGTGTGAGTCATTTCAACAGCAGCAACAAGAGCTGGAGAAGGTGGGGAAGCACAAAGCCAGGGTTTCTCCAACCCACACTCCTAAGCTGAGCTGCAGCCCAGTGTCAGTGGAGCCCACCGCAGCCCACTGCCCATGGTCCTTAATTCCGCTGTGTTCAGCAGCACCAAGGAAAGAAGACCCTGCCATCAGGCCAAGGAACTTTGAGTGACCCAGTCAATAAAATCATTTGTGTTGGCTATGCTAATCAGAATGGAATCCAACTTCTGAAACAAGTCAATTCAGGGGCTATTAGATAAATTGCTTTGGAAGCCATAAGCTTGACTGAAGAAAGGTTTCACTGAAGAGCATGTTGCTTTAAAGAAAAAAGGTTTCCTACTTCAGTAAATTAAAAAAACCCAACCTGTTTTGAGAGGTTTCTGTGTTAATAATGTATAGAGAACCCGAGGTTTGAATGCTGCTTTCAACAGTGGCATTTAGAGAGCTTTGTAACTTAAACATTCTCATTTAAACCCCCATATTTTGTGCTCTTTTGGTTTAATTTAGTATTTATTTGCCTTGTTTATATGTTCAAGTTTCTGAAATTTCAATTAAAAAACCTTTTAATTGGTGTTTAATTTTAACCGAAAAAAAAAGAGACAGCTGTGGCCCTTTCGCCAAACGACCTGCTGGGGGGAAAGTGGCCCCTCCTGTCCCTTGGTGCACCTTCTCCAGTGGGACACTCATTAGGGTGGACTCTCCCAGGAGGAAGCGTAGACCAAAGGAAGGCTGCCGTGGCCCCTGGGTCCTCCCTGGCAGCCCCACCTGAGATGAGCATGTGGGGAGTGGTTGCTGCCTGGCCTTTCACCCCATCTCATTTCTGTCCCAAAGTTAAAAATTCAGTTACTTTTTTTCACACGGGTATTCTACCTCTCCATGAAAGCTTAGATATCATTTTCATATCCAAAACAAAGCCTGAAGTGGAACGGTGGGTGTGACCACACCAGGCCCGCAGCCTCCAGGCGTCCAGGTCAGTGGAGCACAGCCCACCAGTCCACCCGGGCCCTGCCATGAGGTTGCAGCCTAAGCCACGTACTTGGCAGCCAGCTAAAGCCTTCACACGGATAACAACAGTCTTTGTACTGTCTTTCCCAAATCAAAAATCAAATCAAAAACTATTTTGGGGGGGGGGATTTACATTGTTTAATATGATCCCCTGAAAACAGCAGGCCCATGGACATGTTGCCACATGGTAACCATCATGTCTTACAAGCAGTTGGCTAAAGGACACATTCTTTACACAGTCCTTCACACAACTTCTCTATGTTGAAGGTATTCGAGGATCCTACACATTCAGAGAAGGTTGTATTTTAGTTTTACTTTTCATTGTTTGGAGGGAAAACTGTTGAGGTATGCAATGTTTAATATGCTCACCAGTGATGGAAAGCTCTCCCAGGCCAACAGCACTGACAGCTCCAGGGAGCTGTTGTCATTCTTGTATGTGGAAAAAAATTGCACCCCACTTGATTGACAACATCTGTTTCACATCAGCAGGGATGGAAAGAAACAGGAGTTGCTCACCCTGGTTTAAGCCCATTAAGCAAAGAAATGGGAAGCAACCCAAATCCATGTTCTTTAGAAAAAAATTTTTATTGTTCCAACTAAAATGCAAACCCATCATTTATATGGCAAGTTTGAAAATTGTACAGTTTGACAGTTCTGTGAGGTCACAGAAGACCCTGAGACACGCCCCCCACCCCATCATGCATCCACGTATACACACACCTGAAAAGGTATTATACCAAACACCTCGCTTTTTTTGTTTGTTTTTATTTTTGTAAAAATGGTTTATTCTATGGCCATTGTAAAAAATAATGACCCAATGAGTAAATATTGGCTTAAGGCATATAGCAGAGCAGCTTGCTAACTCTCTAACATACATGTAACAAGATGGAGAACCATCCGTTTTCCAAGGATAGGAGGTTAAAACAGTACATCCATTTTGAAGGCTACTATATATACACACCCAAACTCTACATACACGTACGGACTTAAACAAACAAGGCCAACGCCAAAACACGTACAGCCTGGCATCTAAGCCTTATCCACACCTCACCAAGGCTCTGCGGGGGCAATGCCTCAAATGTTCCCACCACGGAATTTTTCTGCATTGGCTTCTAACATGTGAAAGGCAAAATGTGAAAATGCTGGCAAAAGAGCAGCTCATGAGCTACAGCTGCCTTTTTTTTTCTTGTTAAAAAAGCCACTTAATGTGGAGGTCTTAAGTTCCCCTCATAGGAAGAGTCATGAGCACCATCGGTCCCCACAGGGTTCAAGGGTAGCGCAGACGCACATCTCTCAGCAATCCCCCAGCAACACAAACTGCTGACGGAGACGCTGCAGGCTGACTTTCCAGGACCGTCATCCCGATTGTTTCATGAAGTGTGGTTTCCAACAGTTGCCTTGGTTCCAAATCACAGTCTGCTCAAAAAGAGTGTGAACTTGGAAGAATGGAGGCTGATCCCAAGTGTGCAGGGGCCCTGTCTGCCTAGAAGTCCAGAGCGTGAGGTGTGAATATGGCTTCCCATACCCTTGGAATGTCTGAGTTACAGTGGGACCCAGCTGGACCAGGACAGGCCAGGCCTCACCAGGAGGTCACCAGAATGTCATGCCGAGAATTAGGCAGATATCTGTTACTGGAAAACATCACTCTATATTGCTGAATGAAGATTATTTCAGCAGCAGCCTTAGGAACCACAGCCACGTAATGATCAGATCATGCAAAGGTAGACTGGACTTGTACATGGGGGCACATTAGTAAGCAGGGATCTGTTTCCTATTTCAAGCACAAGGTATTTGATCAGGACACAAGAAGACCTTACATGCATTCTAATACAAATAGGGGAAGCGGTGACTGAGAACAAGGTTCTAGCAGATTATGGGGGAGGAGAATAACCAGGGCAAAGTAATCTCACATCATATATTTTAAATACCCAAGTGTTCAATATATTATACCATTGTTCTATAAACATATGCCAAACCTCTTCTCACACTACCCACAAAATCACTAAATAACGACTGCTTACAACCGTCCTCCTTCCCAGTACTGGTCTGTCGCAGCAGGCTCATGGCAAAGTCTTACTTTCCCAGTACTACCTGAGGATTTATTATTGTACTTTTTGATAAAGCCCTTGATGCAAGGCTGACATCAAAAAATTTTAATACATTATTGGTTTAAGAAAATGCTAGTGCACTATGACACCTTTGGGGAAAAATAATAAAAAAATAAATATGGAGTGGAGAGGCTAAGTACACACCAACTTCTAAAAGGTCTATAGAAAGGAAGCTGGGGTGCTGCTGCCTGGGCCACGTCAGGGCGCACCGAGAGGGAGCAAGCGGGCGAACGGGCCCGGGACCTGTGGCAGGCCCCCTTTATTCTCCGCCACCCGCACAGTACTCTCCTTTGCTCTCCTTGAAAAAAATGGCTTGAGGATTTGGTACTCGAACGGAGGAAGGGGAAAAAGTAGAAGGATCAAGGGGTAAGACAAACAGCCCGGGTGAGGGTAGGTTTTAGCGCCGAACAAAGGTCCGCCTGGGTCCGGCTCTCTCTACAGCTGTCCGTTGGGCCCTTACCTACCAGGTATGTCTGCTAGTCGGGTGCGGGCTCTACGAGCAGAGGCGGGCAGTGGGTGGAGGTGGAGGTGGAGGTGGGTCAGATTATGTGTTGCTGTTGAACAGGAACTGGAATGAAATCAAACATTTTCAGATGAGCCCAGAAGCCTCGCCTGCAGAGCTGACTCATGCACTACCCCAGCCAACCCCCCAGCAACTTCAGCCTTGAGGAAGCCACTAGTGAAGGAGGCTTTGTTTTCTTACAACATCCCCAGCCCCAAAAATCACCCCTAAGGAAAAATTAGTTTGCATTTTGCTAAACCATCTGATGCACTCAAAGATAGCTGCCTAGAAAGAGGTAAAAATATTTAAAGTAATAACAAAAATATACTTGTGGGGAGATTTCCATGATCAGAATTTTGAGAAGAATCCCCTCCCTCTCCCTACTTTAACAGCGACACACTCCTAATGTGTGGACTTCCACGGCAATGGCATTTATGGCATTTGTAGCCCAAATGAAATGGAAGCTGGGCCTTCTGGACCGGGACAGCAAAGTGACCGTGCCGGTGGGCAGCCCGCAGTGGGAATCTCGGCCCCAAGGCAGGGGCCTCCAGGACACCTGTTTAGGGGGGTGGTGTGATGTGGGAGGTACAGGAGGAAGACGGCTGTGACAAGAAGGAATTGATGGAGAAAGGAAAACTGGAAAACCATTGGGGGCACCCTGAGCAAAAGCAGAAGCCGGGTTTCTTTTCTAGAGACGGTCATTTGCAGTTTTTCTTCTCAAAATGGGAAAGCCCACAGGCACTGTGTAAAGCTCAGTCTACAGCCATCAGAGGCAGTGACCGAGTGTGACACCAGTCCTAGTGCTCCTCTCCAAGGAGTTTACATTCGTCAGAGTTTGGGATCCTTTCCCTGGGAAATCAAACACAAATTGTGTATCTGATTATATTACCTAAGGGTACAAGGAAGTTTCATCAGTGCCTAGTCTTTTTTCTTTTTCCTCCAGAAATAACGAAATGCTACTTTTTATAAAGGTTAAAAACAACAATGTGTTGTAATTCTATTATTTTTTTTTTTCCAGAAACAAATGAATAAAAAAAATAAAAACAAAATAAAGAGATAAAGACGTATTTGGCATTTTCTCTACTTCCTCCTGAATAGGTTTAGGCCCTGAGATGAGG
Source organism: Tolypeutes matacus (assembly GCA_026826555.1). NCBI lineage: Eukaryota > Metazoa > Chordata > Mammalia > Cingulata > Chlamyphoridae > Tolypeutes > Tolypeutes matacus. The sequence continues at coordinate 993,969 of JAKSZT010054404.1, read as the reverse complement.
CTCTCTTATTCTTGGGACCACAGGGCTCTTTAAAACCCTAGTGCATCAATCCTCCATTCTCTCCTTTTAGTTCTTCCACAGTTTCAGACGTTAAAAACCTTTAATCTGTTTCTTCTGAGTCTTGGCTCAGATCCTTCCACAGAACTGAAACCCAAACACGGGTCTACCAGCCAGTGCTCTGCGCACATGCGTCTCTGACCAGCATGTCTATCAGTGAAAACATACCCTGTAGCAGAGGTACGCTCCGGCTGTGAGGACCGTGAGCATGCACACGTTGACCAGAAAGGGCTTCCAGTGCGTCAGCGCGTGGTCCTCCTCCTCCTCAGGGGGTGAGGGCTCCCCCTTGGAGAGGGTGGTGGCCGCGGCACGGCGCTGACTTTCCCCCACGCTCCGCCTTCTAACTTCAGTGTCTGGACTCTTGCTGAGGAATCAGAGGGGCAAAGGTGGGTTAGCCACGTTGGGAAAAGTGGATGAATCCTCAGAATGACAAGGACAGTTCAGATGGGAGTAAGTCTAGGAAGTAAAAGCAAGCCATGCAAACAGCATGGTGATGCTGATCCCTGCCAGAAAACCAGCTCGGAGGGCAGCCAGGGCAGGTGGTAGCCTGGAAGTTGGCTCACCACACCTCCCAGGAATCTCAGGCAGTGGCCAGGGCCAGGGCAGGGGGTTCTGAGAGCCCTGTGGGACGCCATGGTGCTGGAGGGTGGGTAAGGGTCTGAGGACTGCTGCCCAATAGGAGGTTGGCCCAGCGACACCAAGGATAAATACAGTCACTGATGCAAACCCATGTGCTAAATTCTGCCAGGAGTCTGACTGTAGACTGTACCCCTCCTGGTCAGGGAAAGCAACTTCTTGCCCCGTCAGTATACCATGACCTCATTCTTAAAAAGCTGTAGAGTTTGCCAGCGTAGAATGAAGCATGACTGATCTAATCCCTGAATCTAAAATTGGTTCATCTCTAATTTTTCACTTTTACAAACAATGCCACAATGAAGACCTCTATCTATACATATCTTTGCATGTTTGTTTGAAAACTTCTGGAGGGTGAATTTCTAGTTGTTTGTACAACTTCTGGGTCAAAGTGTGCACACAATGTAAATTGCCCTCCACAGAGGAGGGACCAAAGGTACTGTCACCAGTGGCCTCCGGCTCGGACCAACTCCTATTCACTTGTCAAGCTGCCATTAGCATCACCTCCCCCAGGCAGCCTCCCTTGACCACCCCAGGAGAGCTGTCTTCTCCAAGACTGACCACCTCAGTGCACCCCTCTATCGCATCACTGTCTACTGGCTCCCACCACAATCCATTTGACGTTTGGAGACCAGGGAATGGTCTTGTTTATCACAGCATCCCACATGCATCAACGGATGCTCAATAAAGGTTTGTCCAACTGTAAGAAATTAAGATGGCAACCAATTTAAAAGACTCCATGAAAAGGTTAAGTTCCAAAAGACTCAGATCATAACTGGTTTGCAGCCTGTGGGGAGGGAACCCTCTCCAAGGAAAGGCCTACTCAATAGTGCCAAAAGCCCGATTTCAACAAGATCCACAAGGTGGTGCTAGAACCCTACCGGAGTCGTTGACATGACTGGACCAGGCTGTGGCCCAACACCATGTCTCCTCCAGTCAGGAGCTCCATTTCCCAAGGGTACAGAATGCTGCTGGCCCAGGGGAGGCTGCTTCCACAGGGTTTTAATAGCAACATGTGATTTTGGAATGGAAGGTCATTTTCCCTTGCCCCAACAAGCCAGGACCCTCTCATGTTACCTTTCCATATTGCGGGAGGCATTTAAGGGAATTCTGGTTTCTTCCTCAATGGGGCCTTCTTTATCTTCCTCCATATCATCCTTTACCCACTGGTGGTTTGGGAAGAATTCCTTGCATTTCCCATTGTGTGGCTCCGGGATTCGTTTGGGTGGCCGGGGTGGTGGGGGGATATGTTCGGGTGGGGGCTCCAGGTCCTCATGGGAGAGCTCCTTCCACTGCTCCTTGAAACAGCAGCAAAAGGAAGTCCCGTTAGGGTTCATGTTTGGGTGGCTTTATCAGGAAAATCACTCCCCTTTAAGCCCTAACTTGGTGAAGGGCTCTCACTGCTGCTCAGGCTGCCAGCCATATACTTGGAAGATGCAGTCTTTCGAAAATAAAGTCTCTTCTCCTTATGGATGCACACCACTGTGTGAGCGCTCCAGCAGGAACCAGAACAACGTTCTAGCTATTTCAAACAGGAAGGGCAGCTATTTCCTCTAACACACGACAGTTTCTGGACTTTTACAACTGTCTGCCTCCTTCAAAGAAAAAAATTTAAACCATCACACTTGAATGAAAGCAAAAGTAATGCTGACCTGAACGGAGGAGTCTCCCATGATGAATTTGGCACCTTCGATCACAGCTAAGTAGGAGAAACGGAGTTGGTCTGCTGTCTGGATCAGTCCCATTCGAAATTTCCTCATTTCGAGCAGAACTTTCTTAATGTCAACAGAAGAAGGGTCTTTCCTCTTGTCCATCTGAAAGCCAGACAGGAGACACAGAAAATAAAATTCAGGCAGCTCCAACTAGTAGGTACAATGTTACTTTATTTGTGTCAGGAAGAGCGTTCTCCAGTTTCTACTTAGGAAAAGTCATGGGGGGTTGGGGGTGGGGTGGGATACAGAAGGACTCTAGAAGGAGGTGAGAAAATACAGGAAAATCATGACCATCTGAGCACAGGTATGAAAGGGTTAAGACTGAGAAAGAATGGGATTCTTGGGTCTACCTGGATTCCACATTAAAATTAAGGGCATTCCTTCAAATTATAGGGAAGTTGTTAAAAACCGAAGGTCAAAGTTAAGTGTGACTGAGGAAATGTACTTGCAGGGACCAGAAGAGAGCGAGCTGTGGTCAGGTCCAAAGGACATGTTTAAATGTTCCCTTAACTTGCCCAAGCGTCTTCAAGAGCCTCCTTACCAGCAAGAGGCAGGTGTCAGCCAGACAGAAGGTCCCCGACCTGCCTATGCCGGCGCTGCAGTGCACCACGATGGGGCCATGCTCAAGGCTGAGTGACCCCGACTCACGGACTTTGAAAAGAAAGTTCAGGAATGAGGCTGGTGATTCGGGGACTCCAAAGTCGGGCCACGTGGTATAGTGGAAATGTAAAATCTCTCGGGTTTCTTGAGTCTGAAAGAGAAAAATATTCATGATGATTCTAAGAGAATCATCTATACAGAAATCACTAAGTCCAAGTAAGTACCTAGTGATTTTCCACACATCTAACTCTAAGAGCAGCTTTAATTCTCCAAAGAAATACTGCAGGCACCATAATTTCTCCCAGGACCCATCTACCCAGTCAACAAACACCAAGCTCCGAGAGGCTGGGCCCTATACCTGACAATGGGTCACACAGGCTGGGCCCTACTTGGACTTTGCCTTCCTTTAGGATGGAACAGTCTCATCCACCTCTTTTCTCCAATGTCCCTATCACTTCTGCTGGCTTCATGGCTACAACTGATTTTTCTCTGCCTCACAAGGCACAACGATACTACAATGCCACCCCTCACACCCTGTCATAAAGCACCACCATGTTGCTCATGGAAGGATAAGAAAGTAACTGTGGGCAGGTAGCACTGGCTCCAGGTAACTCACGGCTTTTCAAAACTATCTAGAAGCCTTAGAGGATCGTCATTTGAGAGAAAAGGGAAACTAGGTTGGTCTCCAAGGAGTAATATTTGCAAAATGTAGTTCAATACCCAGCTGAGCAGGGACGATGAGGAGGGAGGAGGATGTTGACAAGGGCCCATGACCCGAGCGTTTCCTGCTTTCTTCCACTGTACATGCTAGCTCACAGAGGTCGCACATCAAACCCTTGAGGCATGTACTAGTATTATTCCCATTTTCTAGCTGAGATTGAGGCTTGAACGCCACACCTCCATTATGTGGTAGACCAGGAGTTTGAACCTAAGTTTGCCTGACTCCAGAGCCCATGTTCAGAATCTGCTGCTGGACGCTTTGAAAGGAGGACCCCCACCCTTGTTGCCCGAAAATATTTCTCTCCCTGGCCAGGTCTGCTCCTTACAGAGCAGAAAGAATGGCCTTGGGGCTGTTTGTAGCTCTCCTCCTTCCCGTGAGCCTATAGGAGGCCACTCCAAAGGCAGACATCCGTCCTCCAGGAGTCATGATCAAAACGTAGCTCTCCCCGTAGAAGAGCACGACAAGCGGTCTTCCACACCCAAGGGCACAGCGTGACAGGGCTGCTCACTTGGTAAGTCAGGCCCTGAGAGAAAGGCCCCAGAACCACAAGTCTGGCTAAAGAGGGCATGGGAGGAAGGTGTGCAGACAGGACCCTTACCTGCCTGGTGGGTTTCCCTGCCACATAGCACCAAGGACCACGCTTGGGCCTCCTGCAGAGCAGATGATGGCAAAGAATGCCTCAGGTCAGAGACCCACTTATGGACCCCGTCTTCGTTCATTTGGCAAACGTTCACAACATGCCTACCGTGGGCCAGGCACAAGGGGTCAGGTACCACCCATGCCCTCCCAGAGCCCACACAGGGTTAAAACGACCCTCCCTGACCCTGATGTAATGAAAACAGGGAAAAGGACCCAAGATAAACACCAATGACCCAACCGCAGGCTATGTTTTAGAAGTTATGTTTCCAAAGAATACACATATTTAATCTTGCAACAGCTATTAAATACAATGATATCTTTCCACAGAACTGGGAGAAATCCACCTTTTGACATTAGGATAAATCTATAGTAACACTAAGCAATTCCATTCTTTTCTCTCTAGAAAATGGTCTCCATGTCCTTTAATGGCTTTTTAAAAAGAGAAAGGTCTCTCCCTCTTTGGGGGTAAAGAAAAGCAGTTACAGAAATATTTTAAAAAACTGAATAGAAGAAAACATGTCAAAATCAAGTTCTTCCTTTTAATGCTTAAAAGGAGTGCGTTCTCTCCTCTTTACACCCTCCCTCAACACCTGCCTGCCTCTTCTCAAGGCCTTCATTCTTGAGCTGTACTTGAACAGATACACATGCCTAAGGAAAAAAAACAGTATACCGGCGCAAACAGAGACAGCCTAACATCAAAACCTACATGCTGGCTTCCTTTGCTTCACCAAGCAAAAAGTATCCTGGGGCATAAAGACTGCACAAAATTCCTCTGCTCTGTCTTAACTCAATTTCCTTTAACAAGCAAGAGAAATGTCCTCAAGTCTACCAGAATTTACCCTTTGGGTCAGGCTTGCAAATGCAAAAAAGTATTTTTTTAAAAAGCCTGCTACTTGGGAAGCGGCTGTGGCTCAATCAGTAGAGCTCCCGTTTACCATATGGGAGGCCCCGGGTTCGGTTCCTGGGGCCTCCTGGTGAAGGCAAGCCCGCCCGCATGGCGTGGTTAGCTGACCCAGCGAGCACAAGCAGCAAGGGGGGGATAAATGAATAAATAAATAAAAAATCTTAAAAAAAAAAAAAATAAATAAAATAAAATAAAATAAAATAATAAAAAGCCTGCTACACATAATCCTCCAGGCACATTCCAACATGTTGCCAACATTATTCCTGAAAATCCTCCATAAAAACCTTCCATAAATCACACTCTTAGAGCCTCTCTGCAAGGCTACAGCAAGGCTGAGGCCTCCAGTGTTATCGCAGCCCGAGAGAGAACAGAGAACACTCAGGATCAACTGCAGCGCTGCATTCCCCCAAAGCCATGCGCGTCTAACCTTTCTCTACTTCTCAGTAACTTGGGCTAAGTTCTGGATCTTTATTTCAATTTCTAATTCAATAATAGGAGACATGATGCCTCTAAAGCATTAGGTTAAAAACAAAACTAATAACGACAGAAGCAGATCTTCTCCTCCTTCATCATAGCCCAGCAAGCCCCAATCCAAGTAACTTGACTACTGCCCAGCCTTTAACTCAGACTGTGCATCTAGACTGCTCCACGGACAAGCCCAGCTACTCCAACCCAAGAGCCCCCAACATGGGATGGACAGCACCGTGCGCTGCTGGCCTTTTAGCTCACGGTCACCACTTGAGTCCCACCATAATCACAAAGGCAGGAAGAGGTCATTTTTAGATAAGAAACTCCCTTTTTCCTGAGAATTAACTGAACTGTTATATTTAGGGAGAGAGTTCTATGGAGCTCTAAGAACTGCTCCTGGGCTCCCCTGGTCTAAGTTCTGCTCACCAGACTGCCAAAAACCACATCTTGCTCAGGGTATTTAAACCCGGAAAACATGGTGTTAGGTAACATCATCCACGGGAAAAAGACATTTCGACCAGTAACCATCTGGAGTACTTAAATGCATGCATACTTACTGTAAGGTTTTCCAATTCTAATTGTCGTACTGTGTAATATGACTTAATATCTTCAGAGATCAATGCTAATTTCAAATTTGTGTCTTCAAAGATCATTTCTTTTTCTTCTTTTTGTGGCCAGTATTGTGCACATTTTAACTGGGGGAGGAAATACAGTGAATTATTGTGAGCAAATGATGGTACTCTATGACAAGGAGGTTCTGAGTACGTCCCACGAGCTCTATGATAACCCAAAGGCCCGGGGCTTTTCTGAACTTGGGAGTTACCGTCAGTGTAACCACCTGCTTCTTGGGTAGACGGGGAGGCAGCTGTGAAGACCTAGACCAGGGCTGTGTCTGGTGCAGACAGGGCTCCAACTTACGAACCCAGCACTTCTTGCTTATCCCCATGAAGGGGTGTTTCAGGGGTCTGACCTGTTCCCTATCAACTAAAAGGTAAAATCAGATTGCCCGAAAGGTTTAGCCCCCTCACAAACTACTTAATGGAGCCATTTCAAACATTACCAATGACCTGAAGGGTGCTGTTGGCATAGAGCGTAGACTCCTCACCTATGAAAAATGACAGGCTAATTAAAGATACTCACAGAAGAGAATGCCTGTGAAAATATGATGCAAAGGTTGAGGGACCGGAATCGAATGCAAGCTGACCTTCAGAGAGGGATGGGAGAGGGGCTACCCCCAGGCTCAGGATCATCTGCTGCCCCACCCCCTCAACTTTCCTTCTGGTTTGGTTCACTTCAGAGAAATACTTTTCATGTTCTAGTTTAATAATTTTAGAAACTATTTGATGTTCCTGATTTAAATGTAGCTCTTTAAATTTTTCTTTAAAACAAGCAAAGTAGCAATGGTTTGGTTTATAGTTTAAGAAATAAAATTTGATTTTAATTTAGTGATATACTTTGCTTTTAGATGCATGGCTTGAGCTAAGTTTCTACACCAGTTATTCAGACATTTCTGCTACCTGATGACTGTTCTTGACAAAAATGGCCGGTAGACGAGGGCTAAGCTGCAAGGTCAATGAGAAGGACCAGTGATGTGCCTAAGCTGAAGAAAACTTGAAGAAGTTATGATTTTCATCAAATGAAGTATCGGTGTGTGTAAAAAGCTCTTTGGTAAATGGTACAAATTCAAGACATTTGTAATTCACCATTCCCTGATCCACTCAATGCCTATACTGGGACAAAGGATGACTGAGTCTGAAATGCCCCAGAGGGTGAAGGGAGTCCTTCCAAGGCCGGTCCTTCTGTCTCATGAGCAGGGGACTGACTGCTCATGCCCACATGGGACAGGGTCGACTGTGGGAAGTTCTGAGAAGAAAGTACATGAATGTGCCATGGGGTCAGTGTTTTGGGCTGGCTGAGATGATGGGAAAGAGATCAGAGAAATTCTATGGAAGAAGTGGCACCTGACAGAAGTACGCCTGGAAGGATGCCTAAGATTCCCTGGGCAGTAAATGCAAAGAAGCCAATTTCAGAGGAACAGCAGGAGATGAAAACAATGTAGGCCCACGTCACAGCAGGTTCTGGCACCTATGGCTTCATTTGGGGGCAATGAGGAGCCAGAAGGTTCCTGAGGAGAGTGAGGACAGAACCACAAATGCCTACTGGTCCTGCTCTACTTATGTTCATGTTGTCCAAAAAAACCAAAACAACAAAAAGATTAGAGAGACAAATCAAGAAATGCCAGGCTGGTGCCAGCACAGCATAAACTTCACAGTTCTGGAACACGAGGCCGACAGGGTCTTCTCAAGAGCCCACACACGGTCCTGTTAGAAAGTCTTGACTAGTTGCGTCCCTGTCACCTCCCTACACTGATGATGATTTAACCAAAGACGAACTACTCAAATGGGACAAATGCATCAATATCAAAGCACTCCTGCCACCCACGACACAGATGCACTGATCATGTGACAAGAGGGAATAGGCCCAGGACCCCATGCTTAGACCAAGTGGATAAGGCATCTGCAAGCAAAATTTAGAAGGCTTTTAAAGGATGCACTTATTCCCACACTTCAAATAATGAGAGCTGTGTAATGCCTCAAGAACCAGGAAAAAAGAGACTAACCTGGCTAGTACAAAACCACCTGTGCTGAAGTAGGCACCCAAAGCAGTGAGCAAAGAGAAAATGAAAGAAAGACATAGAAGTACAGAAATGCCAGGAGCCACAAAGGAAGAGGTCAACGATCCATGTCTGAGCAGGGAAGATGAGTATCTGAAATCTCTCCCCCATACAGCAAGCACTAACTTTCAAAACCAAATATAAAATAAAGTATAATAAATATCTGCCATGTGGATAAAGAATAAGAATTTGGAACTCTACAACCGAGGAATTCTGGCAACAAATTAGTGCTGACTAACCACTATTAATATTTAAGTGCTCTTATGCATCTACAGTAATATACCATGCTTCTCTCTCTGGCTGTCATTTCCTGTAGAAATTTTTGTTTTTAACACATACACACTCCCACACAAATAAGCACACGATCATAATTTCCTGCTATCATATTAGACTGATACACACCAATTTCCTTGGAAAGGATAGTTTTATGAGAAAGTAGTCCTTCACCAGGGTTCATAAGGGTAGGCACCAAACAGCAACATGGCAGTGTCAACATGATGTTGTCTCTCACAGTTGCCATTACCACCAAGAAGGGAGATGTTAGAAAAAATCCTTCGGACCTTCCAAAAAAAAAAAAGAAAAAAAGAAAAAGAAAAAAATGCTAGGCAACCTTAAGAAAAACCTATGAAAGTCATCTGTGTGGTGAATGATTTGGCCTCCCCAAAGGATTATTAAAACACAGAGTACTAAGATAAGTACGAAAGCGATGAATGAAGCCTAAGATACTTATGATATAAAATGTCTTGTGTGTGAAAGCACCTGAAACACGGCATCTTTAGTAGGCATTTAAGAGAAAGCTAAAGGCAATGCTTCTGGAATAGCAAAATTAAATTCTCCTTACTTATTTACCCTGCCTAAATAACAATCCCAACCCTGACAAACATACACACTCTGTAACATGTCTAAAAGTCAATTTTTAAATCAACCAACTTCAGCCAGGTAGGTCGACCCCAGTCTAACAACACATAATCACCTGCATAACTGTTTTCCAGGAAGCATGGAATCCCAAAAGGACAACAGGCAGGTTTGCCAAAAATAAGAGGGGAGCATCCTACACTCTTTGGTGAAGAAAGGAAACAAATATGTATTAAGTAGAAACCCACTGCAAGCTGCTTTTTACCAAGGTCAGGCAGATAGTTCATAATTAGACCAGCTGAACAAAGACGACACTGCAATGTATCATATTTCTTCCCAGCCAGCCCTTTTGGGGTTGATAATGTTGATATAGAATTTATTATGCTGACCCCCAAAACTTTAAGAATCTCACACTATATGTTACTCTTTCATGCCAATCTGCAAACCCAAGCGACCCTGAATGGAATGGAATAGTTATAAAGGAAAACAGGGACTACCATCACATTATCAAAACAAACTACAATATAACCAAGAACACAGCAATCCAAAGGGAAAGGTAGTCACAATGTATTTATGGCCAAGAGTCAGCCACGAGAGGGAGACAACCAAGAGCAGAGCCTGGTAAAGAACATTCCACTGCAGCCACTCTGGCTGTAATGTGACCACAGTCAACAAGGGTTGCTAGAGCAAACCATGTGCTAACAGCAAAAAGGTTTCACTGAGCTTATCACAGTTTGGTGTTGTTTATGAATTCCAAAAATAGATATTGGGCTGGGTTTGTAAACTGGTCTGTTCCTCTGGGTGTATTAGATTGTATTAGATTCAGAGGTTTCACTTTTACTTTATTAAATAAAGATCTGGGCTTTTATTTGGCCACATCGTTAGGGCCACTCAGTTTGAGTCCCCGCACCCCACCCCCCTTTGTGGGCTATATAAACGGATGCTCAATCAAAGACAGGGAAGTAAATAAACGGAGAAGGAGGATGCTGGAGCCCCAGGGAGAGAGAGCCGAGCCGCTCACCTGATAGTTTGCAGTTGAAGAGACCAGAGCCCTGAAGAGCAGAGAAAGCCTAGAAGGAAACAAGCGCTGGGGAGAGAGATGAGCCTTATGCCAGCCTACAGCTGAGATGGGAGCTGGACCACAGAGCCTTGTAAGGAAGAGGGCGGCTGAGCCCTTGCAGAGCACAGCAGCCACCTTGTTCTGACGTGTGGCAACAGACCTTAGTGAGAGAAGTTACTCTTTATGGCCTTATGACTGTAAGCTCCTACCCCAAATAAATACCCGTTATAAAAGCCAATAGATTTCTGGTATTTTGCATTAGCACTCCTTTGGCTAATACATAAATGAAAAGTGAATATTACCATATCTGATTCTTTTAATAAATAATTCTTTTTTTTCCTTTTTCTGCCCCCAACCCTTGCTTGCTGTCTGTGTCCATTCACTGGGTGATCTTCTGTGTCTGTTTCTTGCCTTCTCTTCTCATTTGTCTCCTCCAGGATTCACCGGGGTTCGATCCTTGGGACTTCCGACGTGAGAGAGAGGCACCCTGTCCCTTGCACCACCTCAGTTCCTGGTTTCTGGCACGTCTCTCCTTTGCTGCGTCATTATCCTGCTGTGTGGTTTGCTGCATGGGCCTGGCTAGCCACGCGGGCCTGACTCACCTGCACTCCCAATCATCAATTACCATCTACCTCATTTTATTGTGCTTCCTCATTTTATTGTGCTTCACTTAATTGTACTTCACAGGTATTGCCTATTTCATAAACTAAAGGTTTGTGGCAACCCTGCATAGAGCAAGTCTATTGGCACCATTTTTCCAACAGCATCTGCTCACTTCGTGTCTCTGTGTCACATTTTAATGTACATTTTTAAAAGACATAATGCTATTGCCCACTTAGGACCACAATAGTGTAAACAAAACTTGTATACGCACTGGAAAACCAAAAACTTCATGTGACTCACTTTACTGTGATGGTCTAGAACCAAATCTGCAATACCTCCAAGGTCTGGCTGTAGTGGCTTTCAACCATGGGCCATTCTGCCTTCTAGGGGACATTTGGCAAAGTCTGGAGACATTTTTCATTGTCACAACTGGAGGGGGGAGGAGATGCTACTGGGTAGAGGCCAGGGATGCCACTCAAGATCCTACAATGCACCATGCAGCCCCCACAACACAGTGACCTGGCCCCAGCATCACTGGTAGCGCAGCTGAGGGCTCCTGAAGACTAACCTATGCTGAACCCTTCCACAGGCTGCCAGGTTCAATTTCCCTTGCTGGGAGCATGTGCTGTGGGGACCTAATGTTTTGTTTGTTTATTCAAAATTGCTGATAAGTGTGGTGAAGGGGGGGTTTGCTTCACATGTGTGAGTTCACATTTTACTAATCAAACCGCTGAAGCAGAAAGAAAAAGTTAAAAAGCACTTTCACTGAAAAAAGTATTTTCTAAGACAAGAAGAACTCAGGTAAGTCCCTTATCTGTTATTGTTGAGCAAATAAATACTTTCATTTCAAAAAAGTGGGCAGTGGGGAAAAAACATGATGAGAGGAATATTTTACATGAGTGATTAATACTGTTTCTTTTTGTGTATGGGGAACAGAAGAGGCTTTGAGGTTAATGCTTCAAATTTTGACTGCTGAAGTTTTCTTTTATGTGTCACTTCTTTGCACTTGTACTTTTACCCTGTCGGACTACGACGGTAATTCTCTTTGGAGTCCTGATGTTCTTCCGGCAAGCCACATCTGCACCCAGAGGCGGCCAGTGCAGCTGCGAGGACAGCTCTGCTGAACCTCAGCATTATGGTGCCAGGACCTGGCAAGGCCTGGGGGCACCCAGTTCTCTGGCTGGAAAACTTGTTCCAGGGCCACAGGTTCCTACTGGTCTCCACAATTCTCAATTCACCTTCTCCTGGGGCCTCAACCTCTGAGGTTGGAAAAAGCCCTAGATGTACGAGCAATATCTCAAAGCAGCAGCAGGTCGGGGGATGGGAAGGGCAAGCAGCCTGTGTAGTGGGCATATGACACCTATGTACTATGCTGAATTCCACATTTGTGTCCTCCACATGTACACAGTCTTAAATGGGGAGCCAGACCTTTAACAGGTAATTGCAGCAAAGACTGACAAGTATGGGAAGGGAGATGAGGAGCTATAGGCTGACCTGAGGGAAGCTATCGAGAATACCCACAAGTGGGGTGGTTCAGGTCCTTAGCTCAGAAAACATGGCAAAGAACTAAAAAAAAAGAAATAGAGAGAGAAAGATCTGCTGGAGGCTGGAGATGGAGGTAGAGAGTGGCATGAGATGTGGGTCCAGGTTAACTATGGCCAGATCACACGGGGTCTCACGAGCCACGGTAAGAATTAGCCTGTGGGACAATGGGGAGCCACAGAAAAATGTTCAGCTGGGAAGTGGCGTGGTGAGAGCTGGTTTTGAAGGATCTTTCTGGATGCAGGGTACAGAATAGACTGAAGGGAGCAGGTCAGAGGCAGGTGTCTCTAAAGGGCCAGAAGCAGGGGGAGAGTGGCCTGAGCAAGTGTATAGCCCCAGCAGCCCACGTGCCATCCCAAGGGATGTTACACGAGTTGCAAAGTGTTCAGAAGAAAGGACGACACAAAGCCTGAAGTAAATGCACAAGCAGATGACGTCCACATTCAAGAGGAGTGGCCAGAGCCAAGGGCCTGGGTATTTTACCGAGGCGACTCTAGAGTCCAGCCGCTCCCACAGCTTTGCAGAGGCCCCTCTGCCCATCGACAGGAGGCACGCTTCCACCAGCCGAAAAGGCCGCTAGGATGAAGATATAGCAAAAACTTGCTTTTCACAATAAAAGTGTGCTTACACAACTCCGAAGGCAGCAAGAGCAGCACAGGGAGTGGTACAGACACGTGGAGCCCTGGAGGGAGACTGACCGACGGGGGAGGGCACAAGGTGCAGGCCAACTTTCACTTTCCTCCCTTTTTATTCTCTTAATTGACTTGTTTATAACAGATATATATTTATACATTGCTTCTTTTAAGTTTTTTTTTTAAATGAAAAACACCACCATGTAAAAGAAATATAAAATAAATTTAAAGAAGTAAAGAAATTTAGACAATACTGTTAACTTTGTGGACCCGTACACACACAGACAGGGATATAAACTGTAAATAAATCCAAACTTACCGATCCCTTTTCCATCACTCTGTTGAGCATGACGACGCCCCTGCTTTTCTGCTCCCACACCATCTCCCAAAAGTGACCACATGTATTAGGCAAAGGGCCCTGCACACAAACAATTTACAAACTGTGTGGCATCTTATGCACAAACATACCACCGCGTGAGCTTGTGTTTGGTGGTGAGCAGACTGCCCCCTCCAAGCTCACCAGCTTAGGTGGAGGGGGGCTGAGGCCGGGACAGGGGCCTGCCCCTCCCTGCCTGGTGGTCAGTGACCACAATTCCATTTCTACTACTCAATGAAAGGTCGTTTCCGTATTTCAGATCAGGGCTGACCAACTGAGGACAGAAAACGCTGATTCTGCTTTCTGGTTTGGACTGGCTGGCTCCGTTGAGATCAATCCCTAAGGGTGGGTGGAATGTGGGGAAGACTGTGGGGTGTACGCAGGAGGCAGGACGGGGAAATGACCAGTAGCGACACTTTTGTGGTTCAAGTACCAGCTCCCATCACTATTTATGTGACCTTGGACAAGTCACTTCATCCTTCCATGCTTCAGTTTCCCCTCTATATCTTGGACTAAGAACCTATTCATGGAGTTGTGAAAACTATGTTTATATATATAATAAAGGACTTGGCAGAGTACCTGGAACACAGTTGGTACCCCATAAAATGTTAGCTAGTATTATTACTATTACTAATGGTGGGCCCAACTGCAGACACATAAAGGCGAAGGCAAGTGGCCCCCAGGGTAAGGTGCCACTGGGACATGGTGGAGGATTTGATGAGCAGCTGGCCTCAGTCTCACTCCAGCCCACCTGGCAATGAGCAAAGATGCTTATGGAATACAAGGGTACGAATGCCCTGAGTTTGTCTCATTTTTCAGTACCACCTGGAAGGGGACATTGCCTATCACCTCCATGTCAGAGCTTGTCACTGCCTCTAGCCAGCACCCATTCTAGAATGGTTTCCTTTCTCATCTATTTTTATCCATATTCTCCTGGTTTTTTTAAATCGTTACCCTGAACCTCCCAACACTTTCCTTGATCATGCTCACCCTCGGTGCCCTATCGCTTTCTTCTCTGAAGTCATCTTGGACTTACTGCCTGCTGCAGAAAAGCCAGCACTCTGAGTGTGCACTGCAAGTACCGAGCACAGAGCAGATTACACTTGTGCCCCTTTCCCCTAATTAACATGAAACAGCTCCTTGAAGGCGGCAATCACACGGCCTCCTGGCTGGCCCCCTTCATCCTCTCAGGGTCGATCCACTACTCTGTCCTGGGCAGGAGGACCCCAGATAACAGGCCCACTACAGCTGTGCTCTCAGCAGTTACTCTTCTTTCTAGCTTGTCCCTTTTCCTATCCAACATCACCCCAGTTTAGAATTGCTTCTATGCCTCTGACTTCTAAAAAATGAGAATATACTCTTGTATTATTTGTATAGTGAACAATGAAAATAAACAAATGGGAAGGGTTTTCTTGGTTTTGGGGTTTGGAAAGTAACTTGGTCATACTATCTAGGGGTGCTAATTTGGAGTCAGACTGCTTCGATCCCTATCATAAATCCCAGGTCAAAGGGAGATCATGCACAAAGTTAGATAAATCCAACATACCATCTCATAAAATAGAGAGAACTTCAGATGTTCCAAGTAATTTCTAGGGCATGGGGGTGGGAAAGAGAGTTGTACAAAAGTTTCCATGGTAATTTCCTAAAACTCCATTTGACGTTATACATATCCTATGTATATTTGCTTTGGGCTTCCTAACCCCATGCCAAAGTTGAATGGCTGAAATCGGGAAGTAAGAAACTTGACTCCTTTCAAAAAGAGAAGTTCCCAAGAAGCCACCTTTGCCTCAACCTCTTCCTCCCAGCTTGCCACCACCAGGGATCTCCCTCCTTATCACCCCAGCGCAGGCCAGCTTAACCACCCCAGAGGTGCTGGGAGGACCAGGAGTTGAGGGCCTGGTAAAGGCCTGCCCTATACTTATTTACCTAGAACTTACTCAATGGACCCACAGGATTGAATATAGCTTTGTCGATGTTCCATACACTGACAAGGAGTCATCTTGGCTGATTTTGGTCATTGATGGGGAGGTATTGGGACAGTACAAAAACTCAAGGACCACAGTGGTATACCCTGATCTTGCTCCCTGCCCCAAACTGGTCTTTGTTCACAGTAGTTTCTGACTTCACCATAATTTTAATCTCCAAATATTAAACAGTGATGTTCAAAATCACTCTATAATTTAAAATCATATCACATTAATAAACTGATATGGACTGTAAACACAAAAATTATGATAGGGAAAAAAAAGTGAAATTTAGAACAACTTGTAGGTAACAGATGAAGACTTGAGAAAATCAATTAAAAAGAAACTCCCTTATCTCCTTCCCAGATATTCACGATCTTTGGGTCATATACCATTGGCGTTTTACAAGAGAGTCAATTATTAAGCTATTTTTATGAATTTTTTTTTTCCATAAAGATGCCAAAACTCAACAGGAATTTTTAAGTGATTTTTCTGAAACCACGTTGGCTCATATAATCTCACAATGCTTCTGGGCCAAAGAATGTGGGCTGTGCTGAGGAATTAAATGCAGAACTTCTGAATGACAAGTGGACAAATATTCCTTGTCTACTGCTAACCCTCACAGATTTACTGTCAAGCACTTGATGCTCTCATGCAAGTACTTGGAGCTCAACACAGGTGCAGGCCCTTCTCTAGCCCAGCACCACTGCCTCTTCTCTGTCAACAGGTTGCAGGCAAGTTTGGCATTTTTAACAGTGTATTTTAGAAGCTCTGACTCCCAGCAATGTCATACTTCCCAGATAATATTAGCTTTACAATCTAACCAAACCTCTGAAGAAAGATTTTTGCCCCCTTCCTTACTGCTTTTCGGTTTATTTAAAACCTGACATTCTAAAAGATGTGGCAGATTTTATGAGATATAGCTAACAGCACTCTGAAACTCTTCAGCCATCATTAAGTAAGGCAACAACAATTTTAAACATCCAGACAATCCATTTACCTGGGTAAGAATATAACTCCTTTGGGCTTCTTCCATTTTTATCAAACTAGCATTGATATAGTCATTATCTTCTTGATGTAGTTTAATCCGACTATGGTCAACTGAAAGGCAAACCAGAAGGCAGAGGTTAATCCTGGAGTAGCAAGGAGTTTTCAGGCAGGCAGGGCACCCCATGGGAAAGCAAAGAAGGTAGTCTGTGGCATTAAGGGCATTCACACAGGGTGGGGTCTAGCTGTATTGAAATTAGTCATCACTAGGACTCATATTTCAGATGGTCAAATATTGATGAAACAGAAAGAGAAAGCTTTTAAGAAGTGTTTGAAATTTAGCATTAAATAATAATGGGGATGGACTACACTAAAAACACAGATTATGTCCTACTTGGAAAATCTGTTCTTAGGTCATATCTCCCTGTGATATCTGTTACCTTCCCAAATCCTTGAGTACGCCAGGAGGTCAAGGGCTCTGTTCTCTGATGCCTAATATATACTTTTACAGGGTAAAAGATATAGTGCCTTCAGTCTTTCAAAGGGAACAAAATCCATCCAAAATTTCATCCCACCCCCACACAGTTGTAGTAGGTACAATGAATAGGTAAGATTTATGATTGCACTGAAATCTAACCTATGTCCAGTGGTTTAAAAATTACATGACCTAAATAGACATCAGTGGGAAAAGTCACACCTTAAATTCCTTCAGATAAGTTGGTTTTTTTAAAAAGTTCAAATATAATGAACTTTTTTTTTTTTCCTGAGGTACTGGGGGCTGGGGATTGAACACGGAACCTCATATGTGGCAAGCTGGCACTCAACCACTGAGCCATATCGACTTTCCCAAGTTGGTTTTCCCATTTGTTTTGCTTGTTTTTTTTTCAGGAGGCACCAGGAACCAAACCCAGGACCTCCAATGTGGGAAGCAGGTGCGCAACTGCTTGAACCACAGCCGCTTTCGTATAATGAACAAAATTTTTTTTTTTTTTTTTAAGATTTATTTTATTTATTTACCCCCTACCCCCTTTTTGTTTGTGGTCACTGTGTGCTCTCTGGGTCCATTTGCTGTGTGCTCTGTGTCTGCTCTGCTTCTCTTTAGGGGGTGCTGGGAACCGGGAAATGAACCTGGGACCTCCCATGGGGGAGAGAGGTGCTCAATCACTTGATCCACCTCAGCTCCCTGGTTTGTTGTGTCTCTCGTTGTCTTTTTTTTGTGTGTCTCTTTGTTGAGTCATCTTGCCATGCCTGCCCGTCATGCCAGCTTGCCTTCTCCAGGAGCACCATGAACTGAACCCAGGACCTCCCATGTGGTAGGCGGGAGCTCAATCGCTTGAGCTACACCTGCTTCCCATAATGAATTTTTAAAAAAAGAATTTAGTGGGGAAAAAATAAACTCCAAATCCAAAATATTTTAATGTAACTTTTAAGATAAATTTTAGAAATAAATGTTCATTTGAAGTTCTACCCCAAGTTAGTAAAAATGCAAACTGTGTTTTCCTCTTACCATTATGTTGTCACACAAGCAGTTGTTCCTGGGGGCCACTTTCTTTATCCTACTAGTGCAGCTAACAAGGCAGGTGGGCACTTTTATTTCTGGCACAGCACAAGGGATGATGAACTCAGGTACCCACCATAAAGAGTATCTTCTCCCCCAGTCCAGTGGGAAAATGAGAAATTAATGTGGATAAGTGTTTTGGGGCTTTTGGTCTAAAGGATTTCAAGGAAAGATGTTTTTGAAACTAGCCACCATTTGGAATAATGCTTCTCATTGTGGACAGTTAATACAAATTGAGTTACCTGATAAGATTTAAGTGGATCATGGAGATAAAAGATCTCAAAAGAAAAATACGCATAATTGGCACTGGTTATATGAGTGGGTTCAAATAGGATTGGGTGACAGGGCAAACAATCCATCCTCTGAGCCTTAGTTTTTTTCACTTGCCAAACGGAAGTTAACATCAGGGTTGTAGGAAGATTAAATGAGGAAATGCTTTATAGCACCTGGAAGTGCTACTATTATCATCACCATCATAGTTAATGGCATCGGATCATCTTCTGCCTTGAATCATTCTCCCATTTTCCCCATAACCTTACAAGTAAATTACTTTTTCTACTGGAAAGTTGGGGAGGGGAGAAAATAATACAGGAAGTGAGATTGGGGATGAAAAAGGTTGGGAATCATTTCTCTGGAGTATTTTAAATGCTGTTTTTTTTTCCTCCATAAAACTGGTTCACAAAACCACTTAGATGAGTTCTGAGCAAAAATGTAGCTATGGAATATCAAAGACAACATAATTCTGTAATTCAGAGCAAGTACAACAAAAACTAGAGACCAAGGGAATATCCTGGCACCAAATGACAGGTGATTGCTCCTTCAAGCTCAGATCAGTTCTTCCCAGGTTTCTGGCCAGACTTCACAGCAGAATCACCAGAGGAGCACTTTTCATAAATACCTATGGTGTACCACAGCCTAGACTTGCTGAATCAAGAGTATAAGGTGTTGTGGCCCAATCATGTGTTGCTTGGAAAAGCACATCAGATGTGTTTTTCTGACATGCACCTTCAGCTGGTGTGCATCTTCAGCTCACAACCATCACAACCACAGCTAGTATTTACTGAGTACTTAACTATGTTCAAGCAAGGCAACCTGGGCTAAGAAGGCGCTTGTGCTATTTTATTTCATCATCTTACATCCTATGAAATCGGTGCGATTACTGTTCTACTGAAAACAAGAGAAGTGAACAATGTGCCCAAAGCCACACAGTTAAAGGTGGGAGAGCTGCAATTTAAATCTAGGCAGGAAACCATGGTAGCAAAGAGGCACACTGCTTTGTAGCAATTCTAGGCCCACTTCTACTCTCCTCCCAGGAACTAGAGTGCTGTCCATGTCAAGGCAGGATGTGCAGGCAGCTCTCCTACAGAGAGCACTGCAGGCTACCACTCATGCTTACTGTGTACCCGCCCTTAGGAGGCTCCCAGTAAGTGCCTGAGGAATGAATGAATCTTCTATGTCCGTGGCAGAGGATACGGTATGGGAGAGTTCAGCAGCTGCAACCTCTCACTGATTGGCAACATCTAAAACCCCAGGAGGTGAGTTTAAAAAGGCCTCTGCGCCCTAGAGCAGAGGGCAAAGCTCATGCTGTTTACTCAGGAGCAAGCCAAAATCCTCACTCAGCCAGCCCCAGATTCCCTTGCTTTACATATTCCATCATGTTTATTTATTTACTTTCTAGATAACAGAGAGCAGAGGAGGCTACTAGGCACCAGCAGGCACACAGACAATCATAAGATTTGAGATCTTGTGGCAGGGAAGAGACAGAAAAGCAATGAAAGTGGGGAAGAAACTTGACAAGCAGAGCTGTCCTGCATATTTACCAGAGTGGATAAACAGGCTCTCATTCCCTAATGCACTTGCAGGGCATCATTTCAGTTTGCTGTAGTGCTTCAGGTCTAATACTGTTGCTGAGTCATCAAGAAAAGGGGTTACATTTTGCTTGCTATACTCTGCTTCAGATGGTAGGAAAATGATTCATCACAAAAATAGTCAAATCTAAAAAGTGCTTTGAACTTAGCTGAATTTTTCAGAAATTGAAACCTTATCCCTTCTACAATAGTGGAAAAATGAACCACTACTTTAAGTCTTTAGTGCCTCTATAATAGGAAACTATCAAGTCATAAACCTGTGCTGCTACTGATTTATTAACAACCAGGGTTAAGGGAGTCTTGACCTGAAAAGGCCCTGCAGCTGAGGTGAGGCCTGGCAGCGATGGAAACAGTGAGACCAGTAATGGCAATGTGAATACTTACAGGGACTGACATCTCTGTACCTGTTTCGGTTTTTGTTCTTAGGAAGCTTGGCCACTTTACATGGGAAGTCACTGGCTTCATGTCGGATATCCTACAAAAATAAAAAAGGATAAAGAGACATTTTGAAATTTCTGGCATCAGGAATTCATCCAAACATTTTGCTGCACATCGGGTATGTGCTAAGTGCTGAATTAGCCCCAGTGCAGAAAACAGACATTGGAGATAACCAGGCAGTGTGGGAAATGCTAGGGGATAACTCAGAGGTATATATAAGGTCAAGGGAGGAAAAATAAAAGAGGAGACTTAGAGGAGGAAGATGGCATCAGAGTAGTTCAGGAAGGGCGCAGCTCTCTTGAAAATAGGGGGTAAGTCATAGAAGTCATCTGAAGGAGCCAGTTTGGGGACCTGCAGACCAGGAGAGTGCCACACACATTGTCCAGGAAGAACTGGGGTTGGAGAGACAGAAAGGCCAAAGGGAAAACAGTGAGTTGATGTCCCCATGGCTGGGAATGCCATCCATCTCCAACCCCAAAGGCGAACAGCCCTGGTAAAACCTTCAGCTGAGCATCCAACGAAAAGAGGAAAGGACATATTTCTCCCTGGAAAGAGGGAGGATGCAGCTGAGGGCTCAGTGTGGTTTCTCTTTGGTGAATGTAATCACCATACCTTGAATTGCTGGTTCAGAAGAGCTAATTAGTGGAAACTGAAGGATTCATCTCCATGGAAGGGTTTGCTGAGGAGTGCTATCTGCTGGCGAGTGGGAAACTGAAGGAAGACACTGACCAGGCATTGCAGATTTGGTTAATGCCCCATCAGTGGCTTCCTGCCCCTCTTTTGATAACATAAACAGGGCAATCAAAGTTTCAGAAAAAATTGAACCAAAAATCAAAGAAGAGTTGTGAAATAAAATCACTAGGCAAGAGAGAAATTGATCAACAGAGTAAAAGCACCAACATAATCAGATCTTAGATATCAACAAAAGATAAGCCATACTGAGGAAGACATAGTCCAGCCAAAGGAACAAACTAAGAATCTAGATAAGATGCAGGGTTTAAGTCAACTCATCAATAATGCTCACACAAACCTCTTTAATCAATTTAAGGAGATGGAGCTTATGGGAATGAATAATACAATGGATGAGATTAAAAAAATATTAGGGGAAGTGGCTGTGGCTCAATCAGTAGGGCTCCCGTTTACCATGTGGGAGGCCCTGGGTTCGGTTCCCGGGGCCTCCTGGTGAAGGCAAGCCCGCCCGCACGGCGTGGTTGGCTGACCCAGCGAGCACAAGCAGCAAGGGGGGGATAAATGAATAAATAAATAAATAAATCTTAAAAAAAAAATATATATATATATTAGAAGCATATAATAGCAGATTTCAAATGGCAGCAGAACGAATAAGTGAAATTGAGGACAGAACATCTGAATTTGAAAAGGTAGGAGAATGGAAGAAATTGAACAGGGTCTCAGGGAATTGAATGACAACATGAAATGCATAAACATACATGTTACAGGTGTCCCACAAGGAGAACAGAACAAAAGGTGTAGAAAGAATATTTGAGGAAATAATGACTAAAAATATTCCAACTCTTATGAAAGATATGAATATTAATATTCAAGAAGAACAATGTACCCCAAAGAGAATAAATCTGAATAGAACTACTCCAAAAATGCCATTCTATTCAGAACGTCAAATGCCAAAGCTGAAGAGAGGATTCTGAGAGCAGCAAGAGAAAAGCAATGTATCACTTACAAGGCTAAGTGCCAATCTTCATCAGAAACCATGGGAAGAAAAAAAAAGAAAAAAAAAAAGAAACCATGGAGGTGAGAAGGCAGGGGTACGATAAATTTAAGGTACTGAAAGAGAAAAAATGCCAGCCAAGAATTCTTTATCTGGCAAAACTCTCCTTAGGAAATGAAGGCGGGTTTACAGTCTTCACAGACAAAAAAAATTAAAAGAGTTTGTTACCAAGAGACCAGATCTACAAGAGTTATTAAAAGGTGTGTTACAGCCTGAAAAGAAAAGACAAGGGTGGAAAGCCCGGAGAAGAGTGTAGAAATGAAGATTAATAAGTAGGAGAAACCGAAAGGGTTAAAAGAGACACAACAGTATGACATGACAACAGAAAGCCAAGTGATAAAATGGACACAGTAAGTAATGCCTTTACAGTAGTGACACTGAATGTTAATGGACTAAACTCTCCAATCAAAAGACAGAGACTGATAAAATGGATTAAAAAATGAGCCATCAATTTGTTTTCTATAAGAGACCACCTTAGACACAAGGACACAATCAGGCCAAAAGTGAAAGGTTGGAAAAAAATATTCTAAGCAAATAGTAATCAAAAATTGAGCTGGAGTAATGATACTAATACTGGGTAAAATAGATTTTAAAAGCAAAACTGTTATAAGAGCTGAAGAAGGTCATTATATTTAATAAAAGGGACAACTGACCAAGAAGAAATAACAATAATAAATATTTATGCACCTAACTTGGATGTCCCCAAAATACATGAGTCACATGCTTGCAAAACTCAATGGAGAAATAGACGTTTCTACAATAATAGTTGGAGACTTCAATACAACACTCTCAGCATTAGATAGAACATCTGGACAGAGGATAAATAAGAAGACAGAGGATAAATAAGAAAACAGAGCCTAAATAATATGATAAATGAACTAGACCTAACTGATATTTATAGAGCATTAAACCCCAAAACAACAGGATATACATTCCTCTCAAGTGCTCATGGATCTTTCTCCAGGATAGATCATATGTTGGGGCATAAGTCAGATTAAATTTAAGAACACTGAAATTATACAAAGTACTTTCTCTGATCATAATAGAAAAAAACCGGAAATCAATAACAGGCAGAAAAAGGGAAAATTCACAAATATATGGAGAATTAAACAATATATTCTTAAATAATCAGTGGGTCAAAGAAGAAATTGCAAGAGAAATCAGTGAATACCTCAAGATAAATAAAAATGAGAACATAACATATCAAAACTTACAGGATACAGCAAAGGCAGTGCTGAGAGGGAAATATGTAGCCCTCAATGCTTATATTAAGAAAGAAGAAAGAGCTAAAATCAAAGACCTAATTGCACACCTGGAGGAACAAGAAAAGAAAGCAGAAGGAAAGAAATAAGAAAGTTTAGGGCAGAAATAAATGAAATGGAGAATAAAAAAACAAGAGAGAATCAACAGAACTAAAAGTTGGTTCTTTGAGAAGATCAACAAACTCAATAAACCCTTAGCTAGATTAACAAAGAAAAAAAGACACAAGATGCAAATAAATAAAATTAGAAAGAAGGTGGACATATCACTGACCCAGAAGAAATAAAAGCGGGATCATAAGGCATACTATTAACAACTGTATGCCAACAAACTAGACAATGATGAAATGGACTAATTCCTAGAAACACATGAACAACTGACACTGACCCTAGAAGAAATAGAAGACCCCAACAAACCAATTATCTGTAAAGAAATTTAAACAATCATCAAAAACCTCCCCAAAAATGAAAGGCCCAGGACCAGATGGCTTCACAGGTGAATTCCACCATTAATTTAAAGAACACTTAATATCAATCTTGCTCAAACTCTTCCACAAAACTCAACAGGAAGGAACACTACCAAACTCAACAGATGCAAAAATCCTCAACAAAATACTTACTAACCAAATTAAAAAACACATTAAAAAAATTATTCATCACAACCAAGTGGGCTTTAATACCAGGTATGCTAGGGTGGTTCAACATAAGAAAAGTGTAATATACCACATTAATAAATTGAAGAAGAAAAAGCACATAATCATCCCAACAGATGCAGGAAAGGCATTTGACAAAATACAACATCCTTTCTTGATAAAAACACTCCAAAAGACAGGAATAGAAGGAAATTTTCTCAATATGATAGAGTGCATATATGAAGATGCCACAGCTAACATTGCACTCAATGGTGAAAGACTGAAAGCTTTCCCACTGAGATGGGAAACATGACAAGGATGCCCACTCTCTCCACTATTATTCAGTATTGTGCTAGAAGTTCTAGATACAGCAAATAGGCAAGAAAAAGAAATAAAATCCACCCAAATAGAAGGAGATTTAAAACTTTCACTATTCTCTGATATGATGCTATACTTAGAAAATCTCAAAAAATCCACAACAAAACTACTAGAATTAATAGACAATTTCAGCAAAGTGGCTGGATACAAAATTAATACACAGAAAATCAATAGTTTCTACACACTACTAATGAGCAATCTGAGGAGGAAGTTAGAAAAAAAATCCATTTACAGTAACAACTAAAAGAATCAAATATTTAGGAGTAAACGTAACCAAGGACATAAAGGACCTGTATTCAGAAAAAAGAAAGCAAAAATGATCTAAATAAATGGAAGGATATTTCGTGTTCATGGGTCGGAAGACTAAATATCATTAAGATGTCTATTCTACCAAAACATCCACAGATTTAACACAATTCTGATTTTAAAAATGCCAACAGCCTTCTTTGTAGAATTGGAAAAGTCAATTATCAAATTTATCTGGAAGGGTAGGGGCCCTCAAATGGCCGAAAATATCTTAAAAAAGAAGAATGAAATTGGAGGAATCTTACTTCCTGACTTTAAAGCATATTATCTAGCTACCGTGGTAAAAACAGCATGGTACTGGCATAAAGATAGACAGATTGACCAATGGAATCTAATCAAGAGTTTGGAAATAGACTTTCAAATCTCTGGTTAAGTGATTTTTGACAAGGCTGTCGAACCCCTCATCTGGGTCAGAACTGCCTACTGAACAAATGGTGCTAGGAAAACTGGATATCCATATCTAAAAGAGAGAAAGAGGACCTTTATCTCACACCTTATCAAAAATTAACTCAAAATGGATCAAGGACCTAAACATAAAAACTTGAACCATAAAACTCCTAGAAGAAAATGTAGGGATACACCTTCAATATCTTGTGGAAGGTAGTAGTTTCTTGGACCTTACACCCAAAGCATGAGCAGTGAAAGAAAAAAATAGATAAATGGGACTTCCTCAAAATTAAACACTTTTGATAAGAAAGTGAAAAGACAGCCAACTCAATGGGGAAAATCAGAAACCACGTATCTGACAAAGGTTTGATTTCCAGGTTATATAAAGAGATCACACAACTTAATGACATATCGACAAGCAACCCAATTTAAAAATGGGCGAAAGACTTGAAGGGACATTTTTCTGAAGAAATACAAATGGCCAAAAGGCACATGAAAAGATGCTTGACATCACTAGCTATTAGAGAAATGCAGATCAAAACTGCAATGAGGTATTTCATACCATACAGAACAGCCATTTTGAAACAAAACCCCCAAAAACAGACAACTACAAGCATTTGAAAAGATGTGGAAAAACAGGAACACCCCTTCACTGTTGATGGGAGTGTAAAATGGTGCAGCCTCTGTGGAAGATGATTTGGTGGTTCCTCAGGAAGCTAAATACAGAATGCCATACGATCTGGCAATCTCACTAACTAGGAATATATTCAGACGAACTGAAAGCAAGGATACAAACAGATATTTGCACACCAATGTTCACGGCAGCATTATTCACAATTGCTGAAAGATGGAAACAACCTATGTGTCTGTCAATCAATGACTGGATAAACAAAATGTGGTATATACATATGATAGAATACTGCTCAGTAAGAAAAAATGAATTGGGGAAGCACTCAACAACATGGAGTAACCTTGAAGACATTATGTTGCGTAAAATAAGCCAGACACAAAAGGACAAATACTGTATGGTCTCACTGATATGATTTAAATAGCATGTAGACTTATGGGGAGTGTAGGTTGGTGGGAGATGGAATGTGGGTTGAGAAGCGGAAGGTGATGTTGGATGTATATAGAATGTTTATCAATTGTAAATATGTGGTAATGGATGGAGTTGATGGTAGCACAGTATAGGTATAACAAACACTGTTGATTTATGATGTGATTGTGGCTGAAACAGGTAGTCTAGGGAGATTAATGTTAGTTAGAGAACAGCTGGAGGATAGTATCAGGAATGCATAATAGTGATTTTGGCAGTAGATGAGGCTTGTGGTTAATAATATAATACAGGAATGTTCTTCCACTAAAAATAAAAAAAAGAAAATAGATTAGAGGTTAGCAGGGATGGGGGAAGGGGAAGTTAATGTATAATGGGTGCAGGGTTTCTTCTGGGGTGATGGGAAAGTTCTGGTAATGGATAGTGGTGATGGTGGCACAACATCTTGAATGTGATTAATCCTACTAGAAGGTAGCTTGGGAGGGGATGAGATGGGAAATTTTATGTTGTACATATGTTTCCACAATTTAAAAAAAGAGAGAGAGACTAAAGGGACAGTGACAATTAAATGCAATCCATGATTCTGGACTGGAGCAAATAACGGAGGAAAAAATTTCCAAAGGACATAATTAGGACAATTGGAAAAAATTGAATACAGACTGTAACCTTTATGTCAATGTTAAATTCCTTGAACTTGATAAATGTACTTGATGGAGGTACAGAAGTAGATAGCCTTATTTTTAGAAAATAGGAAATATTAGGGGAAAAAGGATAAACTATAATTTTGCCAAAACACAGTCCATTATTTAGAGCTTGACCTAAGAAGAGAAAAACACTTTCTGCACCTTAGACCCCTCCAACATCTGGCTCTGTGGGTATGAACCCTTTTGTAAATAGGATCTTTGAAGATGTTGTTAAGGTATGCCCAAACTGAAGGAGAGTAGGCCTTAATCCAATATAGCTCAAGTCCTTTTAAGCAAAGGAAATTGGACACACAGAGAAAGCCACAGAATCCAGCAGTGAAAAGAGAAGACATCGCCATGTGACCGAAAAGCCAGAAACCAGACCAGGCAGAAGATACTGATCCAGGAAGGAAGCAGCCTTCTAGCCTCTGAAACTGTGAGGCAATAAATTTTTTTAAAGATTTTATGTATTTATTTTATGTCCCCCTCCCCACTATTTGCACTCGTTGTCTGCTCTCTGTATGTTTTTTTGTTGTGTGCTCATCTTCTTTTCTAGGCAGCACTGGGAACTGAACCCGGGACCTCCCCTGTGGAAGGGAGATGCCCAATGGCTTGAGCCACCTCCGCTCCCTGCTTGTTGTATCTCTCATTGTATTTCCTTACTGTGTCTCTTTGTTGCATCATCTCATTGAGTCATCTTTTTCCCATATGGATATCAGATTTTTTCAGCATCATTATTGAAGACTCCATTATCCATTGAATTACCTTGACATCCTGTAAAATATCAACTGTCTATATGTGTACGGAGAAGGTGGATTTCTGGGCTTTATATTTCATTTTATTAATCTATATGCCTATCCTAATGCCAATATCATACAGTCTTGATTTTTGTAGCTTTATAATAAGTCCTGAAAACAGGGAACATACATCCTCCAACTCTATTCTTTAAAAAAAAAAAAAGTGTTAGCTATTCTAGGGTTCTTTGTGTATCTATATACATTTCAGAATCAGCATGTCAATTTCTACCCAAAAAGAAAAAAAAAAAAAAAAAAAAAAGCCTGCTGAGCATTTGACTGGGATTGCATTGAATCTATAGACCATTTTGAGATAAAATGATAATGTTAACTCTTCCAATCCATGAAAAAAGCATATATATATTTATTTAGGTTTCCTTTAATTTCTTCCAGCAATGCTTTATAGTTATCAGTGTCTAGGTCTTGAACGTGTTTTATTAAATTTATCCCTAAGTAGTTCATATTTTTGGAGCTACTGTAAATTGTATTTTGAATTTGAATTTTCAATTGTTTATTAGTATATCAAAATATAATTTATTTTTTATACTGACCTTGTATCTGCAACCTTAACGTACTTATTAGTTTTAGTTTTTAGTAGATTCCTTAAGATTTTCTACATTCATAGTCATGTCACCTGCAAAAAGTTTTATTTCTTCCTTCCAATCTGTATGCTTTTTAATTCTTTTTCTCGCTTCACTGCACTGGATCAAGACCTCCACTGCAATATTGAAGAGGTGAGAAAAGACAATCCTTGCCTTATTCTTATCTTAAGAAGAATTCTTCTGTTCCCCCACAATTAATAAGCATGATGTTAGTTTTAGATTTTATATAGATGCCCTTTATCAGCTCCTTTCTATTCCTAGTTTGCTGAAAGATTTTTAATCATGAATGAATGTTGAATTTCTCATGGTGTTATTTCTTCCTAAAGTATTTGAGAACTCACCAGTGATGCTATCTGGGCCTGGAGTTTTCTTATGGAAGGTTTTTAATTACAAATTTAATTTCTTTAAGTAGATAAAAGACTGTTCAGATTTCCTATTTTTATGTCAATCTTGGTAATTTGTATCCTTCAAAAAATTTTCCCATGTCATCTAAGTTGTTGATTTTGGTATAAGGTCAGATACAATACTCCGTTATTAATATCTATAGACCTATAAGGGGAATTCCCTTCTTTCCTTCCTGTATTGTTAGCATGTCTTCTCTCTTTTTTCTTAATCAGTCTAGCTACAAGTTTATCAATTTTATTATCTTTACAAAGAACCAGCTTTTCAATGAACAGATACTCTCCATGTTTGTTTTCTATTTTACTGCTTTCCACTCTTACCTTTATTATTTCCTATCTTCCTCTTACCTTGGATTTAATTTCTACTTTTTCTAGTTTCTTAAGAAAAAAGCTTAGGTCATGGATTTCAGACCTTTGTTGTTTTCTAACATAAAAATGCTGTTAAGCAGATGTGGCTCAAGCAGTTGGGCACCCACCTACCATATGACAGGTACCGGGTTCGGTTCCTGGTGCCTCCTAAAGAAGGTGAGAAAGACAGTGAGCTGATGCATCAGGCTGGTGTGGCAAGCTGATGTAACAAGATGACTCAACGAGATGATGCAATGAAGAGACACAACAAGGAAATACCATGAGACACAACACACAACAAGCAGGGAGAGGAGGTGGCTCAAGCCACTGGGTGCCTCCCTCCCACATGGAAGGTCCCAGGTTCAGTTCCCATGCCTCCTAAAAAAAGAAGACGAGCACACAACAAAACAACACACACAGAGAGCAGACAGTGAATACAAACAATGGGGGGAAGGGAATAAAATAAATAAATCTTTTTTAAAAATTTAATGCTTTAGGGAGCAGATGAGCTCAAGCAGTTGAGCGCCCGCCTCCCACATGGAAGGTCCCAGGTTCAGTTCCTGGTGCCTCCTAGAAAAAACAATAAAACAAACAACAAGCAAACAAACAAAAAAAGCCAACTCAAGGGAGCTGATGTGGCTTAGTAGTTGAGTGCCAGCCTCCCACATGAGGTCCCGAGTTCAATCCCTGGTCTCAGTACCTCAAAAAAAAATAATTAATGCTATAAATTTAACCCTAAACATTGCTTTAGCTGCAGCCCATGCATTTTGATATGTTGTGCTTTCATTTCCATTCAAGTTCCGAGTATTTTCCAATTTTCTTTGTGACTTCTATTTTGACTCAAGGGTTATTTAGAGGTGTACTGCTTAATTTCCAAATATTTGGGAGTTTTCTAGATATTGTTATGGATTTCAAATTTAATTCTGCTGTGGTCATAAATCCACCTTTAAAGTTTACTTAGACTTGTTTCATGACCCGGAATTCAGTCTTAATAAATGTTTCATGTGCACTTGAAAAGAATGTATATTCTCATGTTGTTTGGAGTGCTCTGTCCGTACCAATTAAATCAAGTTGGTTTTTTTAAGTCTTTTATACCCTTATTGATTTTCTGTCTACTTGTTTTTTCAATTATCAAGAGAACAGTGTTGAAATCTCCAAATTAATTATGGATTTGTCTCTCTTTTCAGTTCTATCAGTTTCTGCTCATGCATGTATCTGGAAACTCTGTTATTAGGTGACTCCATTACAAAATGTCTCATTTTATCTCTGGTAATACTCCTTTTCTACTTTATACGATATCAATATAGCCACTTTAGCTTTCTTTTGACTAGTGTATGCATGGTCTATCTTTCTTTTACTTTTAACTGATCTATGTCTTTATTTTTATTTTTTATTTATTTTTTAAGATTTTATTTATTTATTCATTCATTTATCCCCCCCTTGCTGCTTGTGCTCGCTGGGTCAGCTAACCACGCCATGCGGGTGGGCTTGCCTTCACCAGAAGGACCCGGGAACCGAACCCGGGGCCTCCCATATGGTAAACGGGAGCCCTACTGATTGAGCCACAGCCGCTTCCCTATGTCTTTATTTTTAAAAGTGGAATTCTTATAGTCAGCATATAGTTGGGTCTTGTTTTGTCTGACAATTTCTTTCCTTTAATTCAGGCGTTTAGACCATTTACATATATTACATAATTACTGATAATGGCTGGATTTAAATCTACCATCTTGCTAGTTGTTTTCTACTTGTGCCATCTGATCTTTGTTCCTTTTCCCCTCCTTTCCTGTCTTCTTTTTGATTATTTGCTTTTTTGTTTTGTTTTGTATTCCATCTTCTATCCACTGATGGCATAGTAGCCATACCTCTTTCTTTTCATCTTTTAGTGTTTGCTATAGTATTTACAATATGCACATTTAACTCATAATGGTCTACCTTGAAATAATACAGCACTTTACTAATAATGTAAAAACAGTGTACTTCTATTTCCCCACTTGTCCTTTGTGTTAATGTTGTCATACATTTTACTTCTACATATTATAAATCTCACACTGTTTCTTTGCTTTAAGCAATTATCTCTCAAATAAAATTTAAGTTGAGAAAAATGTATTTCATATTTATTTACATATTTGCCACTTCCAGCACTCTTCATTCTTTTGTGTAGATCTAATTTTCTATCTTTTATCACTCCCTTTCTGCTAGTCTGCTGGTGACAAATTCTCTCAGCTT
This sequence comes from Tolypeutes matacus, assembly GCA_026826555.1. Taxonomy (NCBI): domain Eukaryota; kingdom Metazoa; phylum Chordata; class Mammalia; order Cingulata; family Chlamyphoridae; genus Tolypeutes; species Tolypeutes matacus. Next base: position 962,864 of record JAKSZT010054404.1, on the reverse strand, counting down.
TTGTTTGTCTAAAATCAGGTCTTTATTTTGCCTTCTTTTTTTAAATTTCAGCTTTTTATTTTGAAATACCCTCAAACTTACAGGACAACCTCAAAAACAATACAAACCCCACAAAGAGAACTCCAATATACCCCTATCCTGCCAGACACCCAGATCCACCAACTCCATCTCCCTGTCTCATTGGCCGTACTACTTCATCCAGCCATTCATCTATCAGTCTGTCTGTCCAGCTATCCATCAATCCATTTTTTGAACACTTGCATATGTGTTGTTCACATCATGCTCCTTGAACATTTAATACTGCCACATACATTTCCTATGAACAAGGATGGTCACTTATGCATTCACCTTAAGTGTAGTTATCAAGTTCAAGAAATTTAACACTGATGTAAAGTTTACAGTCTATATTCCAATTTTATCATATATTCCATATATCTTCTCTCCTCCTTTCTGAGATCCTGCCCAGGATCATGTATTACCTTTAATTGTCATTGTTTTTTTAGTTGCTCTTTTTTTGTTTTTGTTTTTATTGAGGGAACATATATACAAAATAATCTTTCCCATCTCAACTAATCCCAAGTATACCAATCACTGAGATTAATCACATTCACAATATTGTGGTACCCTCACCACGTTCCATTACTAGAACTTTCCCATTTCCCCAAATACCCATTTTGTATTAACTCCCCATTCTTCCTGGCCCCATCTGTGGTAACCTGTACTTTCTGTTTCTATGAGCTTGCATAGTCTCTGATATTTCTTTGCAGTTTCCACAGGGCTTAAATTTAACATCCTAAATCTGTAACAATCTCATTTGCTCTGATATCAACTTAAGCTCCACAAACTATCCATACCCCCACCTTTATGGAGTTTTTGCACAAATTACATGTTTATACAGTATGAGTCCCAAATCACTGATTTCTCATTAATTTCTTACATCTGCCTTTTAGATCCTGTAGGAAGTAAAAAGTGGAGTTACAAACTAAAAATACAACAGTAGTGGTATTTATTTTTAGCCATCACTACCCTTACCTGAGATCTTTATTCATGAGGCTTCAATCTATTGTCCACTGTCCATTGTCGTTCCCTTTCAACCTGCAGAACTCTCTTTAGCATCTCTTATAGGGCTGCTCTATGGGTGATGAATTCCGTCAGCTTTTGTTTATCTGGAATGTTTTAATCTCTCATTTTATGAAATTTTCAACAAAATTTTTTTTAACCTGACAGACTAAATTCAGTACAGTATTTATTTCCATAACATCCTACATTCTTATGTCAAACTTAACCACTTCTAGACAGTGATTGTGGTAGGATGATCCATTTTATTTGGCTCCCCTCAACGTAATTCAGGTAGTTCTCAGGCATAGCAGTGATCAAAATGTCTTTCTCTTACAGTTACTCCTGCATTCTCAATTAGTTTCTTCTGCACATCATCTAAAGAAAATGTATGTGGTGTGATTACACTTTCTTTTTTTTAATATCAGGATTTCTAAAACAAGAAAAATACCAACATTTAAAATGTCAGTGTTTCTAGTCAAGGAGAGTTCAATAAAATTTCACCAGTACATTATACTACAGTTTAACTCATGCTAGAATTGTTAAAATCCAAGGTCTTTTTAGTCACATAATACCAACATTTCATATTATTGAATAAATTATTTGGGTTCCACATGATATTAGGTGGTAATTAAAAAAAAACAGAAAAGGCCAAGCTTTCAAGAGCTCTTAAAAAGAAAAAAACAAAAACAAAACAAAAACAAAAAAACTGAAGCAACCGAATGAATGTAACTACATAAAATATTCACTAATCAAAATGCAAACTAAAGTTTAAAAAAAAAAAACCTTTTTAGAACTCACTGACACCCTCATAAAAGGCAGCAAACTGAAGGTATTAAAGCAATAATCAAAACAACAACAAAAAAAATCAAAGTCATTATTTTAGTTACTGTGCATCAAGTCTAAAAGATCCAGATAAAAGAAATATTTTGTTTTCATTCAAGTTAAATACTTTAAAATTGTAAATACTTAATAATTGATAGTATAATTAAATTTTAAAGAAGGTGAACAGGTTTATATTCATGCTTCTTACACTGGCACTTTTATTACTAACTCAGGAGAATCAGATGCATTTCCCTCCATATATTCTGCTCTAAGATTTCAAATTTATAAATATGGCAGTGTTTTAAATATTAAATTTTTACATGAATATTTAGTTTACCCTTGATTTCATTTGTTTCCCAGGTATTAACTGTTATATAAAGAAAACACTTTTATATCACAATTAAAACTTGTCTAGGTTATTAGACTGTTACTGTAATTGGGTTACAGTGACTCAGATTCATTATTTGGAATTATACTTACTAAAGCAGACCTAAATGAACCGTATCTCCTAGTAGATTTCACATTTGCATTTACCTGCACTACAGAACGTGTTCAAGCAGTACTTTAGCTGTTAGGAAATATTTATTTTACTTAAACAAACTTGTTATCTTCGACTACTCAGAACTCCCAGAGTAATCAACTTTACCTTTGAGTTCACTTTAAACTATATCTGATTCATTACAAATAGAAAAGTTTTAAATAGAAGTTAGGTTTCATTTTGGTATTAACTTTAAATCTGAAAGAAAATTAATGTACTGAAATTTTCAAGCTTGACAAATTTATTAAAAATTTTTAGCATGTCTTGGTATATTACTTATCAGCTTTTATTCTTCTTTCTGCACTTCCTTAATGTTTGCTTGCTTCACCTCTCTCTCTGGTTCACTGAATTATTATTTGTTTTCATGGACTTCAGCTTCACAGTTTACTGTATCTTGTAAAACCTTTTCCACATCTGCTTGGCCAACTGTACAGGCTGTTTTTGGCTAGGTCATCTGCAGTACGTGCTTTCTGAGTAGCCACACACATCTCTTTAACTGCTGAAGCAGGGGCAAAAACATCTATGTCATCTTGGTATCTAGGAACTCCTTGCCTTTGTGGATTTGAAGCACTTACACTGTACAATGTGAATGGACTCCAAGAGCCTATCAAGTAGAAGAAATATTGGCATGAAGGGGAGAACTTCAAAGTATTCCATTTTGCCTAGGGAAGTCACAACTCTTGCTTGTTGTCAAAGTTCATCCACAATTGAATAATCAACTCTAGATAGGTTAGAGGTCAGTCTTGGAATTAGGAGTATTGTTAGTACTGGACACTTTTTTCCCTGGGTAATTCTTTGCAAAGACCAAGTCAGTCTTTTTTCTCTCCTTTTCTAATGCTCTCCCCACTGTGCATAGCATTCTTCTAGATGAATATGAAATTCACTTGCTGGTCTACTACATGTTTTAATTGGTCTTTGAAATCCAAAAGTTGGCACACAACCAGAAAAGGAACTATCACCAAACATCACATCATTAAAAGAAGGGTAAAAATGCTTTAAGTCATCATAAGAAAATAAATCATAGGAATCCAAGAGTGGAACAACAGAATGGCTGATGGATGGATCTTAGGGGAAACTCAAATTTGAATCACATTGTTGAAAACTCTGATTATGTCTTAAGTCTATCATATAATTATTAGAAAAACATAATGCCTGTGTGAGATTCACATGGTTAATACTCTTGTCTCCACTTCCCAGTCTGAGGCTATGAAAATGACCCTATGACTCCAACAGATCCTGATATCTATTTTGAGATAAACCATCTAAATGCTTTGGTCCTTGTGATGGTTAGGCTAATGTGTCAACTCGGCCAGGTAATTGTGTCCAAGTGTTTGTTCCAGCAAGCACTGGGCTAATTGAATACAAGAGCATTTATGGACTTCAATCACCAGTGAGTTTACTGCATGGATGGCTGATTACATCTGCATCAATCAGGGAGATTTCCTCATCAATGGGTGGCGCTTTTATCCAATCAGTTGAATGGCTTAAAAGAGGAAGTGATTTCAACATTCAGAGAATTTCCCAGCTCGTAGTCCTTGGACAGGCAACTTCTCCCAGAAACTCATCAACGACCTTTCATCGGAGCCACTGGTTTGCAGCCTGCCTGCAGAACGTGGACTTGTGCATCCCCACGGTCGTGTGAGAGACTCTTAAAATTTCATATTATTGACAGATATCTCCTGTTAATTCTGTTTCCCGAGAGAATCCTAACTAATACAGCTTGGTACCGGGAGTGGTTCTTGAGGAACAGAGTCTTAAACATGGGATGCCGGAGGTGGTTCTGGGAGTTTTGTAATTGGCTCTCCACTCTAATTGGACTCAGGGGTACTAATGACTCCCTTTCCAATAATGAAGAGGTTGCTAACAGTCCATGGCATGAGCTGGCAATAGAGATATGCAAAATAGCATCACTGGATTCCCCTACTTCCATGCTTACAAGAAGCAAGATCTGGGTGAGAGTGTTTTCAACACCTTAACAGAATTTTGTGGAGTAAAAAAATATAATGATGTTGGCTAGCTCCTCCTAGATACTCTGGATACAGTTACAAAAGAAAGAGATGAACTAAAGTCTTCAAATTTGAAACTTAAATGCTGCATGAATGATATGAAAGTTTCTACATGTGCCTTGAAAGAAAATCTTGTCTCCTGTAGCCACAGACTTGAGATATCTGAGAATCAAACCCAGACTCTCATTGTACGAGTAGCAGAATTACAGAGGAAACTAAAATCTCAACCTCGCAAGGTTTCTGCAATTAAAGTGAAGGCATTGACATATAGGATGATGATAATATTGATGGGGACATTGGAACCCTAAATTCTGCTGGGACTTTACCAGATAAAAAAACTTTACCAGATAAACCTGCGAAAGCCTGCCCTGTGGAGACCACACCTTGTCAACCTTGTATCATCCAGCCTCCAGCCTGCCCCAGGGAGTCTGGACTTCCTTCCAGCCCTGAGGTGGGTACAAGCCAAATGGAAGCCTGCACTGCCCGGCCTCCACCTTGCCCCAGAGAGTCTGGACCTCCTCCCAGCCAGGAGGCAGGTACCAGACAATCTCCAGCATGCACTATCCAACTTCCAGTCTGCCCTGAGGAATCTGTCTTCCAACCCCTGCCTGAAGAGAATAATCCTGTCTCACCAGAAGAAAATGCAAAGGAATGCCCTCAGGTCAGTAGCCTGCAAGACATCTCTAATCCTTCTCCTTACCCACACACCCCCTCTTGTCTTCGAGACCCATTACTAGATTAAAAGCACAACAAGCCCCCAAAGGTGAAATACAAAGTGTGACCCATGAGGAAGTAGGGGAATCCAGTGATGCTATTTTGCGTATCTCTACTCAGAAAGAACTGCATGAGTTTTCCAACTTATATAGACAGAAATCAAGGGGAAATAGGACTACATCTACATAATGGGGGTAAAGAGTTTGCCTGGAATGCAGGAGATCCTCTAGGGCGTCTCCTAGTCCTGCCATGCCCTGTGATTAAAGTCAATGGAAAATTGCAACAAACCAATTCAAGCAGGATTAACAGTGGCCCAGAATCTTCAGAAATGAAAGTTTGGGTCACCCCACCAGGCAAAGAACCACGGCCAGCCGAAGTGCTTGCTGAAGGTAACAGGAACATGGAATGGGAAGTGGAAGAAGGTAGTGATAAATATGAACTTCAACCACGTGACCAGTTACAGAAACGAGGACTGTAATAGTCATGAACCCTTTTCCATGTTTCGTTACGAGTATGATTGTATATGTACACAAAATGAATTGCTTTGTTTTCTTCCCCAATCTTTTCCCCTATCATGAAAAGTTGTATTAATTCCACGTCATAATATTTAAGGATGTCAAGTTTAAGAGTGACTATTACCCAAGGACTTGCACCCTGTTCTGTGGGGAATTAATGCGTTTACGGTTGTACACAGGGGAGTTGAACATTGTTAGGCGGAAATATATATGTATGCTTGTCTGTTATTGTTTTTACCTAGAGACTAAGTATGGTTTAGAGTAATGTATATGATTGCCGAGTTGACAAGGGGTGGACTGTGATGGTTAGGCTAATGTGTCGACTCGGCCAGGTAATTGTGTCCAGGTGTTTGTTCCAGCAAGCACTGGGCTAATTGTAATACAAGGGCATTTATGGGCTTCAATCATTGAGTTTACTGCATGGATGGCTGATTACATCTGCATCAATCAGGGAGATTTCCTCATCAATGGGTGGCGCTTTTATCCAATCGGTTGAATGGCTTAAAAGGGGAAGTGATTTCTACATTCAGGGAGAATTTCCCAGGTAGTCGTTGGACAGGCAACTTCTCCCAGAAACTCATCAATGACCTTTTATCGGAGCCCCTGGCTTGCAGCCTGCCTGCGGAACCTGGACTTGTGCATCCCCACGGTCGTGTGAGAGACTCTTAAAATTTCATATTATTGACAGATATCTCCTGTTGATTCTGTTTCCTGAGAGAACCCTGACTAATACAGTCCTTCCTCAGGATCATCACGTCCACTCTGGGGCTTAGCTTGGAAATTATGTTTGCTCACATTTTCAATGATCCCATATTGCTGAGCTGAGTAGTAATTACAAAATCTTTACATATTCATTTATTTTCACCCATAATTGATACAATGAAATTTTCTTCTCCAGTCTTTGTCAGTCCTTCTATGTGACTGACAGATTGAATTCTTTCTACACCACTGTAACTAACATCAAAACTTGAAAATGTTGAAGGGTTTTCTTGGCAATACTTCTAAAATAAATTGCTATTTGGAGTTAAATTTATGGATAGTTGGGAGAAATCTGAAGAATGGTTGGAAACTTTTGAAGCTGCACTTAAATGACTATTTAGTTTTATCAAGTTACTTCTTTCAATAAGGAATAGGAATTTTTATTTTTTGTCTGAACATTCATCCAAGTTGGTCTGTGTAAATTAATACTTTCTGAAGATGTTGCTGAGTTGGATTACAAATCCACTGATTTAAAATACTCAGAATTTGGGGGATTAGGTTTAGCAAACTTCTGCTTTTCTGTGACATTAGCAAAATCATTATTAGCAGGACAATCTATGTTAGGTTTTAGTCAATACTAAAATTTGAACATTAAGATTAGGATGAGCATATTCTGGTTATCTGCAATATTCTGCATTTTCATTGTATCTATTAAATTAGGAAAGGACCATTTTTGCCCCTTTTCTGTTTCTCTTTTCCATAAGGGTAAAGGTAAGTATCAACTCCTGGTTCTTTCATGATGTCAGACAGACCAGTCTGAGGTGTAAAACAGTTTTTGATAAATGGATATTCTTGGAATGTTGTCTTAGCTGTTTAATTTTATCCTGAACATTGTAACAGAATGATCACTTTGTGAGGGTACATCCATTGTTCTTGACTAATGAATTTAATCAAATTAACTAAACTTCCATTTCAAGTGTAAAATCTCTTTAGAAAGATCTTTTATTATGCTGACCAAAGATAAAATAAATACTTCTAACCTACCAAGTGTGTAAAATTTCCATACAGAGAAAAACAAAAAACGACTAGTTATAAAGGCCTTAAAGCTGATGACGAAAAGATGAATGCTGGGTAAGTTTAGGAGTCAAGCCAAAAAGGAAATAATAACTTGCCATGAAACAAGTTTTTCCTAAGCAAAAACACTGAATATTTTTATATTCAGGAATCATTCAATGTGTAACTCAGCATTTCAGGGATTGGAATCACAGTAATTACAAATTTTACAAGTGGGAAATGAACTGTAACATGAACATGCAACAGATTCTCTCTTTACCTATCCGTTCTTCCCCTAGCCATTTCCTTCAAGAGCATATTTCCTATTTTTACTGCAGATTTCAGAAATGGGATGGAATAAACATCATGTGTCACAGGTGTCAAGCGTACATGCTCTCTTAGAGAATAAACTGAAGAACGTGCATCTGTAGCATGGCTAAGGCTTGCAGGTAAATGGTATAAAAAAATGATATTGTATTATTTTATACAGGCACTGGGCACCCAAAATGATCTGAATCTTCTCTATAGTAAGCTATTTTCTTGAGTAAAAAATAAACAAGTTCTTCCAAAATTATGATTTTCGGCTAGAAATTTTATAGAACTCTTGAAAAAGTTTAAACAAAACCACTGCTGAGCTGATCCTAAAAAGGGTAAAAAATTGAGCATGGCAGAAACCAACATTATTGGAATAATTTCTAAAGCTACACCTCTTCATTTCCCATCCTCCCCACTCATTTAATACACTATTAGTGATCTTATAGTGAATACAAAGAAGTAACATACTTTCAAAGTCTCTAATAGCACAGAATAAATCGGGGCCTGAGTGAATTAATTTCTCAAATACCTACCAAATCCAATCAGGCAAATGTCAAACTTGGGGGAAAAGCTGGTAATACTCTATTTGATGTCCATTTTTCTTGAAAAACACAAAGACATAAAAACCAGTCCAGCTGGGAAGCGGCTGTGGCTCAATCAGTAGGGCTCCCGTTTGCTATGTGGGAGGCCCCGGGTTCGGTTCCCAGGGCCTCCTGGTGAAGGCAAGCCCGCCCGCACGGCGTGGTTGGCTGACCCGGCGAGCGCGAGCAGCAAGGGGGGGATAAACGAATAAATAAATAAAATCTTTAAAAAAAAAACCAGTCCAGGCTTGCAAACATATTTTCATGTTTATATTAAGCACATTAAGGTAAATATAACAATTTTCATTTTAACACTCTTTTCTCTTCAGTCCCACAAGAGGTGAATGTCTCTTACTGGCTCCATGGTAAAATGCAGTCCTCATTTAAAAACTATTCAACAAATGAGGTCATATGAGGAACATCCCTTTAGCACAAGCGTCTGGTAATAAGGACCCAAGCTCTCACCTCTCTATCCCCTCCCAGCACAGGCCCAGGCCTGAGTAGGTACTTTCTGGAAGCTACTGGCTCTCAGAATTGGACAGAGCTTGCATGAAGGGAAATGCAGAAGTACAATAAAGACAATATTTAAAATGCATTAAGTGAACATAGCAGGTGAACATTTATTTCCTGGAACTCTTGCAACAGTCACTGAATAGGGAGATACAGATAGAAATTGGGGGGAGGGGAGAGGCTAGCCTAAAAATTTGGAAATCATATCTTCAAAGTAATGTGTGATTAACAAATTTTGTTAATCGTAAATCTCATTATAAATGGGAACATAAAATTTCTCTATAACAAGGTATACCCTGAGAAATACACACATCATCAAAGAAAGAGGTTAAATGCCTTTTCAAGTCAAAAGTAATGCCCTATCCATTGTGTGTGGAAGTTAATGAATAATTTACTACAGAAACCTCTGGAAACTATTTTTATATTTATTTATACGTTCATATAATCAATATGCTAAGTCATATGATCAATATTGTCCATTTTTTAAGATAAACTTAGATATTAAAAAACAAACAAACAAAAAACAACTTAAAATTTTAGCTAACCATTATTGAGCTTGTTTGGGTTTAAATTTAAAAGTGAAGGAAAAAAAAAAAGTGATTGGAGCAGGTGTAGCTCAGTGGTTGAGGGCCCACTTCACATGGACTAGGTCCCGGGGGGTTCAATCCCTGGTACTTTCTAAAAACTTTTTTTTACTGAATAAAAAATGAAGCTAAAGGTAAACCAAGCACCTAAGAATCTTATGTGATAGCTGTAAGAGAGACAGAGAGGGCAGGAGGAAGGAACCAAGCTGGCCAGCATTTAAAAGGCAGCAGGATAGATAATCAGCGTTACCTGCCACAGCTTGAGAAAGTGTTGGGTCAGCTTGTACACTGGCCTGGGGTTACATAGCACAGATAGAACAATTATGTGCATTTGGAAAACTACCTGGAAAAAGCTTTACAAGCTCCCCACAACTCAGAGGATGAGCACAGGAAGGAAAGGGACAGAGGAATACCCTTCCCTAAGCTGGCAGGGGGTTATTCCAGTGGACACTATGGCTGATTTCATGCTCTGATGCTCACCCTTGCTCCAAACACAAAGCAACAGTCAACTGAATACAGAATTTGAAGAGAATGAAAGCAATCTGAGACCATTACAGTAAGCTACTAAAGCCCTTATTTATATTATTTATTCACAGAATTAAACAGAACTATTAACACAAAAGGGTATAAAAATTGCTTTGTCAAGTGTCACTGACTGTAAACCTTACTTTTATAGTCCTTAACAGTGTCTGCTTCTTTAAAAAAAAATCACTTATATGTTCTAGTAAATGTCATGAATTTCACTTTGGGCAGAAATCAATAGGCAGAAAATGAATCAGACTTATAGTAACTGATGTCAATAAAACATACTGGAACCAGAATCTTTTTAAATGCTGAGAATCACAAAACTGTTCTTGTAAGAGAACAAACTTAAATCTACTTTCACTTCTGTTTTGTTTACCTTCTGCTTTCCAGAAGGTCAGTTTAGTAATTTCAGACCCTGAGATTTTGGCATTTGCCAGTAGGCATTGGTACAGCTGACTAAGGACGACCTAAGAGGCTGGCAGACATCTGAAAGTGGAAGGCTTAGACATTCCCTTACAGGGAACCAGGCCACCAACCCCCAGCTTTCTCCCTCCAGGCTAATTTCCCTGCACTTAGCAGTCACGGGAAGGGAGGCATCATAGGAACCCACATGATATTCCTACTATGAAATAACAAGAACCATACTTAAAAAACTAGTATTGCTTAGGATATTTTGTGCACAATTCAGGAGTGTGAATGGGAGGGAAACAAATTCTTAAACAAAATAAAACCAGTTTTGTTTAAGAATTTTTGTAATAGTCTAAGAGCAGCAGGAGATCCTGGTATCAGAACTAAGGAAAAGGTATTTGCATTACTATTATCAACCAAATGAGTTTTCTAAGTATTTTGGAGGATCTGGGATGAAGGAACATCTTAGACCAATATGACCAAGGCCCAAAGGCATTTGGAGTTATAGTTTTTCAGTGAGGCCACAAAAATAAAATGAAACTTGAAGCGAAAGGAAGCAAGTAACCGAGCTCTTTCTTACAACTTTCCAAAAAAACCCTGAGGATCAATGAAACAAGGTTTAGGTTCAATTTATGAGCCCCTTCAATTCATCCAAAGATTTACTGAGCACCTACTATGTGGCAGGCACAAAGGACAGGAAGATAAACAAGATAGACAAAAGTCCTGCCATCATGAAGCTTACGCTTTAGTGGGCAAGACAGAAATACACTAGGCTCTGAGCTAGACACTTTCACATATAATCCTCATAAATACATCAAAGTTACAGAGGATTAATAGGAAAACAGAACAGATTACCCCCACACTCCTCCACGCCCTGCAAATGGACATGCTACCCTCCTCCAACCCCATTCAAGACTAGGGATCTGATCAATTTCATAAAGGAAAAATGAATGGTTCGAAGGCCTCCACCTCTATCTTTTTTTTTTTTTTTTTTTTTTTTGTCTTTTTTATTTTTTCATTTTTTTATTTTATTTTTTCTCTTTCTCTATCTTCATCTGCATTTTTCTTTTTGCTCCCTCCTGCCTAATTGCAGGTTCTAGAACTGAAATGTGTCTCACAGTACCAGGTTGTACACATAAAACCATATGCATTGTACCTTATGGGCAATTTAAGAATAACTTGGTCTACACACAGATTTTTCATTGTTTTAAACCCTAATCCATGAGTAGGATGCAACTCCACTGACATAGAGCTAATTTAGGATGTTGCTAAATAAATAGCAAAGAGCTTAAAAACTATAGGCTCCAGGAAAAAAATTTCTTCATGCCATGTTTTTGCTGAAAATAAACACAGGTTCAAAGTTCACCTCTATCCAGGGGTAACTTGCTACAACAGGTTTCAGAAATTTTAACAAAGTTGTAGTGTGCATTACATCAGACAGGATGAAATAAGCAAATGCAAAAGTGAGAACAATTTATTAATATTAGTGCATTTGTGATGGAGAAATATGCATGTATTCTAAAGAGCAGAATCTCATAAAAATAAAAGCTAAAATCCAGTAATATATATATTTTTAAACCAATTATACTTACATTAATTAAAATGGCTACTATTATTTCTAACTTAGAACACCATACTCAGATGGGTTTAAATACTGTAAAGTATCAGTTTCCTGACATTAGACCTTTCTTTTAAAAAAATAAACTTAATTTTTGAAGTTGACATCTACAGAAAAATACACAGAAAAGGAAATAAATCATAGGTATTCAGAGCTTGACAAATTTTTGCAAATAACACAGATATAACCACCACCCCCCAAACCAAGAAACAGAATGCTCTACCATCCTGTAGCTCTACTTAAGCCTGCTCTAGTCACTACCCACTCCTTACCAAAGGTAACCACCATCCTGATCTCTAAAGATAGTTTTACTTATGTTTGAACTTTATGAAAACGGATTCCTAAAACATGTCCTCTTTTGTGTCTGGCTTCATTTGCTCAACACGAGAATCAAGAAATTCATCCATGTTGTTGTATGTAGGAAGAATTCATAAAATTTTCATTGCTGCTCAGTATTTCACTGTATGACAATGTAATATTACAACATATATATATCCTGACAACTGTTGATGGACATCTGGGTGGTTTCCAGGGTCTGGTGATTATGAACAATGCTGAGAAGAATACTCTAGAACATGTCTTTTGGCCAAATCATCCACATTTCTACTGACTATATACTAGGAGGGAGCTGAACAATACAAAGGAGATGTGTATGGTTCAGCTTTAGCAGATAGGGCCAAGCAGTTTTTTACAGTGGTTATGTCAATTTACACCCTCAGTAGCAGGGTATAAGAGTTCCAGCTGCTCTAACATCTTTGTCAACATTTGGTATTTTAATTAGTGGATATACAGAGTTATTTCACTGTGACTTTGGTTTGCATTTCCCTGATGATTAATGTTGGTGAGCACCTTTCCATATACTTACTGTACGGTTTGGATATCCTCATCTGTGAGGTGCTTGCTCAAGTTGTTTGTCCACTTTTTTCCTGTTAGGTTGATTGTCTTTTTCTTACTGATATGCAGGTGGTCCTTTTATATTCTGGGCACAAGTGCTCTGGCGGTCATATGTATTGCAAATATCTTTTCCTAGTCTGTGACTTGCTTTTCACTTTGTATCAGTTAGCGTTTGCTGTGTTTCAAACCACTACAAACTCCATGGCTTACAACAATTACTTGTTTGCTCATGATTCTATGATGGGGCGGGCTTAGTTGGCTTGGCTCCACTCTGTTCCATGTGACGTTGGTTGGACTCACCCATGCATCTGTTGTCAGCTGATGGTCCACTGGCCTCACACACATATGTGATGCTTGGCTAGCTTTCAGCAAGGGTGATGGAGGTAAATGGCCTGCCTGTTTCTCACCACCCAACAGGTTAGCCTGGGATTATTCATATGGTGGCTTTTGTAGAGAGGCAGCAAGGGAGGGCAAGGCCTCTGTCCTTTGCCTATTTATCCTTTGGAATATTGTTTTTCTTATTCATATACGTTCTTTACATAAATTTTGACCATTAACTCTTTGTCTTTGCTGGAAACCCCTTTTCTAATATATGTCTGAACATTTTAAAAATGTTATGTATGGGAAGTTAAATTTAAGTCTGAGAAGACACACAAAACTGTCAATATAGAAGTAATAACAGAACTACTACCACTGCTTGACAGGATTATGAGTGGTTTTCATTTTCTTTTTTTTTTAATTTTTTCTAGAGTGAATATGGATTACTTATATAATAAAAAAAATTTAAGTGGCTTTAAATTTTTATGTATTCAAACTTACTGACCTTTGCCTCTGTGAGTTCCTTTATTGCTTCTAAAGTTAGAAAGTCTTTTTCTTCTTCTTTTTTTTTTTTTTTAACATTTAACCTTAATCTATCTGGAGTTTATTTTCTTTCTACAGTGTTTACCCCCATTATATTGCCTTTAAGTCACATACTATGCTAAGAATAGAAGTTTCTTCTGTTTCAGTCAGTTTATTGGCTCCATAACTATGCTCAGCGTAATCTTTGTGTTAGCATAGTGCAGTAGTTTAAAAGGCTGTATCTTCCTCCGTCTTCCTAAGCTCAGTCACACAATGCAGCTGCATCTGGTAAATCAGATTTCAGAATGAACAAATCACTATTTTTCATAGATAGATGAGCCATTACAATTAGAGTTGTTTTTTAAAAATAAACAGGGTAATAGTCTTATAAAGATGATGCTGGTTGAAGTCATTCTTTGCAAATATTTAGCAAATTAAAAATCAAGAGGAACAAAAGAGATTAAAATATAAGGAATTTTTTTCAAGTCTACAAAGAATTTCTGTAATTAAAATGACTACTCTAGTTCAAATTTATTCTTTTTTTTTTTTTTTGTATTTGTGTGGTATGTATTACTTGGGAATAAACTTGTAGTGAAATACAAGGAAACATTAAAACATGTTTATTTGTAGTGAAATACAAGGAAACATTAAAACATGCTTATGTTCACATGTTCATAATCAAGTGTGTTAAAAAAGAAAAAGAAAATAGTTCTCTATGACTGTTACCTGATCTCTAACATCAGATGAAGCAATTTTTTAAGTATATTTAGTTGAAAGCAACGTTCAGAATAGCTACTTCAAATAATATCCAGCATAAAATAGCAATATCTCAGTAAATTAATACATCTTACCACCTCCTCAACATATTTTGTAAAACGAGGGTTTGTTTGAGGGCTCTATCCCTTCTCCTTCTCTAGTCATGATCTTTAGATTAGCTGCCTTCTTAAAGCTGAAAACATAAAAAATAAAATTTCTATACAATGGAAGCAGGCAGTAAGCCTTTGCTAATAACATATGATCAATTTTTAGAAGCTTTCAAAGGCAAAAAGATACCAAATCCTCCCTTAAAAGAGTATGCCCAATATCTCAATGCCAAAACTATAACTATACAGGAACCAAAATCCATATATATGTATGTATGTATTACTAGGTACAGCCCTGAAGTCACTGTTATTGGATAAATAACTTAAGCCTTTCAGACAGCTATTGCAGAGCTAACATCCTTTAAAGATATACAGTTAGCTACATATTCTTACTCCTGAGGCTCACAAAATGATGACATCTAAGTCAGGCTAGCAAGAAAATAAACCCCTAGGAAAAACAGACCAAACACTTTGCAAGAATCAGGATAAATTAAGAACTTTAGAACCACTAAAAACGGTCATATTTTCATACAATAGGAATACATAAACTTAAAAAAAAAAATCACTATTAGAATGTTTGTTTTCCTTCTGTGCTGAAAAATCCATCTTTACAAGATGACTCAGTGCAAATAGTATAAAATCTCACTAAGATATGTTCATTACAGGACAGATAGTTTAATAGTCAGAATTATAATAAACTTTCAAAGGTAATTAGTTTTACCACTTAAGTATATTTTTTAAGGCTAACTTTTACATAAAATGCCAAAGTCAAGTTTTGGGCTCACCTCCATAACCAAAACCACAATCTATTATTTCACTTCCAACCAATTTTTGTCCTTGCATTTCAAATTGTGCCAAATGTTGACAGGACCTCAGTGAGTTCTCACTCAGTGGGAGACGACCAACCGTGGCCACAAACAAATACTGTTGAGGAGAACCTACTGCTCAGAAGGAAAATCTAACCTACAGGAAGAAAGGAAAGGCACTAAGGTTAGCTAGTAAAAATGAGAGAAGTGAATTCAGGACAGACTCTGGAAGAGCCAACATCTGGTGGAGAAGAAACAAAGAGGGCGAGTTTTCAGGAACTGCTGACCTGTTGCTTCTCCTTGCAGACTTTGGTTGGCATCAATGTGAGGAAATAAATCATACAGCTATGTCCAAGCTGTTTCTCCACCCTGTTCCGGCACTCTTGCTTGAAAGGAAACTTCAGCAATGAGGGCCCAGGGTCGGGGTGGAGAAGAGATGGCCATTCTCCATTGGAGCAACCTCAGAAGCTTGTGTCACTCTCTAGGTCCCTGCATTAATCACACCAAAAGTCAGAAAGAAGAGAGCAGGCCCACAACCACACTACATTAGCCTGTGATACAAGTCCATAGGTCCAGACTCCCAAGGGTGCACAGGGCACATGTACAATTTCTAAACATCTTGCCTCCATTCAACAGGGCCGGAGAAGCTTTCCAGAAGAGATGGTATACAATCCTTCCATCTCAAAGGAACCAGGTCTGGGTTGTTCACCACTGCAGCACAATTCTTGCAGACAGGAGGCACTCAATAAGGATTTACTGAATGAGTATGCTACACAGGTCAGAAAGAACCAAGGTGAAAGTTATGGATTTGGAAGGAAGAAAACATATACAGCATGAGGAGGACAGTAGAAACAAAAGAATGGCTCTATAAGAAAGTGCCAATGATCAAATCAACTCTGGTCTCTCTTTGAACCCTCCCTCCCTCCCCAGCAGAAGGCTCTCTGCTGCAAACAATATTCAGGCAGGGATGAGCTAGCACTGCCTTGCTAGCCCCTTATGACTAGCAAAGTCTGCCATGAGATCAACTCCTTAGAGGCTACACTCCAACTGTGCTCCCAGGCTGATGGCACCTCTGCCCAGACTGGATTACATCATCTCCTTTTCTTCATATTTCTCCTCTCTGAGTCCAAAGTAGCTTTGGCTCCTCTGGTCCCTGAGAATTCAATTTTTCTCTTTAAAAAAAAAAGAAAAAAAATTTGTTATGATGTTGGAATTTGCTTCAAAACAATTGAGAGCAGGTAATGGTAGAAGTTACAGATAAAATAATATGGGCATGAGTTTATAATTGTTGAAACTGAGTGAAGGATAAATAGGGGTTCACTATGCTATTCTCTCTACATCTTTATGTTTAAGATTTTCCATAATTGAGAGTCTTAAAAAAAAAAACACCTCTATTTTAAAAAGTAGAGAGGAAAGATATAATCAGACTCGTTTTTAACAAATTAGTCTGCTTTTATGATTCCAGGAAGATGGTGGCCCCAGCAGCATAGTTTCCCTCTCTGAATCCCTCCATAAAAATAAACAGCAACAAGGATAGCAAAACACAGCCAACCCCACAGACAAAAATTAAAATAATCTAGGGACAAGGTATCCCTATGATTCTGAAAGAATGAGGAACTGGGGACAAACCACCAATAGCTTATTCAATCCCCATGTGGTATAAGCATTTGTGTGGGAGGTGGAATAAAGACAGCAGATGACAATAGCTCTGAAAACAGAAGAGCCCCAAATCACTACCAGGACCTCACTGGAAAGTGTGATAAGCCAAACTGTGTTAGCAGCTAACCTGGGAGCAGATGCTGCAGATTCCAATTCACAGGTGAGTACAATCTGCAACCTTCCCACCCACCCCCACCCCGACCCCCACACAAAAATGCTGAATAAAGAAGGAGCTTCAGGCAACCAAAACAATTAGGGATATTTACAGACAAATTTATAGTGAGCAACAATATTTACTAGTACATCTCAGACAAAAACTGGTTATAAAGGAGGCAATATACTACGTAATGGCTATAAACCCTAACAACATAGAGCACAACTATCAAAAAACGGGGGACTTTTTTTCTTTCAGAGGGACTTCCGGGAAGATGGCCGACTAGTAAGACATGGGAATCTCTTCTCCAGAAAAATAGCTGGAGGACAAGCTGAAACAGCCTCGAAAAAGATCTTCTAGGGTTTAGGACAGCAGGTGAAGGCTGCACACCATCCAGAGGAGAGAGGGACAAAAGAGGGAAATCGTGACGACAGAACCCAGAACTGTGAGTTGGAACCAGCAGGTACTGCTGCCGGCACCCTCCCCCACACTAAAGACTCTTTAGAATTCTCCAGCCTCTGGGCCTGCGACTACAGACAAAGGGGGCTCCAGGGATCTACCACCCCAGGAAAGGGGAGAGAGAGGGACACAGCCTAAGGCTGACTCAGGTTCTGACCGGCAAATTTGGGCTGCAGAGCCCACAGAGCCCACGGACCCTTCCACACCGTGGTTTGCCCTGGGAGCATACAAAGGAATGGAGAAACCCGACTTGCAGTCTCCCTCTCTTCTAGCCTGGACTAATTGTGGAGGACTCCACAGGAGAGGGGAGAGAGAGCCTGGGGCTGATTGGGCTTTTGACTCCCAGGTTTGGTCTGCCCTGTCCGAGAGCCCTTCCAGGCCAGGTGGGGCTGCGCCATTGTTTGCCTTGGAGCCTGCAAGGGGCTAAAGATAGACAAACCTCCCAATCTCCTCCTCTACTAACAGGGACTGATTATTGAGGACTCAGAGGGGAGTCCTAGCTGGGAAAAGGGAGGGGACGGCCAGAGAAGACTGGAGAAGTGTCTCAAAGTTTGAATTACAAGGCTCTTAGCCCCTGACAGAAAGCTCTATCACATTGATCTGGTCTGTGTCACAACAAAAATTGAGAGCTGACAAAGAGCGCCATCTCCTGGCAGACTAAGGAAGTGCACATAAGAATATTAAAAATAAGTAGGAGAGGCTTTTCCTGGCCTCTATAGTCTCCCTGCCCAAGGCCTTAGGAAGTGACTCTACAACCAATTACTGGGTCCAGTGCCAAGTTTTGAGCAACCAGCAGGACAATCCTAACAATCCAGGCCAAGCCCAAAATCAAAGAGCTGTGGTAACTCAATAGCCTCCTGCCACTAAATCCCTATAAAAGAGAGAGATTGAGCATCTGAGTAAACTACATCCTAACCAGATGCCTAAACACCAGCAAAAAATTACAAGCCATACTAAGAAAATAGAAGACATGGCCCAAGAAAAGGAATACATCAAAGTCCCAGAAGAGATGCAGAATTTGAGGGAACTAATCAGCGAGATGAGCACAAATTTCAAAAATCAAATTAATGAGATGAAAGACAATATAGTTAAAGAGATAAATGACATCAAGAAGACAGTGAGTGAACACAAAGAAGAATTTGAAATCCTCAACAGAAAAGTACCGGAATTCATGGGAATGAAAGATACAATAGGTGAGGTCAAAAACACATGTGAGGCATACAACAGCAGACTCAAAATGATAGAAGAAAGAAAAAGTGATACCGAAGACAGAGCAGCTAAAATTGAAGATAGAAAAAAATGAAAAAATTGAGCAGGGGCTCAGAGAGTTGAATGGCAACACAAAACGCAACATAATACGTATCATGGGAGTTCCAGAAGGGGAAGAGAAGGGAAAAGGGGCAGAAAGAGTATTTGAGGAAATAATAGCTGAAAATTTCCCAACTCTCAAGAAAGAAATGAACTTACATGTCCAAGAAGCACACCGTACCCCAGTCAGAATAAATCCAAATAGATCCACACAAAGACACATACTACTCAGAATGCCAAATGTCAAAGATAAAGAGAAAATTCTCAAGAGCAGCAAGAGAGAAGCAAATGATCACGTACAAGGGACGTCCAGTAAGACTTAGTGCAGATTTCTCTTCAGAAACCATGGAGGCGAGACAGCAGTGGTAAGATACAATTAGGAAACTGAAAGAGAAAAACTGATAGCCGAGAATTCTTTATCCAGCAAAACTGTCCTTCAAATATGAAGGTGAGTATAAAATATTCACAAACAAACAGAAACTAAGAGGATTTGCAAAAAAGAATCCACCTTGGCAGTAACTATTAAAGAAAGCCTTAGAACCTGAAAGAAAAAGGAGAGAGTGGCTTGGAGGAGAGTAGAGAAGAAAGAATAGCAGAAAAGATAACCAGAAGAGTAAAAAGAGAGACAAAAACAAGATGACATATGAAAACTAAAGAATAAAATGGAGGAAGTAAATACTGCATTTACAGTATATCATTGAATGTGAATGGATTAAACTCCCCAATCAAAAGATACAGGCTGATAAGAGTGGATAAAAAAACATGAGCCATCCATATGCTGCTTACAAGAAAACTCATCTTAGGCCCAGGGATACAAACCGGCTGAAAGTGAAAGGTTGGAAAAAGATACTCCATGCGAATAGTAACCAGAAAAGAACAGGGATAGCTATACTAATATCAACAAAACAGACTTTAAATGCAAAAAAGTTCGATAAAAAAAAAAATAATAAAATAAATAAATAAATAAATGCAAAAAAGTTATAAGAGATACAGAAGGCCATTATATATTAATAAAAGAGACAATCCACCAGGAAGATATAACAGTCATAAATATATATGCACCCAACCAGGGTGCCCCAAAATATATGAGACAAACTCTGGCAAAACCGAAGGGAGAAATAGACATTTCTACAATACTTGTAGGAGACTTCAACACCCCACTCACATCATTAGATAGAACAACTAGACAGAAGATCAACAAGGAAATAGAGAACTTGAACAATATGATAAACAAGGTAGACCTAACAGACATATACAGAACACTGCATCCAAGCTCAGCGGGTTATACATTCTTCTCCAGTGCCTGTGGATCTTTCTCCAGCATAGACCACATGTTAGGTCACAATTCAGCTCTCAATAAATATAAAAAGATTGAAATTATATGAAGCATCTTCTCAAATCATAATGGAATTAAACTAGAAATCAATAATAGACAGGAAAAAGGTAAATTTGCAAATGTGTGGAGATTGAACAACACACTCCTAAATAATTAGTGGGTCAAAGAAGAAATTGCAAGTGAAATAAGTAAATATATTGAGACAAATGAAAACGAGAACACAACGTATCAAAACTTATGGGATACAGAGAAGGCAGTCTTGAGAGGGAAATTTATAGCCCTAAATGCCTATATTTAAAAAGAAGAACAAGCTAAACTCAAAGATGTAACTGAACAACTAGAGAAACTAGAAAAAGAACAGCAAACCAATCCCAAAGCAAGCAGAAGGAAAGAAATAATAAAGATTACAGCAGAAATAAATGAAAATGAGAAAAGAAAAATAGAGAAAATCAACAAAACCAAAAGCTGGTTCTTTGAGAAGATCAATAAAATTGACAAAATTCTCACTAGACTAACAAAGAAAAAAAGAGAGAAGATGCAAATAAATACAATCAGAAATGAAAGGGGGTGAAACGGATGTGGCTCAAGAGGTTCGGCATCCATCTACCATATGGAGAGACCGGGGTTCGATCCCCGGTACCTCCCGGTGAAAAAAAGAAAAAAGAAATGAAAGGGGGGACGTTACAAATGACCCCACAGAAATAAAAAGAATCATAAGAGGATATTATGAGAAACTATATGCCAATAAACTAGACAACCTAGATGAAATGGACAAATTTCTGGAAACGCACAACCAACCTACACTGACGCTACAAGAAATACAAGAACTTAACAACCAATCACATTTAAGGAGATTGAATCCATCATCAAAAATTTCCCAGCAAAGAAAGTCCAGGACCAGATGGCTTCACAGGTAAATTCTACCAAGCATTTCTAAAAGAATTAACACCAATCCTGTTTAAACTCTTCCAAAAAATTGAAGAGGAGGGAAAATTACCCAACACATTTTATGAAGCCAACATCACCCTAATACCAAAGCCAGATAAAGATTCTACCAGAAAAGAAAATTACAGACCAATCTCTCTAATGAACATATATGCAAAAATTCTCAACAAAATACTTGCAAATCGAATTCAATAGCATATCAAAAGACTTATACATCACAACCAAGTGGGATTTATTCCTGGTATGCAAGGCTGGTTCAACATAAGAAAATCAATCAATGTAATACACCACATTAACAAATTGAAGGGAAAAAAACACATGATTATTTCAATAGATGCAGAAAAGGCATTCGACAAAATCCAGCATCCTTTTTTGATAAAAACATTTCAAAAGATAGGAATAAAAGGAAAATTGCTCAATATCATAAAAGGCATATATGAAAAACCCACAGCCAACACCATACTCAATGGGGAAAGGTTGAAAGCTTTCCCTCTAAAAGAGGGAACAAGACAAGGATGCCCACTGTCACCACTGTTACTCAACATTGTACTAGAAGTTCTAGCTAGGGCAATTAGACAAGGAAAAAAAAAAAAATTAAAGGCATCCAAATAGGAAAAGAGGAAGTAAAACTCACTGTTTGTGGCTGACATGATCCTGTACTTAGAAAATCCTGAAGTATCCACAACAAAGCTACTTGAACTAATAAATGAGGTCAGCAAAGTGGCAGGATACAAGATCAACACGCAAAAATCAGCAATGTTTTTGTACACTAGTACTGAACAATCTGAGGAGGAAATCAGGAGGAAAATTCCATTTTCAATAGCAACCAAAAGACTCAAATACCTAGGAGTTAATTTAACCAAAGAAGTACAGGACCTATATGCAGAAAACTACAAAACAATGCTAAAAGAAATTTTAAAAGACCTAAATAAATGGAAAGACATTCTGTGTTCATGGACTGGAAGAATAAATATTGTGAAGATGTCAATCTTGCCCAAACTGATTTATAGATTCAATGCAATACCAATCAAAATCCCAACAGCTTACTTTACAGAATTAGAGAAGGCAATTACCAAATTCATCTGGAAGGGTAAGTGCACCCGAATAGCCAAAAGCATTCTAAAAAAGAAGAGCCACATGGGAGGAATTTCACTGCCTGACCTTGAAACATATTACAAAGCTACAGTGGTCAAAACAGCATGGTACTGGCATAAAGATAGACACATCGATCAGTGGAATAGAATTGAGAACCCAGAAATATACTCTCACCTAAACAGTCAACTGGTTTTTGACAAACCTACCAAGCCCACGCTAATGGGAGAAACAGTCTCTTCAACAAATGGTGTTGGGAGAACTGTATATCTATAACCAAAAGAATGAAAGAGGAACCCTATCTCACCCCCTAAACAAGAATCAACTCGAAATGGATCAAAGATCTAAATATAAAGCCAGGGCCATAAAACTACTAGAAGAAAATGTGGGAAACATCTTCAAGACCTTGTAGGTGGTGGTTTCTTGGACCTCACACCCAAAACACATGCAACAAAAGAAAAAGTAGATAAATGGGACCTTCTCAAAATTAAACACTTTTGCACCTCACAGGACTTTGTCAGAAGAGTGAAAAGGGAACCAACTCAATGGGAAAAAAATATTTGGAAATCACATATCTAATAAGGGTTTAATATCCAGGATATATAAAGAGATGTTACAACTCAACAGTAAAAAGACAAATGACCCAATTAAAAAATGGGCAAGAGACTTGAATAGACATTTCTCCAAAAAAGAAATACAAATGGCAAAAAAACACATGAAGAAATGCTCAACATCACTCATGATTAGGGAAATGCAAATCAAAACTACAATGAAATATCATTTCACACCTATCAGAATGGCCACTATTAAAAAGAGAACTACAAGTGTTGGAGAGGATGTGGAGAGATAGGAACACTTCTTCACTATTGGTGGGAACGCAGAATGGTACAACCACTATGGAGGACTGTTTGGCAGTTCCTAAAGAAGTTGAATATAGACTTGCCACGTGACCCTGCAATACCACTACTGGGTATATACCCAGAAGAATTGAGAGCAGTGATACGAACAGACATCTGCACACCAATGTTCAAAGCAACATTATTCATCATTGCTAAAAGTTGGAAACAACCCAGGTGTCCATCAACAGATGAGTGGATAAACAAACTGTGGTCTATTCACATGATGCAGCTGTGAGAAGAAATGAAGTCGTTAAGCATATGACAACATGGATGAACCTGGAGGAAATAAGTTGAGCAAAGCATGCCAGACACAAAAGGACATACTATATGAATGTGTTACTATGAACCAAATATATTGTGTAACATATTGTTTGATTAAAAAAAAAATTTATAGGTATCCATTACATTTAATTGAGAAATGTATATATTTATTCATCTGTGTTTACTTTTTAGTTTTTAATTGTTTATATTTTCAATTATTAAATGTACAAAATAAAGTAAAAAAAAAGGGGGGGGATCAGGACAGGCAGTGTTTTTTAGAAGCAGATAATCTTGATGAATGGTTTTTACAGATATCAACTGGGAATACTTCAAATCAGATGCTGGGAAAGAGGGAAGGGAGGGAGAGGAAGAGATTCCTAGCTAACTGCAATACTGCTCACAGTTAGGAATCAACAGCAACAGCCAAAAACTGAGGGAACGATGATATATTATAAACATAATAGTATAGAAGTAACCACGAGAAAATACAAACATCCCTAAATACCAAAAGGTTTAAGCATTTGTGAAATTATTCCTCAAAAATTAAAACATGTCCAACGTACATAATACGAATGAAAAAAATTAATGTTAACAGTCCAGAACCATCTATTCTTCCATAACCCTTCTCCAAACATATGCAAACATAATGAATTCTTATTGCTTGTTTTCACACAGATAGGATCACACTATACACATTATTCTATAATTTATTTTGTTATCCAGCCATCTATATAATCTACCTTCATTTACTTATGTAGTTTAACTGGGTTTCTAGGTGAACTGATGACATCAGCAAATAGGATAAACGTGTCTCTCCCAGTATTTTAGCAATAATTAAATTTTCTTTCCTTATTGCTTTACCCAGAACCGCAAAATAATATTCCATAAAAGATGGGTGAAATTAACAAAAATAGCTTTAGCATTTTAACAGTTAGGCTTGGTAAGAGCTGCTGAATAAGGCCAGCTAGAATACAACAGTTATCTTTCAGCATGGAGAACCCAGCCTCCACTGTCCCACTGAGGGTCTATTCTGGACAGAAAGAGCTCCCTTCTCTCACCACCCAAACTCTAACCTGACAATCTAACTCGTTTTTCTTCTCAGGTCCCTTCTATTTGCTTGGACAGTCTTCTAGAAATTATATCCTGCTTTTAAATCTTTTCCAGCCGACTTGCTTCTTTCTGGCCAATGCCCTTTAAGCTACCTCGCAACTCGATGACCAGCACCAATCATGCAATCTTCCCTTCCGCAGTCTTCAGACTTTCTGAACTGAGTCACTCTAAAACAAATTCCTTTTTACTTCCCATATGTTTTGTTTTGTTTTTTAACCCACAAATTGAAAACCGGGATGTTTTCTGATTATAAAGGTAATATATTCTCATTTAGAAAATTCAAGCAACACTGAAAACTATAAAGTATAAATCAAATGACCACATATGTAGCAACCAGGTGAGTATCTTTTCAGTTATCTGTCCCTCGGAGGAGGGAGTAAGTGTAGCTAGTGAGAGACCCATTACCACCTGAGACCAATATGCATTCAAGATTAGGAGCAAAGACCGCAAAAGCCTACTTTGAAATTGATACTTTACCCATATGTTTATTCTCCTCCTTATTCTGTTCTACTTAAATTACAGGCACCTTGACATTTATATCACTATCAGGCCTTTTCCAGACATTTTTGATCCTTCAGTCAGCTCTGAAAGGCACTAAATGCTTCTCTGTTGGGTAGAAACCATCTAGAGTATCTTTCAATAGCCAGGTCAGAGAACTATAAACTGGCTAAACTGGCTATAAACAATCAATAGGTTAGTAAAGTACATTGAAGCTGACGATTCTGTGTTTTCAATCTGTTTCTTTTATAGGTGGCTACTTTCTGAAAGAGGCTTCGAGAAAACAAACAAGGATATGAGGGAGATATGATTAGGGGAGTGGCGACTTTTTGAAGGCAGAAGCATTACCACTACATGAGTCTGTTCAAAAGAAATATGCACACACAAATGAATGCAAGTAAAACTGTGGAAATCTGAGTAACACTGGAGGATTGTCGATATCCTGGTTGTGACATAGAATAGTTTTGCAAAATGTTACCATTGGGGGAAACTGGGCTAAGTATACAAAGGCTTTCTCTGTGTTATTTCTTTCAACTGCTCAGTGAATCTACAATTATCTCAATAAAAATTTCAATTAAAAAAAGACTGGTGGTAATCTAAGCACCTCTTAAAATATATGTATATATATATATATATAAACAACATTTTTGTAAGCAAATACACATATATGCATATATATTTATATATCAAAAAAAAAAAAGACTGGCAGAACACAGACTAAAATGTTTATAGTGTTTATACTGTAGTGATAGGAATAAAGGAAAACTTTTTTTTTTTTTTTTGCTTTCCACAGTAAACATAACACCTTGTCATGAAATACAGTATACATTTATTAAGTTCAGAAAAATAAGAATTCTCAATAGATTGAAAGAACATCAGCAGGACACTTTAAAAAACATTTTATAAAATCTTAAGGAATATTGGTAAAGCAAATACAGGGCTGTTTGACAAATCCCAGAATTCTAGAATAGGGCAAATCCTTAAAATTTTAAAAATCTGGATAAACAAAGGGGAAGTACTACTTTGTATAAGTGAACGATGAACTTATGGGACTCATTATCTCAGGAGGTAATGTAATCTGAAGACAAATGCTCTGGCCATACACTTCACCTCTATTTTCTTTAAAATAGCCAAGCCACCTTTAACCGAAAGGCTCGTCCACCCTCCCAACCCTCTCTTAGCCTCTAGGCCTCGGCCTAAGTGTTCAGTGGTTCCTTCAAACAAGCTGAAAGTCCCTTGTTAAACACTCTCACTGCACTTTTCCTTTTTCATAAACTGCACTTCCTCCACAATTAAAGTGAATTATTGATGTGTTTGTTTTATGTTGGTCTCCTCTTATGACTAGAAACTCCAAGAGGACAGAGACCACACGTATGTGTTCCTGACCAACCCTGTATTGTCAGTGCCTAGCACTGCCTGGCACCTGGAGGCAGCCAATACATTTTTGTTTTATTTTTATTTTTTCTTTCTTTTAGCCAATACATTTTTAATGAATTAAGTGCCAAAATAATTTATATGAATTTACAGCAACTGCCATATTGGGTGGTGGTTGGGTTGTTTTTTTTTTTTTTTTTTTTTTTTTTAGGTACAGGGGCTGGGGATTGAACCCGGGACCTTAGATGTGGGAAGCCGGAGCTCAACCACTGAACCACATTGGCTCCCCTCGGTTGTTTTTTTTCGTTTGTTTGCTTGTTGTTTGTTTTGTTTTATTTTGTTTTGAGGAAGCACTGGGGAGTGAACACAGGACCTCCCATGTGGGAAGCAGGTGCTTAACTGCTTAAGCCACATCCACTCCCCTGCCATAATGGTTTTTTAGGGAAAATGAGGACTCTCTTGTACAAGAGTAATTATTAGGTAGATTACTCTTAAGTGCTCAGACCTAGATACATTCTATTTAATTCCACAAACATTTATGAAGGATTTACATCATCTTATATGATGATGAAATTCTATAAGTAACTCTAAGGATTTAAGTGCTTGAGAGAATTTCTGGGAAAAAAAGTTAGACTTTCCCCCCCCCCCAGAAGAACTGCTGGTAAATTAGAGAGAAAAAAACCTAAAGTCTCATTTGAAAAAAACTGCTAAAAGCAGAAAGTGCTATTTTGTATGACAACTTCTATGGCTAGATGACAACCGCCCCCACCTCCCCTTTCCCTTTCTGTGCTCATAATTATTAAGGGGGCAGGAACACACACACATAAAAACAGTACCAGGGATGCATGGGAAGGGGGTACATAAAAGCACATGCTCACATACACACCACAACCACCCATCCCTGATGGAACCCCCAGAATGCTCTGTATTCATAGACTCACGATTACATGTACTATTAAATATATAGTTTTATCACTATTGCATACAATAATTCTATGGACAAATTATATGCTTCGGGTATACTGTAGACTAAATAGGTTCCATGGGCTGGCTTGGAATTTAACCACAATCCATAACATGGATTCTACAGAAAAACAGGTTCACAGTCTCAGACAACCAACTCTAAAACTCTTGAAGCATGACACATTTGTGATTTAGGGGACAGACTGTACTTTCATGGTTGGTTACCACTTTGACTCCATGCCAGCCTAAAATAGTACATCTGAACACTGTTCTTATGAGCTGACCCAAATAAGACTGAAGGGGACACTCTGTATAGTAATAAACTTTGAGCCTCATAAGCCAATTACTCCATGATACATAAGACTAGCCATGGCTTTAGTCCAAAGCCTCTCAATTTAAAATAGACTATACAAGGATAATTAAAAAAAAAAAAAAAAATCACAAAGGCAGAGTTTTGCCACAATCTGCCCCTGTTCTATTTTACAGGCTATTGTAGTTAGTTTTTATTCACATCTCTCCCAACGTGCTTAAGCACGTGCTTGATTCTATCATGCACCCTCTTCAACTGACATCGATAGATTATAGATGTACCCTTAAATACAGAGGCAGAAATACAGGCACAGATTAGATAACGGCAGTTTATGGCTAGTTTGCAGTCAGTCAAATGTCACGAGGCCCAAAGGGAGAGAACCCACAGACTCTGGTTACCAAGTCTATGGCCAACACCACATGGCCTGTATCCTTACAGGGAAGTGGCCCCAAGATCCAACATGCCAGTAATTGCTAGTGGTAGTTGTGGTAGACATGGGAGAGAGGGTGTTAAGGAGGGAAGTAAGGCACGGGGTAACAAGACAAAGAGTACGACTGTGGGTGGGGACTCAGTAACACAGAGTACATCACAGGACCAAACAAGTATGCCTGAACCCAACACTCTGGACTGTAGACGCTGCTTCTGTCCACACAATCCTCAACATGCTTTATAAAGACCCCTGCCAACAGCCCTGTCTTGAAAGCTTTATTTCTACTCTGTTCTCAACCCTTTTACCTCTGGCCTTCAATCTTGCTAACCTTCTAAAGGTTAGAAGGCTTTTTTATGCTTAAAAATCCACAGTAAATAACACTGAGGATTCAGAACTACTGTTGCATCCAGGCCCAAAAGAATGAAAGCAGGGAAGCACTGCAGACTGGAGAGGAAACCTCTCTTCCATTTAAAGTCATTCGCCCTGATGAAAAGGCAATCTTAACGCTCCAGGAAGCAGCAGGCCCAGGGGAAAGCATGCGCAATCAGGAAGAAAAAGATTCCCTTTTGGTCACAGGTCTGCTCTATGACCACATATTACTCTGAATCTCTGGTCTTTGAAAAAAATGATAACAATTCTTGCCCCAAGTCATTTACCACAAGGGGGTTCTACCATGTAAAAAAGGTAACAGAGAAGTGCTCTCTAAATCACAAAACTAAGTCTTTTTATTCTAAATTTGATTACATTCACAGAAAAGTTCCAATTAAAAGACAAACAAACAAAAAAAACAAAACAAAACAAAAAAATCAAATACCACAAAAAGCCAAACAACCTTAAATAGCCTTTCTTCACAAGAATGAGCACGTCATTCAGCTCTAAGCTGCAGAGCCAAGCTTACCTAAGGCAAGAACAAGGCTTTTAAAAATGTCTTATTCCTCCTCTCCTCATCCATTCAAATAAACATATGCTATGGGCAAATACCACTGCTTTCATAAGATGCAAAGGATAGGGGAAAAGTTGAGATCCACAAATAAGAATAATCTTCAGGGCTGAACCAAAGATAATATGTTAAGAAAAAAGTTAAAAGCAAAAACAAGGATTTCTGGGAAGCGGATGTGGCTCAATGGTTGGGCTTCTGTCTACCATATGGGAGGACTCAGGTTCAATCCCGGGGGCCTCCTGGCGAGCCAGGCCTGCACAGCGAACCACGCAGCAAGATGATGACGCAGCAAAAGAGAGACGCAGGGGAGAGTCAAGGCGAGACACAGCAGAAACCAGGAACTGAGGTGGCGCAAGTGATAAGGTGCCTCTCTCCCACATCAGAGGTCCCTGGGATCGAATCCTGGAGGAGAAAAATGAGAAGAGAAGGCAAGAAACAGACACAGAAGATCACCCAGCGAATGGACACAGCAAAGCAGGGGTGGTGGTGGGGGGGAGGAAAAAAACAAAAAGATTTCGTTTCAGAGGCAAATACTTCACCTGGCCCAATTTTTTATTTATTTATTTTTTTTACAGTGAACAGTCTGGGAAGAACAAAATCTCAGGAAATACCAAACAAATGAAAGTCTAAAGGCAAACCACTTAGGAAAAGTGATCTAGAGACCTAAGGACATTGCTCCCATTCTCTTCCAGTTCTTCCAGTTCTAAATTACGAATGACTGAAGCCAAAGCAGTCCCAGACCTTTTGGGCAGTTGAGGCTTGATAAAGACTTGACAAACTACTTGGCAAGAGCTAATTAAACAGGAAATAATAAAACAATGGATATGATTACAGATAACCACACAGTGCTATGCCAGGGGATATACAGGGGCCATGGGAGGACCCCAAAGAAGCCTCTAACTTAGACCATGGAAAAGGGGAAATTAGGGAAAGAAACCTAAAAGAGGGTGATTAAGATGTGACTGGAAGGAAGAACAAGAGCTAAGTAGAGTGTAGCTGGGCAGAACGTAGACTGTTCCAGGCAGAGGGAACAGCATATGCAAGGATTAGTGAGAGACTGAGACACAGACAGCACCACCATTTTAAGAACTAAAAGTGGTTTTGAAAGCTGTACCAGAGCCCAAGAGTCCATGCTCTGAATTCCAGGGCCAATATTACTGCTGGGATGAATAAAATGAGACTGCTCAGGAAGAACAAAGATGAAGAGTAGCTAGGGTAGACCTCTGAGGAACTCCCACAATTGAAGAACAAACAAACAAGCCCATAAAGGAGACCTAGCAGGATTTGTAGAGTGAATGGGAGATATAAAAGGAAAGGAAAAAGGAAAAGAAAAAAAAAAAAAGTTATTGAAACCAGGAGATGAGAATATTCAAAAGGCAAATAGGGGTCAACCATGTTAAATGGTGCTAATTAAGGATGCAAAGTTTCCATGGGATTAGCAACATGGAAGCAAACAGTGACCTTGTCAAGAATCATTTCAGTGGCTTGCTGGGGGATGATGGGATGGAGCCTAACTTCTTAGGATCAAGGAGTGACTGGGAGGTGAACGATGGACACAGTGTCCATTTCAAAAATTTCATCTGGAGAAGAAAATCACAGAACAGTGGCTGGAGGGAAAGTCTCAGTTGGAGGAAGCCTGAGAATGTTTAAAATAGCAAGGGCAGGCTGTAGATACACACCTAAAAGAGAGCAATATTTCTTGAACAATAGAGAAATGAAGGTGTCAAGAGCACAGATTTAAGGGTTGCCTTAGTCAGGAGCAAAGGCTCTTTATGCCTTGTGAGAGACAAGAGGTGGAAACGATGGCAGGTAAGTTTTAGATCTGATGTCCAGAAGCTGAGGAAGACAGTTGTTTATAATGAACAGGAATGAGATCTGAGGTTAAAGACTGGATTTCCAGTGACTCAATCTGTAAAACTGTAAGATTTTCTCTGGCAGCACTTAGCAACCTGGGCCCAGGGAGAGAAAAGCAGACAGTTGGCCTGGTCCAGAGCTAGAGTTAGTTAGGGGTGGGCAGAGCGATGAGTACTGGAGATGGAGCATTTAAAGTGATAGACCATGGGGTCTTAGATTCAGAGGGAGGCAAGTGAGGACTCTGGGGGGAAAAGGGCCAGCTAGAAATCTGGATAAAGGGGAAAAAACAGTGGAGGGGAACTAACTAAGCAAGGGAGTATGGACGCACAGGAGGCTGTGTTTGGAGAATGGTAGATCTGAGTTTAATTATATGTCAAAGGTAGAGAAGCTCTTACAGGCCAGGGCATGCCTATGGGAGATAACTACTCAGTGACACTAATTACTCCAAAATGAAACTAGGAGATAAAAACCACACTTAATCTCTCTCCCCACACCCTCCCCCCACCCCGTCCCCCACAGCATTAAAAGGAAAACAGTCAAGGCATCTTTTATTCTACTTTGTCCACTTGTCAGGAAAAACCTTCCTTTTCAAATCTTTAATTTCAACAATTAATTTTCAAATCAACAATTATCAGAAAATCAAATCCAGAACTACTACTATATAATCTTCTAAAGCTAGAATTAGAAGAAGGAAAAAGGGTAGACGTTTTCACAACTTCAGCAGTTTGCAGAGATCTAGTTCTGACTGCCTCTATCTGGCAAGGAAAGAGTTTAATAAATATATGAACAGAAAACAGGAGGCAATCAGTCAATCAATCATTCAGAATTACTCAAGATGATAATTTTTTGTGCTTAAATTTAAGTAACCATAAAGTCTCAGAATTTGTAATCATATCTGAAGTATTAGAATGTCTAAAAATTAAGACTTCTCACTTAGCCCATTTAAAAGTAGGATCATTATCAGTAAATTTAAGTTATTTTACAAGGTACCTGACTTGAAAGAATAACTTAAAGCCATCTGTGTGCTGAGAACTGCTAATAACAGATCACAAAATAGGATAAGCCTGCCAATATCTTTAAAAATATCCTTTAAAATTCACTATGAATAAATGAGACCTTTATTCTCACCATGTTAGAAGCAGATCAAAGGCTTAGGCACGAATTTTCAATTTATTCTTAACGAGGCAAGCTTTATGTTAAAGATTCTTTTACACATTAAAACGTATTATAAATCTACTTTTAGGTACAGCATACATACTTGGATAAGAAGAATAAAGCTCTTTTTTTTTTTTTTTTTTTTTTTTAAGAATTTTATTTATTTATTCATTTATCCCCCCCTTGCTGCTTGTGCTCGCTGGGTCAGCCAACCACGCCGTGCGTGGTGGGCCTGCCTTCACCAGGAGGCCCCGGGAACCGAACCCGGGGCCTCCCACATGGTAAACGGGAGCCCTACTGATTGAGCCACAGCCGCTTCCCAAGAATAAAGCTCTTTACACAAAAGTTATCAATTCATTTCATTATATACTATACTGCCTGCCTACTGAGTGCAGTGCCCTGTGGCTGATGCTATAGAAGCTAGAAGATTGATGGAGAAGCAAACCTGAGCTTCCTGGAGAAGACACCGACAAAGGTGACTCACGGTGGAGTGAGGTCTATGCCATAATGTAACCTCTACCATGCCACCCTATTGGAAGGCTTAGAGGAACAGGTGAGAAAATCAGGAGATGTTTCTGGAAGTCAGTGGCATGTACAATGTGCCTCAAAGGGGAGAGACTGTCACCTAATAGAAACAAGGAAGGGGCTGTTACCACCAGAAAGAACACCAAGGTTTAAGGCACAAAGCAGGCCAGGTGAGGGCAGGCTAAAGAAAAGAAAGCAGACCACTCAGCAGAAATGCAGGGAACTTGTGAGTGTTAAGGTGGAAAAAGGAGGGGTTGGGGACATTGTGCTCAGGGTGCAGAATCTGTGATCCACTGAAGGCCGGGAGACAGGGGAGTGAGAAGATCTGAATTATAATTTAGGAAGGAAGACCTGTTTAGCAATATGTAGCACACAAAAACTGGGGTGAGGCAAGATGATCTAGGAGGCAGCCAAGGTGAAAATGGCAGAGAAAATTGGAAAGAAGTGACAGAGAGGAAAAATACATACACTGAGAGAGAATGTGTGTGCATGGGAATTCTATATGTGTGTGGGGTAAGGGGAATAGGACCAGAGAAGAAAAAATTTAAAAAGATCACATGCTTTCAAGCCTAGGTAATCAGGAGATATGACACAACATGAATAGAAATGGGAAAGTAGGAGTGAACCCCAGATTAGGGGTCCAGAGAACACTTGGGGCACACTCCTTGCCCTTTCAGACCTCCACTTAGATACACCTCTTCCTTAGTGTTCCCAGAGTACTTGGGGCCTAAACCTCTAACAGCTCTTACTGCTCTGAACTAGGATTGTCACTATACAGCCACTTTGCCTGCTGCACTATTAGGTTCTTAATGGCAGGGACCAAGTTTGTCTTGCTTACCACTTAACCCCACCAGTACAGAGGATGGCCCACGATAGCTACTCATGTATTTGTTGGGTGATTGAATAAACAAATGAGCAAATGAAGGGTGGACAGAAAGCTTCATGGGAGAAATTGATCTTCAGTCATTAATTTTAATTTCAATTATACAAAAAAGCATAAAGCTGATATGCCATCATTCCAAATGATTCAGAATTATTTAAAATACTGAAAGCTTTTTGTCCTTTTGGGATTCAGCTCTTGGGGGTGGGGGGCTACAAAACTCAAGACAAAGGCCTTGATTATTTTATACTGGTAAAGACTCTTCTTTATCTATTGCTTGTTCTATTTGTCATATACAACATACCTCTATGGAAAAACAGATGTTGAAGAAGGATCAAAGATAAAGGATGTCCTAAAACATAAAATCCACATCTATCAATAAACAGGGATAGATCTTTAACAGACACACATTCCTTGCAATCTATATATTTATTTTTATTATGACTATCATTTATTTTTTTCCCTTATTAGAGAGGATAAACCATCTAGTCATGAGCTTAGACACATGACAAGTGGTATCATCCCTAACCAAGTCATAAAGTGAGTCATTAAAAACATTACTTCCTATATTTCTCGATTCAAGCATATTGGGCAAGCCACTCTTTTTTTATCAATTCCCACAGGGCCCAACAAATTTAATTTCCAAGTTGGTAATCAAAAATAGTTCTTGGAAATAACTGAACTTGGGACAAAAATACAGTCACACTCATTTCCCTGAGGTGGGAAAAATGATGTCAACTTCCTACTTTCTCAAAACAGCAGAAGGGGGCTAAGGATGAAGTGGTTAAGGGGAAGGGTAGGAAGAAAAGAAGCGCCTGGCTAATTATTTTATCCTGGATATTACTGTCAAGGGCACTCCCTTGGGCATTTTCACACTAATCACCAATCCTTTCCCTCTGCCTAGTCCTCCCTTGATTTGATTTTAAAATGTTTAAAGGTTAAACATCTTTTTAAAATCACGTTAATTCTAGTATTAATATTAAACTTCAAGAGGAAGTCAAGTTGGAGTAGACCCCTCCCTGGGCCAGGTAGTACACTTAAACAGGGGCAGTGTGACCCCACCAGGAAGCTGTAGAAACCATAGCACAAGCTTGTGTCTATCCACAAGGAACAGCACTCCTCTCCAGCAGGCTACTGCCGTACAGGAATGTGTGCTCAGGATGTCTGATTTTCAGATATTTCAAAAGAAGCCAAAAATTCAAAATTTTATTTAATTTCTCCTGACATAAGCAATGGCAAAAATTAAACTCTTTTTTAAAGACACTGTGTGGACCAAACAAAATATAACTGGGGGTAACCAATTTGTGACATCTAGGTAAGAGGTCAGGAAGCTGGGCAATGGCCAAAAACTACAAACTATATCTTCTTTGTCCTGATAAATCAGGGAGGCTTAGGACAACTCCTTGCCTCTTCCTGCAGTCATGTATTAGGAAAACTGAGCAACAATCACATCCCCACAGTGTTAGTGCAGAGCTGGATCCAGGACACGGGATACCTCAGGAAGAAAAGGATGCTGATGACTTGATACTTAATCGTCCTCGTAAAACATTTCCTGCTATTATAGCCCACTTTATGGTGTCTAATAAACGGCACTTCATGTAAAGCATTTTGCACAGTGCTTGGGGCACATAACAGAACTCAATAAATGTCAGCTATTATTGGGTTTTATTATGAACAAGGATAAAACATGAATCAGACTGTGCATTTTTCCATTGAAGGGGAGATTCTAGTCCAATTACAAAATTCAATAATCCTCTTCAGACATGAGAAGAAAAAGTTCTATTACCCTTTTAGATAAAGGGGGTCATGGAACAGCCATACAAGGTTACCAAATCCAGCACAAGCAAAACACAACAACCCCCTCCCTTTTTTTTTTCCAGAAAGGTTGTCCCACCCTCCTGGCACCTGGTGTGAACACGCAGTTGTAGAATATTAGAGCCGGATCATGAAACAAGGCTATGTGGTCAAACTGCCACATTTTACAGATTCTGTAACTCCTTCAAGGCTTTATGATAGTTAAAGGCAGAATCAGAACCCAAATCCAGGATTCCTAATCCCTCATTTTCCATTACCTCATAGTCCCTATGGGCGTGTGCTTCAAGGTGGTTGGTTAAGAGTAGCAGGGCAATTTGGGAATAAATCTTTAAAGTGCAACTGTTCTGTATGATACTAGAAACCAGATATACATGCCCCTGCCTTTAGAAGTAAGGCTCTAACAACTAAGGGGACAGGATGAGGAAGATTTCCTATACACAGACAATCAAAGCCTAGCTTCAATCTATCTCAGAGTTGCTCAAAATCTTATAAATCCTCTTTTAATCTTCTAACATCAACTATGCCTTTTTTTTTGCCAGTGGCTTGGAGCAAGCAAGAGTTCCAAACCTCTATGAAAGAATCTAATTTACTTGCTAGTAAAGTAGAGATGTCACTACTTTAAGTACAGGAATCAATGATCATAAAAGAATGTTACTATGCTTCAAACTGTCCACCTTCCAAAATACTGAGACAATTTTTTTTTTAATGTAGCCAAGTACAGAGTACAGATTGTATCCTACATTCAAAATCTGTCTTTCTAGAAAGCATGTCTTAATGTCAAAGGCTAAAAAGCAAGCTGTGAACAGGACACTAAAATTAGCTCAAACCACAAATAACCTAACATACTTATCACTTCCTTATGATCAACCTACAAAAAAGCAAACATTAAGGGCATTTACAAAAGTAAAGAGGTGATACCAATTTAATCCTTTAATTTCAGCTGTATCCTTTCTTCTTTCTGTAATGGATCTGGCATCTAAATATTACCAAAGAATGGCATTTTACTGATTTGAAGTCAAGTACAAGGGAAACCATTAGAGCTAAGTTTTGCCCAGTAAATAAAACTTACCATTAGAGCTAAGTTTTGCCCAGTAAATAAAACTGTGTTGAGCAGTTCTTAAAGAGTTAGAATGGTAACCACCTCCTCAAAGTGAAGATAGGAAATTATAGGTGATGGACCACACCCATCTCCAGCTACATTTCACACCGACAGCTAGGGACATAACAGACTACTACTTCAAACCAAAGTATGCTTCCATCTTCTAAAGCCATTTATTTCCTACTTTCAAATGTATTATCTTCCAACGAACAAAAAGGCAGTTGAGAAACATAAAAGTTTGTTATCATCATGTAATAATGCAAGTTGCAAAAGAAGGTTTCGTTGACAAATATGTATTCATGAAAAAAAGGGGGCAGGGGGAGTAACAGGTTTGTTAAAGTTTCTACTTTTACAGCGAATTCTCTTTGTATAGTAACTATGTTTTTCTAAGTTTCCCAGGTAAAATTCAAGCTCACAAAGGATGAAAACAAGTAGTGAAGTAAGGATTAGTATAGGACCTAGGGCTGCCACTGTGTACTCTTCAAATATTGTTACTCAAACTTTTAAAAGCATTCTTAGAAAAAAAAAAGCATTCTTAGAAGAGTAGAAAAATAAGGGAAAGTAGCAGACCTGGATAGTTACCTGTGATGTGGACAGATTAAGTAAAATACTGCTAATGACACTAATATTCTTAGAAATTACTCAAGAAAAACTGTCAGTAGGACATGAAGTAATATTTAAACATACTTACAAATGGCACCATGATTGTCACATAAAGGTCCCATCAAGGGGTCGGATGTAGCTCAACTGGTTGGGCGTCCGTCTCCCATATGGAGGGACCCGGGTTTGATTCCCGGGACCTCCCGGTTAAAAAAAAAAAAAAAAGGTCCCATCAAAACCCAGCATCCTTGGGGATGTGGATTCTTGAGAAATTTTCAAGAGATATGGACTAGCTGATCCTCAGGTGTTACAAAACTACCTGGTATGCTGGGGCTGCTCCAGAAATTTGGGTTTGTGCCATTAAACCTGGTGTGGCTTATAACAACTTCATGATCTTGCCCCTATTCTGCCTTATCCCACCTCCAAGAATGATCCTGAAAACCCTGGCAACAGGGAGGTGTCCAGGTAGTGACAAACAATAATGGCAATGCTCTTAATTCAAAGATGCTGTTAAAATACAGTTCAAAGCAGGGTAAAAAAAAAAAAAAAAAAAAGCCAAACAGTAAAACAAAGGAACAAAAAACAGAACATCCTCTTCCAAAAAAAACCACTAGATACCTAGATACCTGCTTGGAGGGCTCTTCTCTCTGTCAAAAGTTAGCCACACAAATATTTATGACCTAATGAAGGCATATTTTGTGTTTATCCTTGCAGAAGTAGACTAAAGCACTGACTATTTGAATAGTGATGCAGAACAAAATCTAAAAGTGATAAATATAACAGTGACAAATGTTCAGCTATCAAGGGAATTTAAAGCTAATTTACTGTATTATACTAAATACAGTTTGTCTATTTGTTCTCTTGAGTGATACTATATTCAGAAGTGATTTCATCCCCAGACATTTTTAAGTAACCCTGTGTTCTCAAGGAACTCCAACTATTTTAAGTAATTACTGGATGTTCACTTTCTTGTAAGTAATTAGCAACAGTGTACAATCCTCTGAGTAACCAGTATCCATCAGAATAAAAACTAAGCTGTTTGCTGAAACTTATTGTGGGAATTTTTAATATGATTCTTCAAAAGGAAGAGATGCATCAATAAGGGAACCTTTAAAAAGGAAAAGAGGTCAGGGGAAAAAAATGTTTCATAACAGAGTAATTATCTAAAAATAAGGAAAATAATTTTCTTTTTCTAAACACTAATAATAAATTTTTAAAAATATAATTTTGGAAACCTAGTTTTGCTATGTTCATCTTATCTTAGCAAGCAGTGTCACTCACCCACAAAACCCACAAACACAGCTGAGCTTTTTCTTCTTGATCTGTAAAAGCATGCCTCTGTCTATGGCAAGAATCCTCTGCCATAAAAGAGGAGGAGCCCAGAATAAAACACTACTTGGCCCAATGATTTACTTCAACAAGTGGTTAACCCTCATTCAAGGAGTTAGAATTTCCTGGCACAGTAAGTACTAGTTTAAGAGCAGTAGGGAATATGAGTAGAGTGGATTCTAAATTGTATATTTCCCAGAGAAAATATAGACCTTAAATTCTGTTTTGCCAATAAGCCATGTTTAGTTTGAGTCCATATTAGAGACCTGACTTCTTGAAGCACTAATTCTTATCCACTGACCACAGGGCATCAATAAACTTCCCTGCCTTGGCAGAATCATAAGTATTCAGAAGGGCAAACTGAACCATCTCAGGAATTAAAAAAAAAAAAAAAAGACAAAATCACTAATCAGTAGTTATTATTTTGTCTGCAGTGTGCCTTGTAGCAAGTCTTGAAGATCAACAGAATTGAGCACTAGACTTTTCTTTGGATGTATTTTTTTTTCTTTTTTCATGGTAGATCTTCCATGGGAAATGGTCTTGTGTCTAGTTTTCAGACATTAAAAATTTTTAAATTAAAAATTCACAAACTATCAGCAAGATACTCATGTCAAGTTGCCCTGAAAAAAAGGACAGGAAAGCAACTTATAAACTATGAAGACTATTTCTATGTGAAATAAAACAAAATGCTGGAGAATTAGGTACTTTCTTCTCAAGGATGGCAGATGAGTAAACTATCATGCTATTCAAACAGAGCTTAGACCAGATATAGGTTTCTTTCTAAAATTACAACATAAAGGGTAGCTAATCTTCATGTACCTAGCTGGGGCTGAATCTTTTGTAAATTCTCAAGAATCAGTTCCTCTATCTTTTACAGGAAAAACCACCCAATTGCTACTTAGGGAAAAGTTGCATGCATAACTTCTGTGTCAGCTAATCATTTTCCCACATTACTAAATGAAATGAACCCTATTTATTAAAAGTATTTAATACTCTTGGGAGAAAAAAGACTCAAAATTGTTATTCGAGTGTTTAAATATACTAACAAACCTCCTCTAAGTTTTTAAGCCTAACTGTACCTATCCACACCCACATACATTATAAAACTGAGTAACCACAGCAGTTTTTACAAGGATTATTTTAGGAACACTAAATTCTCTTTGTGAATACACGAGCGACTTAAATTACTTGATGTGACCTTAGTGACCACTCAAGTATCATTTTTACAAAGGAGACTGAAGCCCAAAGAAAATAAGGGACCCATTCAATGTTGTCAGTGTTAGAGCTGAGACTAGAATACATATCCAGGCATCAAGACCACTAAAGGAGCAAAAGATTAAAATATGCTCTTACTCTTGGTCTAAAAGGTGGTGTGATCAAACGCCAAAAATGTTTCTCTTTATCATTCATAAGAGTTTATAAAAGTCACAGACCTTTGTAAAGGTTGCTACTTCATGAGAGCCTTACATATCTGATATCTCAAAATCAAAATATTTTATAAACCAACTACACCCAAAGTCCTAGAAGGTATGCATGAAAAGTGCAAGGGACAGAGTAGTCCAACAATTTTCGACAGATATACATATCATCTCCAAGGTGCCTATTAAGTTCCTCTAAGGCCAAGTACAAATTTGCTGTTAAATTTAAAAGCTTCTATGAAACAAGTTGGTGGTATCCCCTTCTACTGAATAAGAATTCAAGCCTTTCTTCTAAAGCCACCACAGCAGGCAAAACTAAATTGTCTCATCAGGTCATGACACAAAATGTGAGGATTTCTTCCAGAGTGACCTCTGCTATTGGCACTAATACCAGATAATCTATTTGTTTCTATCATTTCTGCCACTAGGATGAGAATTAGGAACCATGTCTTCTACAGATTTTTACTGTTAGGGCCTAGGCAAGGTCCTGGCACCAATTCAATCCCAACATTTGTTAGGCACTTACTTTGTGCCTGGTGCAGAGGACACTATTGAAAAGATGGGCTTTGCTGACCTCAGGAAACTTGAACTCTAAGAGAAGATAGACATGGAGTGTAATGAAACAGCTACAATGAGAGAAGGGCTTTAGCAGAAATATGTATGAAATTATATGGAAACACAGGTGAGAGAACAAAACACTAGTGCAAGGAGGCACACTCTGAGCTGGGAGGTGCAAGCTAGAGTGGGAGGGAAAGGTATTTTAGACAAAGTGTTGTGCAAAGGTATAAAGGAATGAAAGACACGGATGAATTTGGAGAACCCTGTACTGGCTGCTGTGGCCAGAATAGAAGGCCTGTGGGGGAGGGGGGTGTTGGAACGTGGACTTTACAGATATCCTGGAAGTACCAGACGAAGTTAAACAGAGGAAGGATAGGCTAAGATCTGTTTTTTCCCCTTTTCTTTTTAAAATTTTTATTTTAGTAACATATATACAACCTATTCAGACATATAATTCAGTAGTATTAATTACATTCACAATGTTGTGCACCATCGCCATCAAGCACCGCCAACAGAAACTCGATCAATGAAGCTTCAACTCCCCAGTCCCTATCCTCTGCCCAGCCTCTGGTTACCTGTATTCTAGTTTCTGACTATGAATTTGCTTATTCTGATTATTGCACATGAGTGAGATTATATAATATTTGTCATTTTGTGTCTGGAGATCTGTTTTTTAAACAGTTATTCTATTGATAATATGAAGAAAGTACATATTGGGGGAAAGGATGTGGTGAGACTTAAGAGTGACACCATATCAATACAAAACCGGTCTCACTGATTTCTGCAATGGGAAACTAAAAACAGCTGCAGTATTTTAGGCAAAATATGAGAACCTAGACCACTGGAGTGATGAGAAGGATGACACGGTAACCAACCAACAAGATGTGGTAGGGGGAGTCAAAAACTGCAGCAAAGTCCCCAGCACTCTTGGATACTCAAAACATGCAATCAAGAGACTGGTGCCAAAACTACAGCATCTCAGAAACAATGACCTGGCTAGAATTTCAATTTTCCCGAACATGGGCTGTAAAAAGAAACATGCCCAGCCTATTTGTCAGCATAAATTAGTTAACAGGAAATAATTAACATAAACGCTATATGGAGAAATACCAGATTGTACAAATTATATATGGGCTGAAGTAGGCCTAAGAAAAATTACC
Organism: Tolypeutes matacus; assembly: GCA_026826555.1. Taxonomy (NCBI): domain Eukaryota; kingdom Metazoa; phylum Chordata; class Mammalia; order Cingulata; family Chlamyphoridae; genus Tolypeutes; species Tolypeutes matacus. The sequence goes on along the minus strand of JAKSZT010054404.1, from coordinate 921,383 downwards.
TGCAATTAAAAGTGCTGCATCGAACAAAAATTGTCCAAAGAATTCTGTAACCTAAAAGATCAGCCAAAGAAAACAGGCAATTAAAGAAAAGAAAGAAGGAAGGAAGAAAGGGCAGTTATTTCAGCAGTTTATAGTCTGAAAACCCCCTACAGGAAATTTCTTACTCATTTTCTATCATGAAGTTCAGTATACAATCAACCACATTATTCAAGACCAAGTATTTTTACAGGTTTTGAGGACCTAAAATGGAAAATGCAGTGGGGAGGCCAATGATCTCAACCGTGGATATCTGGTTGAAAACATCTGCATTACCATTATCCCCCAGCTGACTTTTCAGAACCATCTGGCATGGTTTAGTTTCAAAAGTACCAAAGTATCCCTATAAATATGCCAGTGATGTCAAACAAATAATGATAGTAAAAAAATTTTTCCCTCCACTATTTCTACTTGTGTGCCCACTTAATTTAATACTAGTCCAGACAATTACAAAGGTCTTTACACCATTTCCAAAGTGATGATCAGACACCTAAATTTAGTTCACTCAAACCAGTGCTAAACAAGTACATTTAGATCTAATGGGTCGCTCAAGATGACTAGAACGTCCCAAACTCTCCATGTCATTTCCGTTTGCCTTTTTTTTTTTTTAAGTGAAGTGAGTCATAGTATATAGATCTTTCTCCTCTGCACTAAAATAGCTTTTCCCCCCTCTAAAGAGAATGGTATTGAGAAGTTATAATATTCTTTTTCCTGGACTATAAGAACACAGTCTGTATTGAACAATAAGGAATTTCAGTGAACTACTGTTATAACATGGGTTTTAATCTAGTCAGGTCTTAGGTTGTATTTCATAATAAAAGCAGCTATAAAGACAAGTGTAAATTCAAAGTATGGCTCCTTTTATAAAGCCTACCACAGAATAAATCTTGCCTTTAAGTCATGGGCTATTGTTGCAATCTCCTTTATCTGAAACAATCAAATCATTCACACTGAAAAGAGTGAACAGTGTCAGAGAAGCAAGGAATTTAGAGATGAAAGAATTAGCAAAACACCTGACCCAAACCCTCTTAAACTTCAGAGCAAGGGCAGCATATCATTCTCCTTTTCATTCAGTTAAGCCACTCTTCCCTCATTCTAGCTTCTAAGGCCAATTTCTATTTTGTATCTATGTTCTCTCCTCTTTTTGTCAGCCAGACAAACTCAAACTCAAGGCACACCAAACCAGTCGCTTAAATGTTAAAAACAATGTAGAAAGTCATCTAAAACTGCCATCAAAGCTGACTTTTTATAGAGCAAAATGCTTAGTATGTGTGCTAGTTGTTAACATTAAAGATCAAAAACATGGTTTATGCTCACTTTCTCAAATTGAGCTAGCATAGAATTTTTGCCTGAAACCTGTCTTCTAAGCTGCCACATGCCTCAGCACTCAAAAGTCCACTTCACCCCCTGTTCTTTTCCTAATTGTTTCCAAGTTTTTGAATCTTCTTTTCTAATTAGAAATGAGGATAGTGAGAAATGACAGCACTACCTTGTTTTCAAAGTTTTAAGAAAAATTACATATTATTTTTCTAATTGTAATAGACAAGGCAAGCTCAAAGCATTACTTTGTATAAGGTTGCCCTCATTTTGACAGGCTGTAAAATATTTTCTTTAAACTTTCATTTTCTACCAACCACAAGCACATTTCTTTGAATTCTTGAAAAATAATAGGTTTGGAAAACTGACACACAACTTGGAAAATTTGCCACTTTAGACTCAAGGTCATTTGAACTCTGTTTTTGAAATGCCACAGTTGTACAATAACAGCCACTTAGGAGCTTAAAAAGGAGAGGAGCTTCTGACTTCAATTTTGGGGAAAAAAATATCTGCTTGGTGGGAGGTAAAAAAATAAATAAATAAATAAAGCCACAGGAGACAATTCTCTAAGGTCAAAAGAAACCACCTTCAGGAACGTGGTAATCCATTAAGGAGCTGGGGAAATCTCAACATAAAGCAATCTTGACTGACTCTTCAAATGTGGTAGAGAAACTTAAGAACAATGAAGAAACTAACTGAGAACCAACATGCTCTATCCTAGCAATATGTTTAACACAATTTTAACAGTGCTTGGGTGAGAGGTCAGGCCATGCTGGCCCAACACAGTGAAAAATAAATTCAACCAATAATTTACTTACAATATAATTTGCTGAGTTGTCAACTCAGTTTCAATATAAAAGATCCCCCCCACCAATGCCTCCACATATCATGGGGTAGATCACAGTCAATGCCAACACTTCAGACCAACAATTTTCACTTTAAACGTCATTTTAGACCCTACTGCATATGAATGGATGCAGAAAATTTTTCTACACATTTTCAAAGTTTCAAAGACACTAGTGGAATTCATTCAATTAGTCCACAGAGACTAGACACGGAATACAAATTTTATATATTGATCAATCATACTTATACAGATTACAGGGTCTAGCAACATTGTAACAGTCAATCAGTCTAATATAGACTATCAAACTATATTACAGTCCAAATAAAAAGGATCTTGTCAAATAAGCTTGATGGAAATCCAGATGAAATCAAGACTTAGTCACGCATACCAAAGAACTGCTTAAAGATTCTTCCTTTTTTTTAAGAGGAGCTCAAAATAGATCTTAATACCAGCTGATGGACCTCACAATTTGCCTTCTGGGCCTATAAAGTTAAAACAGAATAAACTGCCTTCTCTCTTTACACAAGTAACAAAATCTCTCTATCCTGCTCTTTGCTTAAGATACAGAATGTGGTTTTGGTTAATCCTCACAACCCCCGCAATGACATTTAATCGGGAACACATATTTTCTTTAGAGGATTTAGCTTCGTGAAAGCAGAACTATTGGGGTTTTTAATCTGATGCTTTGGAGATATGCGAGAAATCCTACCTTGCTAATTTTTAAATTTATGACCCACCATAATCCAAAGTAGATGAGGACTCAAAAGATAGATCTCAGCTAAGGTCAAAGAGCAAAGCTTGGGAAAGATGCTACTTAGCAAGGATAAAACGTTAAGTTTCCACACTCCCTGCCTGACAGGGCAATATTCATGTCCTGAAGGAGGGAGATACTGCAGGCCTCCTGGTAGGGAAACTCTTCAGCCTGATAGTCTCATGGTTTGCAGCTCCTCCTCATTCTGCTCAGAGCAAACGTCTCTTCCTCTGACAAACCTCCTGCGACGCCCCTCGCTTAGGTAACCCACCTTCCATCCAGTGGCTCTCTACCCGGCTGTGACGTTTTGTTTCCTTCACAACACTTGCCACCAGGTGAAATTATTTGTGTTTGCCTGACCGCCTTATTCGACTCCGAGCTCCATGAAGGATAATAGGATTCAACATTATCTCCAGCGTCTAGGGCAGTACCTAGCTCGGAAGCGACAGGCCAATTCATATCCATTAAATGAATGAACAGGAAAGGGGAAGGGGACTCTGTCATCCTTGGGACTCGACAAACACTGTGACTGGGGAAAAGGAAATGTGAAGGGGTGAGGGAGAGGTAACCTTTTCCCCCAAGGAGACAAAGGAAGAGAGTCTGAGGTGTTCCCGTCTAGAAATGGAAGTAGTGGGGGTGTTAAAGCAATCCCAGGGGTCAAAGAGGGGCTAAGCGGCGGGGGCGGGGGCGAGGCGCGAAGGATTCGTGCTGAGAGGGCAGCCCGGCGGCCTCCAGGCTGGAGAGGTCAGCGGGGCTGCAGGATATGAGGTAGGTGGGGGATTTCGGGGGGTTGCGAGGCCCCCTCGGGGACAAAGAGAGAAGGGGGCGGCCTCTGCCGCGGTCGGATCGAATTATCAAGCAGGAGAGCCGAGACGCAGGGCGGAACCCAGAGGGAGAATGGGACCCGGGGGTCTGAGGGGAAGGTTCACAGCGCCTAAGCGAAGGGCCTACCGCGCCCCGGGGCGCTCCCGCACCTGGTAAATGGCCGCCCAGTTACCGGCCTTGTCGATCTGCTCGAACTCCTTTTCCATCTCCATGACGAACCGGGGCTGCTGCTGCGCCTCCTCCTCGGCTCACTGCGCCGTCTGCCGCCCCAGGCCGCGTCGCGCGTTCAGCCCCAGGGACCGCTGCAAACGCAGACCACAGCCGCTACCGCCGCCCCAGCCGCTGCTTCTTCATGTCAACCCGGCAGCCGGAAGTACGCACCGCGCCTGCCGCGAGCTCCGCCCCCCAAGCCGGAGGCCCAATCAGCGCCCTAGGACGTTGGCAAACACTTCCGCGGGGCGGAGCCGGGGGAGGTGCCGGGGGAAGCGGTCTCAGCCCGCCAGACGTCCCGCCGCGCGTTCTCTTTCTGCGGCTCGCGGCCCGGGACTCGGGCGGTGCGCGCTCCCGTTGCCTAGGTGATCCCGGGGAAGCCCGCCCACGGCGCGTGGGTTTGCTGGGCGCGGGTGGATCTGGAGTTCAAGGGTCTACGCGGCCCTTTGAGTCACAGCGTGACCTTGAAATAGGCGTGCACCCCAGCTGCAGCGCCTGGGCCCTGGCCTTAGTGCTCCAAGCTGGAGTATGGGCAGGGAGCTGCGTGCCCTACTTTCTGCTTCCTGGTTTGGGCCCGAGGAGGCGCGCCCTGTTTCCCTGAAACAGAAGCTTCATGATCCAGCAGGCTGCTGGGGAATGCTCCCTAGACCCTAAAAGTAGTGTCCCTGTCTGAAACGCAAGCTTTCCGTCCGGATCTCTGACCACAGGCGCTGCAGAAATGAAGGGGCCTGGAGGGACAGGCTGAAAATTTTCAATATGTCACAAATTATCAAGGAAGTCCTACATTGAGCGTGCTCAAACTGGACTCGGTGGCACTCAACTTATATGGTGCATTAGAATCAGCTGGAGAGTGTGTTGAATAATGCAGATTCCTGAGCCCACCATCAAAGGATTTTGATATTTCTAGCCTGGGAGCAAGGCCCAGGAATCTGTATTTTTCTCCAGCAATCCCGGGTCCCTGACGCACACATGGAGAAGGGCAGGTCCGGTTGCCTCCCTGTGGGCTCCAATTTAAACCATCCAGCTCTGGGCCTGGCACATTATATGCAGATTGTGAACTCCAGCTGGTCAGAATCATCTCTGTTTTCTGCCCAGCCTCTCCCTGGTATTATCAGTGAATTTCCAGCTCATTCCTTGAGTGCTTGTAGCAGGCACTGTGCCTGGCATTCCAAGTACACATGCTCATTAATCTCGTGGGAGATAAGCACTACTGGAATTCCCATTGTGCAAACGAAGAAACTGAGTCCCAGAGAGACAAAATCACTTGCTCAGAGTAGCTCTTGTGCATTGGCATGGAAACCAGAATTCTAACACAGTCCCCAGGGGAGTACAGGCTTTCGAGCCACGCTGCCTGAGTCCCAATCCCAGCTGTGCAGTTACCTAATTTCTCTGTCTCCATTTCCTCTTTTGTAAAATGGGGGTAGTGACAGTATCCACCTCATAATGGTGGTGTGAGGACTGGGTGGCTCAATAAATATTAGCTAACATTATTATATGCCTTCAAATAATAACAAATGGGGAAATAAATGAATTATTGAATAAATACAGTTTGATAGGAAATGTCTTTAGAAAGACATTAAGGGAAAAATTAACAAAAGATGCCCATTCTGGTAAAAAAAAAAAAATTTTTTTTGGGAACCCCACATTCAGAAGCTGCCTACTTTAAGTCTCAGCCCACTTAAGTGTCTCTCCCGGCTCATGTGCTCTTGCCATCCTTATATTATTTAGTGCTAGTTTGAAACTCACAGGACTGTGAGCCCCTGTGTGGGGAGGGGAGACCATAGACCAGAGTTCATTCATATCTGCATACACTAAGCTAAGGAAGTCAATAAATTAAATGCCCATCTTGAGCCCAAATCACCTCCATGACTGCAGGGAGTGACACCCAGTGACTGGAGCAGCCATTATGCACCGGATCATGGAGGCAGGAGGGCATTCAGGGATGGGTCCAGACTGAGCTGGTTAGTGGCAGAAGGTGAAACCTTTCCGCAAATGAACCCCATAACTTCAGGTACCAGCTAAATTGCCCCTTCATCCATTCCTCACGTAGCAGCCGCCAATATTTGGATCATGAAACTCCTACGTACAACTTTCCACTGGTTTCCGTTCCTATTTAGAATCAAATCCAAATAACTCCTAAATCTGGCCCACAAGATCCCTGTGACCTGGTTCCTGTCCCTCTCCCCAAGTCCTCTCCTACCAGCCTCCTCCTCATTCATTCCGCTGCAGCACCACCAGACCTGTTTCTGGTTCCCGAATATACCGAGCTAGTTCCTGCCTCAAGACCTTCACTCCAGCTGTTCCTTCTGCCTGATTGCTACTCTAGAGAATTAAATCCTTCAGGTCTCAGGTCCCCCCACTGTAATGTTCCTTGAGGGAAGGGACTTCTACTTCTCATCTGTGTCCCAAGCAGCTGATACTTGCTTGGGAAGAGGGATCTGAGGTGATAGAAGCTCCTGAGGCTCTCTGAAAGTGTGCCTTTGATCTGTAAAGTTCTGCCATTCCCTGCCAAGGCCTGGCCTAGAACCAGCAAACTGATGGTGGCAATTGGGAAGCTTTCAGTGGTGACTGGTTAGAAAATAAACAAGTGAGCCTGTGTCACAATAGCTAATCCCTTTTCCTGGCAGGCATGCCTGAAGAATGGTCTCACACAACTTGGGGCCTTTCCTTCACGGATTTAGCTAATGGAGGAAATCAGCACTACAAATCAATGACCCATTAAACTTTTAAAAATATCCTAAAGAGTTGTCATTGGAGAAGTTCGGCTGCTTACTGAGCCTCCAAAGGCGGACACTTGACTTAGCAATGTCAGCAAGTCTTCTGGTAAAGTTGGTCGTGGCCTTTCTCCTGGGAGGGAGCACAGTGTTAAGACCTGGGGATCCAGGTTGAGACCAACCTGGGTCTATGCTCAAATGTCACCGCCTAATAAACAACCCCTCCCCGCCTCCCGCCAATCCCTTTTCCTTCTTAGCACTCATCCAGCTGAGTAATGACATGCTTTCTCCTAAATGTTACATTTCTCCTAAATGTTTGTTTTATGTCTTTATTGACAGTCTCTGTCACTAAATATACATTTCATGTAGGAAAGGGACTGAGTCAATCTGGTTCAACACTGTCTTCCTGTGCTGCAGGTCACACCCAGTTGAGCCCAGCCATCCTTGGAAAGTTCCAGAAACCAACTTGGCAGGGCTTCTTTTTGCTGGAAGATCCTTAGGGTCATTCAGCTGCCTCCTTCCACCACTGAGGACACAGCCAGCAAGGGGTGTGGGACTCGCACATGCCTCCTAACATAGTTGGTTGACTGATGTAGGGACAAAGATAGCCTTGAGATGGAATTACTAATGGGGACAAAACCATAGCCCAAAGCAAGGGAAACCAAATGCACAGAACTTCAGCCTCAGCCATGGGCAGTGCTAGATAGCAGTATTAACCTCACATTTCATATTTCCCAACAGCTCTGCAAGCCTGGTGCTATCCCCAGTTTACAGGTAAGAAAAATGGCTGCTCAGAGCAGATAGAGGTTAAAGCATTGAATGCTTGTCTGGGTAGTGGAGCAAAGGGGCCCAGTTAGGAAGGAGCTTCTCAGTCCTGGGCCTGCTACTTACAAGCTTGCAGGCCGTGGGCAAGTCACTTAAGGCCCTGATGTCAGCCTGGATGCTCTTTAGTGAGAAAAACCCAACTGAAAGTGGCTTTCATAAAACGGGGAATTTACTAGATCTTGAAACTAGGAAGTACAAAAATGGCTTGTTCAGGCATAGCCAGATCCAGGAGCTCAAGGTCATCGTGACTAGACTGTCTCTCTCCAGCTCTATCTGCTTCCACCTAAGCTAGCTTTACTATCAGGCAGACCCTCCTCTCAAGGTGACCAGATGGTCCCAACAGCTCCAAGCTCATAACCTGCCAGCTCAGCAATCCCCACGCAGAGACAGCTCCCCCCCACCCCACACCCCGGTAGTCCCAGCACAATTCCTGGCCTTTTGTCTCTTTGGTCCAATTGAGCCTCATGTGTCCATCTCTAAGCCTCCTCTGTCCAGAAGGAAATTTGGCAAATGAAGAAACTGAGGCCCAGAGACGTCAGTCTAGTTTCAGCACCTGTGCTCTCAGCCACAATGCTGTACTATCTCTCCAAGAACTCACAATAGCTCTAAAATAACAATAATAAGCATGGTAGTAATAACGATAATATTACTGCTGACCCTTGTTGAATGTCATCTAAGTGCCAGGCAGTGTTTTAAGTGCTTCGCATGTATTAACCCATTTAATTCTCACAACAATCCTATGAAGTCCTTACTCTTATTATCCCCACTTGAGTAAACTGAGGCACAGAAGCTAAGCAACTTGCCCATGGTCTCACAGCTAAGAAATAGTCAAGTCCGGATTTGAACCCATTTTAGCTCTGGATGCTTCTTCCTGTTCTGAAGTGCTCTTAATATATATGAGCTGCACACCATTTCAGAACTACCAGGATGATTAGCAGTCCAGATTCCTCACTCACACTATCACTGAGTGCCTCCTCATCCCTTAAAGACTCCGCACCCCTCCAACTCCAAGACAGTAAAAAGAAAAGAAAAATAAACACATAAATCTAAACCCCAAGTTGCCTGTCCTGGGAGAGTGGCCTGCCCCGTAGGGGAGGAGGGAGGCATTCATGGGGGAACTAGGGGAATCATGTGTTTTCTGAGAAAGGAGGGTCGGGGGCGGGGGGGAGGTTGAGGAAGGAAGTCGGACCCAAGGATGGAAATTAGACCTGGGAGGAGGAAGGGGTTTCCAGAGGCAACTTCCCCTGTCCTCTAGTCTGAAGGGTCAGGATGGGGAGGGCACCTTTGTTGCACACACAGTGGTTCCTGGTGTGGGTTCTGGAATCTGGCTGTGTACCCTTGAGCAAGCTCCCCACCCTCTCTGAGCCTCGGTTTACCATCTTTTATGTGAGGCAGTGATGTGATGGTTAAATGACATCAGCCTGGTCTCTAATGTACATGGAGGGGTCTATACATTCAGCTGCTGTTAATTGCAGTTGTGTAGTTGCTTAAGTGAAAAAAGGCGGGGTCTGTCTCCAGAGGTTTTGTACTAAATGCTGCAACCTGCTAGTTTACATCTCTATTTTTCTGTCCTGCTGCTGGAGGGGAGCAGAGCTGGTTTTATGGATGTGTCACCTGTCTTGAAATTCTTAGTAGTTTTTGAACAGGGGCTCGCATATTTATTTTGCCCTAGGCCTCACAAATTATGTGCCTGGCCGTGGAGGTGAGGTCTGGATTTTCAAATCCTTGAAGGGTTTAGAAGCAGTTTCTGTACTTGAAGATGGAAATGGCCTTCCCCTTTTATTCTGGGAGGAGCCACTGCTTTGGGGAAAGTTCTAACGCAGTGACATTAGCCAGATGCAGACCCTCCATGTTGAGTTGTTTACTATTGTTTAAATCTAATAATAATCACTACATGTATTGGGGGTTAACTCTGGGCCGGGCTCTGTGTTCACCTGGCATGGCATTTTATCTCTATCGTTTCTCTAGCTCTCCCCAACAACCCTGTGGGAAGCGCGACCATTAACCTCATATCATAGGTGAGGAAACTGAAGCTTGGAGAGGTGTCACAACTTGCCCATCATCACACAGCAGTGTTGGGATAATATAACACAAGCTGAGTTGGTCTATAGTAGAAATTTGGCCTTGCGGAGAAAAGAATTAATTTCCTAAGCTTGGGTTTAGGTACAAGTATTCCTGGAGTAGTTGCTTATTTGTTTATTAACTTTTTATTTTGAAATAATTTCATTTACAGGACAGCTGCAAAAATAATACAAAACCCACACAGAGAACTCTACCATATCCTCTACCTAGATACCCAGTACTACAAACTTTTCACATTTTGCCATGAGATATGTGTCTTTTTGATTAAGTATTTGCTCCAGGAGCTCCTGAGACCCAACTACAGAGGTGGAGCTGGCCTGGACTTTTCTTCCTCCCTTGCTGGAGGGAAGCCTGAGGAGGGGACCCACACACGGGGTCACTGAAAGCAGAGGAACCCAGACCTAAGGAAATGTAATTCCGGGCCCTGGGGCACTTTCCTATGAAGGACCTAGAAATTCCCACTGGCAATATCCTGGGGTAGGCAAGGAAGCCAGCCAGGCTCATTCTTGCTTTACCTGACGCCAAGAGGAGGGAGAGGGGCCCTGAATTCTAGAGAGAAAGGGTCAGGAAACCGCCATCCGTAGGAAGGCTGGATGGCTCCCACAACCTGGTGGCAGGTTAGAGAGAAAGAAGGATGAAAACCAGCAGGGAAAGCAGAATGCAGGGTCATGGGCTCTTGGAATTATTTATTTACATTTCATTTTGTGTTTTCTTTTTCTGCATTGTAATTTCCACCTGTTGTCCCCAAGGCTTCAATAAAATTTTCACTTTTTTTTTTTTTTTTTTTTGAGGTACCTGGGCTGGGGATTGAAACTGGGCTCTGATATGTGGGAAGCCAGCACTCAACTGCTAAGCTACACTGACCCCCCTCAATAAAATTTTGTTCACTGCTATGGGGTCATCTTAGTTTTTGTGTCAGACACTAGTTGTCTTCCATATCAGTTCTCCTTTTCTTTCAAAGAGATGTGATTGTAGCTAGACATAGGGTTGCCCAGCTAAAGACTACATTTCCCAGATTCCCTTGCAGCTAATGTGCCATGTTACTATGTGCTGGCCAATAGGATGTGAGTGTGATAGCCTCACTTTGACCTTAAAGGCCAGGTGGGTTCCCTTCTGTCACCCTTTCCTTCATCCTGCTTCCTGGAACGTGGACAAGGTGGGCACCAACTGTGTAGACAAGGGCAGTATGCAAGGGATGGAAGAGAACAAGACATAAGGAGACTGGGCCCCACATCCCATGGAGTGCCCAATTTGCCTGGACTGAAAACAACAGACTGTTACAGGAGAGAGACATAGAAAAGGGCTGACATTCAGCTGATGTACACAGGTTCTGGTTATTAGAAATAAATTTCTGCTTTGTTTAAACCACTGTTAGTTAGAGTCTCAGTTGTTAATGCAACTGAACCTATATTCTAATTAATCTAGCCATGTTTTGGGGCACAGTTAAGGAAGAAGGGTGAACACTGCTTCCAGGTTGAGATGGTATCAGGGACAGGAGCAGCATCCTGGCATGGACAGTTAAGAAATGGCAAGAAGTGACTGCAGACAAGGTGAGTAGCAGTCCAGGGAGAGACAGCTCATGGGTTGCCAAGGATGGTCCATGGGATATGTGAGCATCCCCCAGAGAGTCTGAGTAATATCCCATAGAAAGAACTTGATAAACGTTTACTGTTCTTGGAATCATAGCCCCTACTGTTACTTAGTAAAGGGGAAGCTGGAAATTTGGGGGGCAGCTGGGGTTATAAACAGTGCCCAGTGAATTCCCTTCGGAGGCAGATGCTGTTGGTTACCCATCATTCCTTTCTCCCTTCTTCTTGGATGGCAGAGCCCACCCACCATAACAGAGGCTGGAAAGGTGAGATGCTCCTTTTCCCAGCCTCCTTTGCAGGTACGGCATGGTTGTGTTACTCAATCCTAGCCAATGAGATGTGAGACAAAGTCTGCCTGGGAGCTTCTGGGAAAGGTTCCTTCCCATGGGAGGAAATGTGCCTCTTTTTCGTCAGGCTAAGGAAGGAGAATCAAAGCACTAGAAAGCACCTGGGACCTTGACAACATGGCTGAGTTGTTCAATGATCCCTGGAACCACCTAGCTTTGGATTTATTGGTGGAGATCACAAATGTTTTTTATTATTTAAGCCACATTTGAAGGCTTTTTTCCTGTTATTGTTACTTGCAGCTGAAAGCATACTTACTGATGTCCCGTAGAAGTCCCTAACTTCCTCCAGCCCTACGCGTCTCCAGTTCAACCTCCTGCCTTCCTCAAAGCACTAGTTGCTTTGGAAATTGAGACCTTTTGGAAACCACCTGCATCAGCTTCTCACTGCTGGTCCTCTAAATAAGAATCTCCCTTCTTACTCTTTACTTCTTCTTTTCAGGAGTGAAATTTTTATCTGGGTGGGCTGAAAGCAGAACTTCTGTCGTTGTGCAAACCTGCCTGGGCATGGATTGATCCTCTTGTATTAGTATTATCAGCCCATAGGTGTGTCTCCTTTAGCAGAACCTGAACCCCTCACAGGTGTGGACCGTGCCTTATTCATCCTCGTATAGTCCCAGGGCCTAGCCCAGGCCCAGATGAGAGATGCTCCCTGAATGCTCGTGGAAGAAATCTATGAATGACTCATCTAAACCCAATTTTGTCACCTCCCTAAACAGAGCCGACTTCCCTCCCACTGCATTACTCTCAGACAAGACAGTTCTTGCAAAAACAGAGCCAGGGAGAAGAAGGTTAATCCAATCCTCCATTCCAAAGCAGCCTCCAGCCCTTCTCTCCTTAAATTACCCTCTATCCACCCACTCCTCAGTCTCAGCTTTGGTTCAATACTGAGCCAGCTCCAACCTAGGTCTCCTCAGAAAAGAGGAAGAGGGGAGGAAGGGAGGGAAGGAAGGAAGGAAATGGGGTGTGTATTTAAATAATTTCAAGAAACATGAAAGAACTAAATTAATTTCAAGAGGACATGCTTTCCATTCAAAATTCTAAGTTCTAGCATTGTAGGTTGGGTCATTTTTATTTTTCTTAAAGTTTTTTCCTAATCATAAAAGTAATAACACCTTTAATGAAGAAAACTTAAAAAGTACTTATGAAACAGACAAAACCCCTTTTTAGCCTCACTGCTAATGATGGTTACTCTTAACATTTTGGTGTACATATCATCACAGTTTCTTTAAATCTTTCTGTCTTTTCATTTCTCTCTCCATCTCCCCTTTTGTTCCATCCTCCCGCCATCTTTTTGTCCATCCATCCATCTCATTCCAGATCTCTGTGTCTTTGTCTCTTTCTCTCTCTGTCAAATCTAAATGTTTCCAAGCTCATGAGCTTTGAGAGGTGGGGGCACCCATGAAACCAGCACCCAGACCCAGATACAGAGCTCTCCTAGCCCGCCAGGAAGCCCCTCGTGGTTCTCCTAGTCACTTGCCCCTCACAAGGGTGATCATTATCCTGACTTCTAGCAACTGTCATTAGTTCTGCTTGGTTTTTTTTTTTTTTTTTTCTGCTTGTTTTTGAACATCACAGAAATGGAATCACACAGTGTACTCTCTTCTTTCACTCAACATTTTGACTGTGAGATTCATCCGTGGCTTTGGGTGTAGTAGCACTTCATTTGTTGGGATTGATGTTTTAATTTGAAGAGGTTTGAGTTTCAAGAACCAAAATGAGGTGGCTTCAGTAACCAAAGAGCTTGACAAGATATAGACTCAGAGGGAGCTTCTTTGGGGGAGCCCAACCCTTAATAGCCACATGACTTTGGGAAAACTACTTAGCCTTTTGCTTCTGTGTCTGTAACACGGAGATAAAATTGGTTCCAACCTCATAAGGTCATCATGAGGATTTGGTGAGTTAATACACACAGAGTGCTCAGAATGGTACCGGGTGCACAGTACATGCTATGTCTACGAATACGACGAATGCTACCATGGCTCTATCAGTGCATTATTATTACCCACAGGGATAGAGGAGGTTTCAACAGAGATTATTTAGTAGCCGTTATTATACAAATAAAATGATTTCATAGTTGCCCTCAACAAGTTAAGACGTATCCCTAAGCTGGTTAGACATGTGTCATCTCAGTTAAAGTTCACATCAACTCTGAGAAGTTAATATGATAATCCTCACCAGACAGAGGAGAGAAGTGAGACCTGGAGAAGTGAAGCAACTTACAGTCCAGCTGATCTCTTGGCCTTTTCACCTAATGCTCAGGTCACAAATCATGTAGCTGCAGAGCACATTGGGATGTCCCCACTGGGCTGCCCTAGCCTCGACCCCCATTTGCAGTGCTACCTTTAGAACTTATGAGAATATTTTCTGCATTGATCAGCCTATTCATATAAGGTTTAATCTTTCTTGTGGGTCTCACAACTAGCACTCTGTGAAATACCAGATGAGTCAGTCACACTCAGTGAGCAAGTTCTAAGGTAGCCCCATGGTAGTAGGGGTTTTGACTAGGCATGTGTGGTGTTTTTTGCTGAAATTAGTCAACTCGGGAAATGGGATTCTCCCATTGCAAATCACAGAAATGGGTTCTGGCCAAGATGAAGAGGAAAATAATGTGTTAGAAGATGTAAGACACTTTATAGAAATGGAGAGTGAGAGCTCAAGAAGCAAGTTTGGAAAGAATTTAGAAACAAGATGCCCTCAGGGATCTTGGTTACATAAACTGATGGGTGTGCTCTTCAGCTCCTAGGATGTGTCACTTAGGATGCTTTTGGTTGCAAGCAACAGAAAACTCAAATCAAACTGACTTAAGCAGTAGGTGAGTAGGTAGGGCAACTCCAAGTCTGGGTGACATTCAAGAATGTAATTGGGAACTCTGGTTCTCTCTGTTTCTTTCCTCTACCCTCTACCCATGTGTTGGCTTCACCTGAAAGCTGGTTCCCTCTGTGGCTTCAAAATGGCTGCCAGTAATAATCAGGACTGTAAGATTGTTTGTAAACATCCAGTGGGGGAGAAAAGAGGGAGTGGCTTTCTGTGGCTCTCTCAAGAATAAGGAAGCACTGTTGTTGTAAGCCCACAGGAAATCTCTCCTACTGCCTCACTGGCCCAAACTGATTTGAGCCTGTTTGCTCCTGAACCTGTCATCACCAAGAGGCACAGGGGGTGATTTTGGTCCCCAGGGGACCCTTGCCAATGTCTGGAGTCATTTTTGGTTGCCACAAGGCCAGGGATGCTTCTAAATATCCTACAATGCACAGGACAACTCTTCCTACATACGTCATACAAATAACTTTTCTATTCCAAAATGTCAATAGTGCCAAGGCTGAGGAACCCTGGCTTAGACTGATCTGGCTTATCCTGCACCCGGGCTGGAATAGTTGGTGAGGCATAACTGCAATGTCCACTGCAAAGTTTTTTTTTTCCAGAATTTTTTGACACTCTGTTTGAGATTCAGATTTCAGAGAGGGCTGCTTTGGCTTGGGCTGGATACATGCTCACTCCTAGGCTAATAGAGGGCAAGGCACTGTGTGGTTGACCAGTAGTTCTCCCATAAGAAGCTTGGGGTGTGGGAAAGGGGTATTAAACAAGAAAAAAAAAAAAAAACCAAAAGCCTTCCTCAACTTCTCTAAGAAGTTCATGCTCTCAGTGCTACTGGAGGGGACAAGTTTACTGTACTAACCAAGAACCCACAGACCAGTGATGAGTTTCCTGAATGACACTTCCCTCAAAGAAGAAGAGGGAAACATTCCAGGATGACATGGAGTTGGGGGGAAAGCATGTGACATCCTGGAATGACATGGGGGAGGGTGGGAGTGGAGAGAGAAAGAGTAAGACATATATAACTTGTCTTCAAAGACGGCCACCATCAATTTCTTCTTCCCTATATGCGTGTGCCACATGCCACTCCCCACTGAGATATGGGGCTACTCCACATCCTTGAATCTGGACTGGACTTGCAACTGTTTGACTTATAGAACATGGCAGGTGTGGTGCTGTGATAGTCCTGGGATTCCTGCCTCTTGGCTGCCATGCAAGAAGTCCAGGATACTCTGTTGGGAGAGCACTGAGAAGCCATCGTGGACATCCAGTCCAGTCAAGGCTTCAGGTGATTCCAACCCCAGCAGCCACCAGGTTGCAACTGAATGGGAGATCTGGAGTGAGAGCCACCCAGCTGAGCCCAGTCAACCAACAGAAATTGGCAGCCTGGAATGACATGGGGGAGGGCGGGGGTGGAGAGAGAAAGAGTAAGATATATATTAACTTGACTTCAAAGACGTCCATCATCAATTCCTTCTCTCCCTATATGCATGGGGAGATTATCCTGGATTATCTGGGTGGGCCCAATGTAAATATAGGGACTTTATAAGAGGGAGAGGGGAGGGTCAAAGGCAGAAAAGGCAACGTTACAAAGGAATCAGAATCAGAGAGAGCCTGGGAGATGCTACACTGCTGGGTTTGGAGATGGGAGAAGGCATCATGAGTTAAGGAATGTGGCAGCCTCTAGAAGCTAGAAAAGCCAAGGAAACAGATTCACCCCTAAAGCCTGCGGAAGGAACATAGCCCTAATAATACCTTGATTTTAGTCCCAGCAGACCCATTTTCAGTCTCCTGACCTCCGGAACTGTAAGATAATAAATTTGTGCTGTCTTAAACCACTAAGTTTGTGGTAACTTGTTATAGCAGCAACAGGAAACTGATCTACCCTCTTATTAAGCATTTTACACACATCATCTTATTTAATTCTCACAGCAGCCCTATGCAGTAGGTGCTCTTACCATCTCCATTTTAGATATGAGAAAACTGGTGCTCAGAGCCATGAAGGAACTTAGGCCACCCAGCTACTAGAGGGCAGAGTTGGCGATATATGCTGGTCCTGCTATTTGTGGTTATGCTTTAAACCACCACTAGTTGAGGCTTTATTTGGACTTGGGTAAACACACAGACATTGCTCTATGCCTCTGTCACTTTGCCATCTTTTTATTGTTTGTTCTGGGGTGAACATTGTGACTTCTGTGGAAGTCCCCACCAGCCATAAGATGAAAACCACAGTGTTGAAATTGCAAGGGTTGTTGACTCATCAGACAGTCTTTGTTGTAATTGGCACCAAAGGGTTTCATTTAAAAAAAAAAAAAAAAAAATCCCATTTTGTTTTGGGGTTTGGGAGGACCAGATGTAATTTGGAAGGGATTTTAACTATGTCAGCCTCCTATTTTTGAGACTGGGTTTCACTTATGGAAGATTTGCAAAGCTTCTGAAATGAGATCAAAGATTAAATGCACCTATAATCCAGAGATGGACAAGAGTTTGAGCATACAGGATTTTTGCCACAGCTGAGTTTTCACTTCCTTTCACAAGGCTGGTCTATCCATGAACTAAACTCATGAAGACTAGAGTGGAATCCAGTAGTGTTTCCCCAGATTGTTTTTGCATTTACTCCTTTGGAACAATCCTTTTCGTGTGTGTGCTAGACATCAACACCAAATATTTGCATTTCCATAACATTCTTCCAGTTTGTTTGCAGGTAAGTCTAGTCCCAATGGTTTAGCTTGACCAAGTCTTGGACTTCATGGCTCCCTGTTACACAAGTCCCCTTACTGGAGTCAAGATTTGCTTCATAGTTCTCACCAAGCTTGAGTTTTCCCCCCAAATGTGCAATTGATAGTCCCACCACTGAGACTTCTGGAATAGTTTTTTGGGTTTTTTTCCACTGAAGCATGATTTACCTGCAGTAAAATTCACTCTTTTTAGCGTATGGTTCTTAAATTTTGACAAATACACACAGTTGTGTAACCACCACCACAATCAAGATATAGAACTGTTTCAACACTGCCCCCCCAATTCCTTGGTGCCCCTTTGTAGTCTACCATTATGCCCACCCCCAGCCCTTGGCAATCACTGATCCTTTCTCTGTTCTTACAGTTTTTCATTTTCCAAAATGTCACATAAATGGAATCATACAGTATGAAGTCTTTGAGCCTGGCTTCTTTAATTCACATGATGTTTTTGAGATTCATCTGTTTTATTGTGTGTATCAAGAGTTCCTGGGAAGCGGCTGTGGCTCAATCAGTAGGGCTCCCGTTTACCATATGGGAGGCCCCGGGTTCAGTTCCCGGGGCCTCCTGGTGAAGGCAAGCCCGCCCACATGGCGCGGTTAGCTGACCCAGCGAGCACAAGCAGCAAGGGGGGGATAAATGAATAAATAAATAAAATCTTTAAAAAAAAAAAAAAAAAAGTTCCTTCCTTTTTATTTCTGATTAGTGTTCTATTGTACGGATGTACCACACTTTGTTTATTCTCTAATGGAGGGACATTTAGATTGTTTCAAATTTGGGAACATTATGAATAAAACCTCTGTAAACATTCTTGTACCAGGTTTTGTGTGAACAAAAGTTTCCATTTAATTTGGGTAAATTCCAACAAGTTGAGTTGCTAGGTTGTATGGTAATTGTATGTTTGATTTTATTTTAAAAATCTTCCAAACTGTTTTCCAAAGATACCGTACTTTTTTGCATTTCCACCAGCATATATCAGAGTTCCAGTTGCTCCACATCCTCACCAACACTTCATATTGTCTGTTTTAGGTTAGTTTACTTTTTTAAAAAAAGCGATATTTTTCTAAATTTATTGTCAGTGATCCTGAAAATTGCAAGAGACAAGGTGCAGGACCTTAAGTCAGACTTAGAGTTCCAACCATCAATCTGTCCCTTACTAGATGAATGTTTTTGGGCAAATTCTATTACCTTTCAGCCTCAGTTTCCCCAGCTGTAAAATGGGACCAGTGGCCATTAAAGAGTCAACGTGATAATGCAGGTAGCCTGTTTTCCACAGTGCCTAGCACAGATCACTCTTGAGAAAGGTGAGCTGGTATTTTTTTCATCATGGTGCTGTAAGTCTCTTTCTTCAAGGAGCCAGTCACTCTTCACCTGCTCTCAGTCTTGTATTCCAGGACACTGAGTCTAACCTCCTGGCCCTTCAACCTTGGATGGATAAATCCTATCCTTGATTTATTTCCTTTGGCGCCTCTGAGCTATCATCTCCAACTTTTAAAAGGTTATGGACAAGGGAAAAAGAAGACTATCTGAGATGATTTTTCCCCACACATGTCCAGAGTAGAGGTTGTGGGCCTGTGACTGGCTGACCTCACATCTCCAAACTAAGGTCTGGCCCCACTCAGAACTCTAACTGGGCAGGGGCAGAATTTGGGTGAGGAAGATAAAGATTTGAAGATTCTGTGTTTGAAGGACTCAACTCTCCAACTAGCTTGAAGGGTCGCAAGTTTGCATAAATCACCTCTTAGGCCAGCTGCTCCAGGGGAGGGCAGCCTAGGACTAGGATTTGAAGCGAGATACCGGTCAACAGGGAGCTGCGTGAAAGTGCTTTTGCAGCAGGAAGCAAAAGATTCACTAGTGGAAAGGGATGTTTTGGTGGTGTTCAGTCTCCTGGAGCCCTTGTTGACATCTGAGAAAGGTCCGAACCAGAGGCGTTAGCTCAGGACCTCTTTTCACTTCGCCCTTCAGCAGAGGTTGCAATTCGAGAGGTAGGGGCCCTGCTTCACTTCCATTCTCGCCCTTCTCCTTGAGTTCTGGCTGCTGTGCCAGGCCTCGTTCCAGTGCAACCTCTGCAGTATTGACGTAAATGTTCCTGTGGCAGGAAGGACTGGATGACACTGTATACACCCTATGCTATTCACCAACAGGCAACTGCATTTTCTCTCCCTCCGGAAGAGTCTGGTTCTTCTCTTCTGCCACCAGCTCCACAGTCACTTCCCCTGGCAGGAGCTGGATGTTGGTGTTGCCCGGTTCTTTGCTCATAAAATTCTCCAGGTGCAGCCCAGGAAAGCTGGCAATGAAGATGACCTCTGTGTGGTTGTCTGGGCTTCTCTTGATCTCTTGTAACTTGGCCTTCCAGGCATACAGGTCCAGCAAGAGTGGCTGCGGCCAGGGTGTATGCTGGGAGGGGGACCAGGCAGCCTGCACGATGTTCACACAAGGGTCAAAAATCCTCTGCTAGAAGCAGACACTGATGGAGACCCAAATACCAAAGTAGATCTGGGGCTCGGCAACATTGTACTTGGGAAGCAGGTGGCTCCAGCAAGTGGCAGATTGCTTCAGCGTGTCTGCATGATCCTTCTATCACCTGCTCTGTGCGAACACCCCAGGGTGGAGGTAGCCAAGCGTCACGTGCTGGTGGGAGCAGTAGTGCACCATCATGTCCAGGAGTAGCCATAAAGCCCACTGATCCAGTTGTTAGAGCCCTGGGTGAGGAAGTGGGAACAGGGCAAGAAAAGCTGCTCCACTTCGTGAGGGTGCAGCCCTGGTTTCTGACCATTTTTGGCCCAGCTCCTCTTATACTCACAGGAAGCACTGGGCTGAGGGGCAGCCTTTTGGGGCAGTGGGATACCAGCTTCCAAGGCCACCTGGGGGAGCAGAAGAGAGGGCTGCTGGCCAGCATGACCTAGGGGAAAAGCTGGGAATTCATGCAGTGGAAGTAGGACATGAAGAGAAGGCCAATGGATCTCGAGGCATCAAAGAGCAGGAAACCAGCGGAGAGTTCAAGTAGCAGCCTGCACCAGCGTACCACCAGCAGGCTGGTCATGTCCTTGGACAGCCTGAGCTTGAAGGGACTGAAGAGCCAGGGCTGGGACAGGTAGTCCATGGAATAACCTTCAACCCAGTCTGCAGCCAGCTTTTTCACACCTGCAGCAAAGTACACAATGAAGGTCTGGCCACACAGCATGTGGGCGTTCCTTTTCTGGGCACTCAGCTGGCCGACCACAGACCAGCAGTGGTTTGCATCTGTGAACGTCAGCTGAAAGGCCAACAGGTCATCCAGAGAGGAGTGGTTGTTCCATGACGTCTTGTCCAGGAGAAACACGTACCAGCGTGGCAGCAGGAATAGCATACAGCTTAGCAGGTGGCACAGGCTGCACATGCCCAGGGCCCCCAGAAACATGATGGTGTAGACAAGGTGCATCCAGTCAAGAGGCAGTGGATGCAAGACATTCAGCAAGGGGAAATGTAACACCTGCAGGCCATCCAGGTACCTGCAGTCCAGGGAGCTGAGCCCCCGCTTCTGGGGAATGTCTAGCAGCAGCAGCAGCCCAAAGAGAAAATGAAGACCGCCAGGCTTGCAGGACCCGTTGGTCGATTTGGCAAGGTCACCAACCTCTGTCAACTGGACAAGTCTGTCCACTCCACACCCAAGACTTTCCCCATTCGACTGCCCTGCCTGAGCCCCAAGACCTGTCCAGCCTTATCTTTCTGTACTTTATCTGTGCCAGGTGGGACCCACGCACCCTGGGCGGCCCCAGCCATGGCTACTAACTTGGTTTACTTTTTATTTTAACCTTTCCTAAAATAAATTTCAAAGCCAAAGTGAGTGTGGATAAAGTTTTAAATTCATAAGCCAGGGAAGCGGCTGTGGCTCAATCAGTAGGGCTCCCGTTTACCATATGGGAGGCCCCGGGTTCAGTTCCCGGGGCCTCCTGGTGAAGGCGGGCCCGCCCGGACGGCGTGGTTAGCTGACCCAGCGAGCGCAGGCAGCAAGGGGGGGATAAATGAATAAATAAATAAAATCTTAAAAATAAAATAAAATAAAATAAATTCATATGCCAGACCACTGGCCTGGTGTGACTTGACCCCTGCCCATTTTAACAGGACCATTTGATGTCCTCTCTCCTTATTCTCTGAATGCCAGCCTTCTTTCACATCCTGCTCAGGGCCTTTGCACGTGCTGTGCCCTCTACCCAGGCCTCTGTTCCTGCCCTCTGCCTGCTAGTGCCTGCTGTCCTTTGGGTCTCATTGTCAGGGGTGTGGCCTCCTCAGGGATGTGACCAGGTTCTGTTCCCTTGTTACAGGTTTTCCATGTCTCCCTCTGCCTTTCTAATTTACTCCTTACCATTGTGGTTCTCAACTAGAGGCAATTTTCCTTCCCAGGAACATTCGGCAATGTCTGGAGACATGCTTGGTTGTCACAACTTGGAGGATGGGTGCTATGGGCATCCAATAGGTGGGGGCCAGGGAGGCTGCTAAACGTCCTGCAATGCACAGGGCGCCTCTCCCTCTCCCAGCAATGAAGTATATGGCCCCAGATGTCAGTAGGACTGAGGATGAAAACCCTGCACCACAACTATAATGAAATCATTGCCCTGTCCTAGCTGCTTCCCGCCCCCGCCTCACCTCCCCATTCTCCCATCCATGCACCCCTTGCTTTACCTGTACGCAGTTGGTTTAATGTCTCTTCCCTGCGAGAGTCTAAACTAGAAGGGGGCAAGGATTATGTTGTCTTGTTCTCTACGTATTGTATAATGTAGGTGCTTAATAAATGGCCAAATAAACAAAAGAGCAAATGGAAACTATTCTTTGTAAAGCATCTTCTAATTTGAGCCGTCCTCTTGGCTTCTCTCTTCATAACTTTATAAACATCATTTGGGGGCAAAAAAAAAAAAAAAAAAAAAAATATTAATGAGAGAGAGAGAGAAAGAATTGACTTTGTAGACTAAACCTGAGCTGGAATTCCAGCATTACCACTTAACTGCCATGTAACCAAGGATAAATCACATCTGAGCTGCAGTTTCTCACCTGTAAAATGGGAATTATAAAAACTCCCTCGTGGGACTGTACTCAGGATTAAATGTACTACTGGATGTCAAGAGCCCTGTACTTGGTAAAGATTTTTGTTGTATCTTCCTTCCCTTTTCCTCCTTCTCTTGAGTTTCCTGGACAGTGTTGGTGTCCACTCACATCCCTGCCAGAAGTCTGCCTGCAGCTTGATGGACAGTTCTAGATGTGCCTATGACTTCTGATCTCCTGCATCCGAGACTTTCTGCCCAGGCCAGCGTGCTCTGTATGCACCGGGCAGTCCATAAGGGAATGCCTGGGAACTGATGGCCCCAGGCGCAACCTTCAACCAAAGAGGACCAGGCACTGCTTCCTCACCCCTTTGTGGGAGGATTCTGAAGTGTACTCCACACCTTCTCCCAAAGGTCCCTGGTGGGATTGAGTCCCAGTGGCCCATAAAGGTAACCAGTTCATCAGCATCCCCTTTATTGACTTTCCTCCCTCCCTTCTCTCGTGCTCCCACTCTCCTACTGTGCTTCCTGGGACTGCCTCCCAAATAAACTACTTGCACTTAGGAATAGCAGTGGCTGTGCCCCTCAGGTCTTACCATTTTGTCCAGCTCCACTTGCCCTAACTTCTAAGTGCCAGCATCTGTAACTTTTTGCATGAGGGTTTTTCCCTGGCTGCTGGAGTGGTGCAGCCTAGAAGTGCTGGAGAATGAAATGACCCCCTCCAGGATCCCTTCCCCAGTAGCCTTGGATCAACCAAAGGAAGAAGGTGAATAAATGCTCGCCCCTCAGGTAGGATAACTCTGAGACATGTTCTACACTGGCTCCCAGAGTTCCTTGGTGCAATGAAACTCTAGTTGCCCACAGGACTAACTATCTTGATAAACTGCTTAATATTGCTTTCCCTTCCCTGGTTCCTTCCTCTTCCCTATTGGCATTTCCTTCACCTCCCAAATAAACGATTTGTCATTGAATCTTTTTCTCCAAGTCTGCCTCTGGAGAAACCAAACCAAGATACAAGGTCTGATTTTTAGCGGGTGGGAGAGGGGTGGGGGAATCCAAAATAAGATATTGATTAGACCCAATTGCCAAAGGTCTTGCTCTAAATCTCCCTAAAAGAACAGGGTAAGACACGCTGTTCTTCAGTGAAGCAGCACTCCTATGACACGCCATCTGGGGCTAAAGCAGATGGCTCCCATTCATCGGTGCTGGGACCTCATCTTTTCCGTGGCATGAACAAGCCTCACACCCCACCCTTTGGCACATAATTGCTCCCTTTATTTCACATGAGCGCCTTTGTTGAATTTCACAGAAAGTTACTCTTGCTGAAACAGAGGATGCTCTGTTGACAGCTTTGGAAATATCCTTCAGATCTCAAGCCAGGGGCATCTCTTGCTCCTATTTAGTTACTTTCTGGGGATGGTCACACGTGCTGAACGTTAGCAGAGAGGAGTTAGCCTGGCTCAATGCTATCATTTGCCAAAAAGAAATTTTGCAAAGTGGCTGATGGGATATCCCAAAGCAATTCTCACAGGGTCCAAGAGACTTTATATTGTTTTCTAAGCTTTCTTTCTTTTCATAATGACTAATATGAAGGATTTTTGCTGATTTGGAGCAAAATCATCTATTTCCTGCATCTATTGCCTTCTCTCCTGAGCCCAGTAACCTGCATTTTCTTTGGGAAAGGCCTTTTCTTCCTTTCTCTCTGTCCCTGAGGTTACCATAGAACTCCGCCCACAAAGTGCATGTGGCCTAGGACTAGCCAATCAGAGCAGCTGAGATACAATAGCAGCAATGATTGGTTCAGGGATGGACGTGTAGTACCAATTGGTCCAGATTTCATCTCAAGATTTGTTTGGCAGTTATTGGGGAAAACGCGGCCTCTCACTCAGTTTAGGGTGATGGGGGGAGTTGACCAAATGGTTGTGGTTTACTGACCATTTCAAGTCCAGAGGAGTTATAAATGGTAGGGTGTTTTATTTTGTTTTTCCCCCACCAAACACTTCTCCTTATTGTAGCATGTTGAATCTCCCCGGGTAGCAGGGTCCTTAGTATGTTGAGCAGCTCCATAACTTTTCGAATACTTCTGCTTGTTTAAAAAAAAAAAACAAAACCTCAGCCTAAAATAGTTCCAAAATCTGAGCAAATACTTGATCTAAACGTCTGTGGATCAGGATACTGGTTCAGCTGCTGTAATAAAAAACAAAATAGGGAGGCGGCTGTGGCTCAATCAGTGGGGCTCCCGTTTGCCATGTGGGAGGCCCCGGGTTCGGTTCCCGGGGCCTCCTGGTGAAGGCAGCTGGCCCGCACGGCGCGTGAGCTGACGCAGCAGGACGACCCAAGCAGACACAGAAAAACGCACAGCAAATAAATAAGTAAATGGATGAATAAAGTCTTAAAAAAAAAAAAAAAAAAAAAAATAACTAGCTTGAATATGATGAAAGCTTAATTCTCTCTCATGGGATAGTTCCTGATACGTGTGGAGTGGCCAGTAGAAGCTTACAAGGTCTGGGGTTCAGATTCTTGCTATCTTGTGGCTCTGTGTCCTCAACACGTGGCTTCTATCTTGTGGTCTCAGGTGGCTCATCCAGCTCCTGCCATTACATCCATCATATTCCTCCCGGTGGGAAGGGGGTAAGGAGAGGCACTTCTGTTCCTCTGTTGCTGCTAATGGCATAACCCGAAAGCCCACAGTCATGGAGTTGGGATGCTCTTCCTGGTCTCCCACCTCCTCTTCTACCCTTTTCAGCTCTGCGCCTGGGAAGGGGGAGGTGGGTAGTGTCCATCCTAAGTGGATAGCATCGAAGGGTTCTCTTGCCCCCTGGCTTCTGATTAGGTTTGACCAATGAGAGACGCTGGCAGGAGATAGGAATAATGGAGGAGAGTAAGATCTTGGTATTTATTCCCCAGCTCTCTCCTGTTGGGTCACCCTTGACCAAAGGCCACAGCTCTTGCCAAACAGCCTCTCCATAGGGCTTGCTCTTTCTGGATCTGGCACCATCCCCTTCTTTGCCCATCATGCCTTGGGGTGGTAACGCCCCCACTGTTGCCACCAGGGGTCATGTCCCCACTGTTACTGCCTGGGATTTGTAACGTCCCCTCGGTTACTAGCTGGCGGCAGTACCTGTCCACTGCTACTAGCCCTGGCATGTTGTGGCACCCCTCCTGGGTTCCTTCCACCCTGCCCATTCCTATAAACCGTCCATTCATAAAATTCCCCTTTAGTTCCCCAGTGTGAGCCTGCGACCCGCTTCCTGCCAGGAGCCTGACGGCTGTCAATCTTGGTAGCCACCGTCGGTAGTGAATGCCTTTATTGCATCCCTGTTTCATAGAGGAGGAGCTGAGGGGCAGCGAGGTGAAGTGAGCCGCCTGAAGTCACAGGGTTGGTAAACGGTGGCACCAGGGATTGAGCCAAGGCAACCTGGCGCCAGGAGCCTCATTCTTCACCACCATGTGGGCCTTGGCATCTGGGGAATGTGCGCAGAGGAGAACCAGCCTCCAGTTCATTAACCTGCTAAGAGCTCCAGTTCCCTGTCTTTTCAATGAAGGGGAATCAGTCCAGGAGTTACAAATTCAAATGCCACAGAGAACAAGACATGACATAAATGAGGAAAGTGGGCTGTCATTCTCTTTTTTTTTTTTTTCTTTTGTTTATTCTCTCCCCCCAAACTTGATTTTTCTTTGCTAGAGCATTTAAAGCAAATTTCAGGCATCTCTTCATTTTACCAGCAAATAGTTACGTGCATCTTTTATTAAAAAAAAAAAAAAGATTTATTTTATTTATTTATTTATCCTCCCCTTGCTGCTTGTGCTCGCTGTGTCCATTTGCTGTGTGTTTTTCTGTGTCTGCTTGTCTCCCTTTGTTGCAGCAGCTCACCGCGCCATGCGGGCCGGCTTGCCTTCACCAGGAGGCCCTGGGAATCGAACCCGGGGCCTCCCATATGGTAAATGGGAGCCCAAACCCTTGAACCACATCCGCTTCCCAAGCATGCACCTTTATCTTTTTTTTTTTTTTAAATGAAAGCACCATGCTATTATCACACCTATCAAAGTTAACAAAAAGATCTCAGTATGGACCAGCTGATTTTTTAAAAATTGAGGTGAAATTCACATCACATAAAATGAACCATTTTGAAGTGAACAATTCACTGACATTTAGTACATCCACAATGTTGTGCAAATACCACCTCTATCTGGTTCCAAAACATTTTCCTCACCACAGTAGGAAACCCTGCATCTGTTAAGCAGTCGATACCCATTTCCTCCTTCCCCACCAAGTCCCTGGCAGCCATCAGTCTGCTTTCTGTCTCTATGGACTTACCTATTTGGGATATTTCAGATAAATGGAATCAAGTAATATGTAGCCCTTTGTGTCTGGCTTCTTTCACTTAGCATGAGGCTTGCAATGTTCATCCATGTTGTCACGTGGATCAATACATCATTCTTTTTTAGGGCTGAATAATATTCCCTTGTCTGGATATACCACAATTTGTTTATCCATTCAGCAGTTGATGGGTATTTGTTTCTACCTTTTGGCTATTGTGAATATTTCTGCTATAAGCATTCATGTACAAGTATTATTTTTTTGAGTACTTATTTTCAGTTATTTTGGTTATGTACCTGGGAGTGGAATTATTGTGTCATATGGTAATTTTATGTTTACATTTTTGAGGAACTGGACCAGATATTTTTAAGAGGCCTTCCAGCTTGGCATTCTAAGCCCCATTAACTGGATCCTCTCCTCTCTCGCTCAACCACCCTCCCTCTCCCACCTCTCTCTCTCCTGCACACATAGAAACCAGAAACACAAAAGTAAACACACAAACACAGAAACCCACACAGATACACACAAACACAGACATACACAAACTCACAGGACATCACACACACATGTTCTACTACCAGAGACTCACACACAGACACACAAGGCCATACACAGACGCACATGCACTCCTTAATCACTTCTTCAAGAGCAAAACACACAAACCTTGAATTTCAGCCTATTCAGCCTATAAGCGTTTCAGAGGGATCTGGAACCAGTGCCCGCCTGATTCCCACCCACTTCCTGTCATCTCCTTCACACTGACTAATTTTTGACCTTGAACCCGGTTGTCACTCACCCAGGCCTTCATTTTCTTTTGTGCAAAACAAGGAGAACAATTCCAGCTGGTCTCCCGGCAATGATGCCGGGAGTAATGTAATTAAAGGATTGCACACGCCTCGGGTGAGTCTTAAAGTGCTTAATAATTACCGAAGCAATAGCAGCAACGATGAGGTAATTACATGCTCCAGCGGAAGCCCAGAGTAAGCAAAGAGGACTGGAAATGGCCCTCGTGGTCTTAATCTTGCGTTTCTCCACAGTGTGGGGCCATCGGCCCTCCTGCCCCTTCAGCCCTTCCACTGGCCTTCTATTAACACACAAAGACCTTCTGGTGGCCTGGCAAGAGGCTCAAAACCCAAATTCCCGACTCAAGCCATTAAGGGACAAAGGCATTCTGCAGCTCGCTTCCTAAATTAGAAGATGATTTCTGGGTGTTTAAATATCTCCCTTTTTCTGTGTACCGTTTATACTGCCGCCGACACAGCTCTGAGGCCCGGGTGCATTCTTTAGTTGTGCCCTTGGAGATGTCCAAACAGGCCCCTGGCTCCTGCCATGGTCTGCTGAGGACACTCAAAATATCCAGGGAACAGATGCTATTTTGGAGGTTCATTTTAAAGGCCACTTGTGATCCCCACCTAATCTGGTTTCACCCTGAGCTTGTTTCTAGAGAAATCCTTAGCCGTGTCTTTTGTTCCTCTAGGAAACTTGGTTTCTTTTGGGGTCAGCTTGAATAAAAATGTGAATTAACCTTATTTCTTCTGACCCTTCCAAGAGAACTAAACTCTCGTGATTTGAAGACGTGTTCCTCCACACAGTCGAATGGGAGAGAGTGTCAACTGCAATGTGAACTATAACCCATGCTTAGTGGCAATGCTCCAAAATGTGTGCATCAATTGCAATGACTGTGCCACACCGATGAAAGATGTTGCTGATGTGGGAAAATGTGGGAGGTGCGGGGAGCGGGGCATATGGGAATCCCCTCTATAGTCTCTGTAACATTTATGCAATCGAAGTATCTTTTAAAAATTAAAAGTCTTTTTCGAGGAAACGCGGTCGCTGTTGTAGCACCGGCTCCCCGGTCCTCCGGACTCACCGCTGCTCGCTCTCGCCGAGGAACAGGTCGGTCAGGAAGCCACGCCGCAGCCATGGCTT
This sequence comes from Tolypeutes matacus, assembly GCA_026826555.1. Taxonomy (NCBI): domain Eukaryota; kingdom Metazoa; phylum Chordata; class Mammalia; order Cingulata; family Chlamyphoridae; genus Tolypeutes; species Tolypeutes matacus. The sequence goes on along the minus strand of JAKSZT010054404.1, from coordinate 893,026 downwards.
TTGGGGACACCGGAAAGCCGCGCGTAGAACCAGAGGTGGTGACTCGCCGCACTAGCATCACCCTCACCAGCCGCAACGCGAAGCCTCTGGAGAAGCTGTGTGCTGACCTGACTAGAGGCGCCAAGGAAAAGAACCTCAAAGCGAAGGGACCGGTTCGGATGTCTACCAAGACTCCGAGAATCACTAGAAGGAAAACTCCTTGTGGTGAAGGTTCAGAGACTTGGGATCGTTTCCAGATGAGGATCCACAAGCGACTCCTTGATCTGCACAGTCCTTCCGAGACTGTTAAGCAGATTCCATCCATCAGCACTGAGCCAGGAGCAGAGGTGGAAGTCACCATCGCAGATGCTTAAGTCCACCATTTTAATAAATAATGCCAGTTGCTAAATAAATAAATAAATAAATAAATAAAAGAAGTGGGGAAAAAAACCCAAACATGTTCTAAAAAGATTTTGTATGCCTCGCTACTTCTTTCTCGCTGTTACCGATAGCAGAGAGGAGAGCAGCCAAGTGCTTAAGATAAAAAGCTTAATATGGCAGCTTTCGAAATTCACTTCTTCCTGAGAGGGGACCAGTGAGAAATGTTATCTTTCCCAAGATCATTTTCTGCCCTGGAGTCAACAGAAAATGAAGAAATTGTGTTTCCTGTTGTTCTGTTTTTTAAATACGCATTGGAGGTCAGAAGCCTTTGCAGATGATTTCATTTGCAAGATACTCGGAGGGCGAAGGGCCATTTTTATTCCTGCACAGTGAGCAGTACGATAAAACAGTAACGGTGATCGTACTAGTGTGAGAGCGGCCGCTCATTTGAGCAGCGACGTGAGCAGGCACAGAGCTAAACTCCTCACGAGCATTATCTCATTCAATCTGCTCCACAGCTCCATGCAGTAGATCTCCACTTCTTCCAGGAAGCCCCACGCCCTCCCCCCAGGCTGCATGCTCTCTGTTCTTTGGGCCATCATGCTACCGTATGTGTGTTCTCTCTGTGCTCTTGCCATTATGTGTCTCATTCAGCATCTATATCCCAAGGGACCGATATATAGTAGGCACTGATTAACATTTGTTGAATGAATTAGATAAGACTTTGGAGAAGTAACTAATTTTTCCGAGCTTCATTTTTCTCTTCTCTAAAATGGGGATAGCAATAGTAATAATAGGAGTTCATGTTTATTGAACCTTCATGTGGCAGAGATGGCTGGCTGCCCTCCCGGTACACATACTTATTAACAGACTTTGTTCTGGACAGTAATGTGCCTCCCTTGCAGCCAGCGGTGGCCAATGAGAAGCAAGCAGAAGTTGCTGGGTGAGGCCAATAGCTGGCAGATACATACCTTTTGCCCCTTCTCCCTTCCTCCCTCTTTCTACCTGGAACATGGACATGGTGGCTAGCAGTTTGGCAGCCATTTTGATCCATGAGGCAGTCTGGAGGATGGTGGAGCAGAAAGACAGAAGAAATCAAGGACCCTGATGTCTGTATAGCTATCACACCAATTCTGGATGCCCTACCTCCTAACTTAAATATGTGTGTGTTTATGTGTATATGTGTGTGTGTGTAAGACAGAGAGAAAGAGAGGAAGGGGAAGAGAAAGAGAGAAAGAGTAGAGGAACACCTCTATCTTGTTTAAGTCACTTATTGGGGTTTTCTGTTTGATGTAGGGAAATCTAATTCTAACAGACAAGACTTGACCAGGTCCATGTTCAGTGCTTATTATGCACCTCGGTTAATACTCGCAACATCCCTTTTAGGTAGGATCATTATCCCTATTTTAGAGATGAGGGAGCTGAAGCGCACAGGGATTAAATGACTCGGATTTGAAGTGGGCAGTCTGTCTCCAGAGCCTGGTCTCATGACCATATGTTATGCTGCCTACTTTATTGTGGTCTCGTGAGGGATGTGGAAGTGCTATGGAGACTGAAAATCACAGACACATATTCACTCACTCGCTCACTCACTCATTCAATTATTCAACTCACTCATTCATTTAGTTAATAAACATTTACTGACAGCTAAATTAGTAGATTTCATAACCTGGGGGTTATGAAAACAACCAAGATGGTTCTCTGCCTTCCAGGAGCCTCCACTGTGAGGCTGTTATTACTTTCTAGGGCTGGACAGTGAGCCAGAACCCTCCATATAGTAGTGCATTGTACAACCCCAGGGAGACCATCTGCAAGCCTCATTGTGAAGAGTGCCGCCTGGGATTGAGCAGTCCACAACCTACTCAACTGTATGTGGCATCCTGGAAATGCAAATTCTGTTTCCAAACTTCTACTGGCATGCCCTTTCATCTGCTCCCTGCAATGTCTCAGATTGTTCCCAGATCCTTTTTTCTGTTTCTTGATGTTGGTCTCCGACTTTCATGTCAGAAGTGTGTCTCAGATGTCAGGAGTTCCTAGGACCTTGTTCATATTTGAGAGAGAGGCACTAAAAAGCAATTTGGAAGTTCCATGTGTGTCTCTATAAGGTGGCTGGGCAGCGAGCCAGCTGGTTCATTCTGGGACCCAAATGCCATTATCCATCAGTCTTTTCGCTGGGCAGGACCACTTCCATTTCTCCGTAGAGAACTCCCTGGAGGTCCTGCCTGAGCCAGGCTGTCTCTTTTCTGGAAGCTGAGCTAGGGATGATGCTGGGGTCCAATCACTTTGTTTTCAGCCCTGTCATAGCCCACCCTCCGCTATGTCTGGCGTTCCTAATGCCCACATCTTCTCTATTTTGTCTCCAAAAGCAACCTCCTGACCCCTGCCAGGGTGGGAGAGGGCATTTGACTGGCTCTACAGTCGAACAGGAGATCGAGAGGTTTCCTACACCACCTTCCAGCCACCTTCAGAGGAATTTGGTGTCACCAGAGATTTCTTTTGTAAATGATAGACATAACCTATTTAATAAAATGTTTAAATTTAAGTATATATTAATTTAACAGGAAGAAAAGAAATGAAAATGAAACGGAAGGGGTTGTCAAATTTCAAACAAAACAAAGTTTTTATGACAAAAGGTATTAGTTTATTTTTTAAAATCCTTCTAAAGTTAAGATGAATTATTATAAAAAGAGTAACATGTTTGAGGCTTGAATTTTCACTAGCTATTTCAGTTTTGGACTGAACATATTGACATTTGCTATGAAAAATGACAAAATCAGTCCATTTTTTATTACATTTTAAAAAACTGAGGTGTAACATATATACATTAAGTGTGTAAAAGGCACTCATCTTAAACCTGGGTGTGATGGTTAGGCTAATGTGTCAACTCGGCCAAGTAGTTGTGTCCAGGTGTTTGTTCCAGCAAGCACTGGGCTAATTGTAATACAAGAGCATTTATGGACTTCAATCACCAGTGAGTTTACTGCATGGATGGCTGATTACATCTGCATCCATCAGGAAGATTGCATCAGCAATGGGTGACACTTTTATCCAATCAGTTGAATGCCTTAAAAGGGGAAGTGATTTCAACATTCAGAGAGAATTTCCCAGCTCGTCTTTGGACAGGCAACTTCTCCCAGAAACTCATCAACGACCTTTCATCGGGCTTTCATCGGAGCCCCTGGTTTGCAGCCTGCCTGTGGAAGCTGGACTTGTGCATCCCCTCGGTCATATTACTGACAGATATCTCCTGCTGATTCTGTTTCCCGAGAGAACCCTGACTAATACACTGGATAACCACCACCCTGTATAGGACACTTCCAACCCCCCCGAAAATTTCCTATGCCCCTTCTTAGTGCATTCCCTTCCCCATCCCCACCTCTAAGTAACCCCTATTTTAACTTTTATCACCATGAGTTAGTTTTGCAGATACTAGAACTCCTCAGAAATAGAATTATGCAGTATGTCCTTTTTTGCATCTGACTACTTTTGCTCAACATGTCTGTGAAACTCGTTCCTGTTGTTGTGGGCATCAGTAGTTTGTTCTTTTTTCATTGTTTTAGTGTATTCCATATATATACTGTAATTAATTTCTCCATTCTACTATTGATGAACATTTGGTCAATTTCTGCATTTTGGCTATTATGAGTAGAGCGGCTCTGAACCCTTTGGAACTTGTCTTTTGCTGGGCACATGCCCTCATTTGTCTAGGGTGGGCTCGGGGCTCCCCATTTTGGTTCCATGTGGGATCTGTCCTTGTTAATCTATACAAGTTATCTCCGTTCTTTTTGGCTTTCCCCAAAATTTCTGGCTCGAACACCCAACCGCCTACTTGTCGTTGCCTGTTAAATGTTTTACCTTAACGTGCCCCACCCTGGAGCACTCTCCATCTTAAGCCAAGCCTGGACCCCTTTCCCTGATCTTCCCCTCAGCACCCACATGGTTGTGTGTATGAGTCTTCCCTTTCCTTCACTGCCCTGCCTGTGCCACATCCAACCCAATGATTCCAGCTTAAAACGGTCATTTAAATCCGTCCACTCCTCTCTGTCTCCATGGCCTCCTCCCAGGTCCAGGCCATCTCATGTCTCCCTTAGATAACTGTCCCAATCTCCTAAAGGCCCCCCTTCTTCCATGCTTACCCTCTTCCAATAGAGTCTCCAAACGGCAGCAGGATGCTCTTAAATGTGAATTGGATCATGTTCTTCTTTTGAATGTCTTTCCCCTGCATTTGTACTCAAAACCAGACTCTTAAATGGTGGTCTCTACAACTCGGTGGCATCTGGCCACCACCTGCCTCTACAGTTGCATGTTACTCTTAGTTCCTGGAATATATCGCCCTCTTTCTTATCTCAGGGCCTTTGCACATACAGTTCCATCTGCCTAGAATGCTTTTCCCTCCAGCAACCAGCTTTTAGTCCCTGCATATTCTTCTAGAGATAGTTTATGCGCATATGAGAAAATATGGATATGCATTTGCTTTCTTCTCACCCTGCCTTAAAATGTTACAAAGAGTGCATGGTATATGCAGGGTCCTACATGTTGAAGTCTTGGCACAAGTTCACATCATACACAGCTGCCTCCTTCTTTTATACCATGTATGGCTTGACCGTTGTAACAGTTTGGCATTGTTTATGAATTCCAAAAAGAAATATTGGATTATGTTTATAAACTGGTCTTCTCTTCTGGGTGTATCAGAGTGTATTAGATTCAGAGGTTTTACTTTTACTTGATTAAATAATGATTAAGGCTTTGATTGGGCCACATTAGTAGGATGTTGAGTCCCTGTCCCTTGGGGGGTGGGAACTCACAGAGAAACCACATGGCAGAGAAAGGAGGTTGGAGTTTTGAGCTGGAGCCCAGGAAGTAAGCACACAGAGGAGCAGAGCAGCTGAGCCTGGAGAGAATGTGCCCCGGGGAGAGAGACAGAGCTGGTCACCTGATAGTCTACAGCTGGCCTTCTGGAGAGAGCAGGGCAGCTGAGCCTGGAGAGAAATGGAGCCCCGGAAAGAGAGGAACCCAGGAAGCCTGAACTCTTAGCAGATGTCAGCAGCCATCTTGCTCCAACATGTAGCAACAGACTTTGGTGAGGGAAATAATTTATACTTTATGGCCTGGTAACTATCCCTCTAAGATGGTAGCTCTTTGAGGGCAGGAACCATATATGTTTTGCTCATCATTGTATTCCCAGTAGCTTGGACAGTGCCTTGTACCTAGTAGGTGCTTGTGATTGACATTTGTCATTACTTGCTGTATTAGTCAGCCAAAGGAATGCTGATGCAAAATACCAGAAATCTGTTGGCTTTTATAAAGGGTATTTATTTGAGGTAGAAGCTTATAGTCACAAGGCCCTAAAGAATCCAACTCAGGGTACCATAAGAGGTACTTTCTCACCCAAAGTCATTTACCACTTTTTGAAGCAAGATGGTGGGCAATGTCTGTGAGGGTTCAGCCTTCCTTCTTTCTCTTAAGGCTCCGTGGTCCCAGGTTCTTCCGATCTCAGCTGTAGGCTGGCATAAGGCTGGTCTCTCTCTCCCTGGGGCTGGTTTCCTTCTGGGCTCAGCTGCTCTGCTCTCTGATCTCATCTGTAGACTATCAGGCTCATCTCTCTTCCTGAGGCCTCTGCTGTGTCTAATGGAGCTGTCTCTCTTCCACTGCCTTGTCTTCTCTGTGTGAGTATCTGCCCACCAAGGGGGCGGGGACTCAATGCCCCACTGACGTGGCCGAATCAAAGCCCTAATCTTAATTTAATCAAGTAAACGTAACCTTTGAATTTAATACAATCAAAGGGTATCATGCCCAGAGGAACAGATCAGTTTACAAACATAATCTCTCTTTCTGGAGTTCATAAATAATCTCAAACGGCCACATTTGCCTTCCAGCATCTGGGTTCCTTCTTCTGGGGTCCCCACTGTTTTCCTTCAGGGAACCACACCTCCACCACTCCTGTCAGTTGAGTGGTGCTGAGCCCACCCTTGGCTTTGTGGGTGGGTATGTGACCAGTCATTGGTCCAATCCCCTGGTGCTGTAATTGGCTGGGATGGGCTTATGGCCAATGAGATGCAATTTCGGGACTGCTAGGCATCATCGAGGGAAGACATTCTCACAGGAAGCTGCTTTCCAGTGTTTCCTGCGGCCCTCGACTTTATAAAGGGATAAAGAGATCAGCCTCCTCATTCTTAAAAAAAAAATCCTTGGCAAGGCAACGTTGGTAAAGTTTCTCTTGTTGATCTTGCAAACAAAAGGATATTGTAATTCCACATCTGAGATCTTTGGTGCTCTTTAAGAGAAGGTTCCGTTTCTTTCAGTTTGACATATATTTATTGAGCAATTAAAAATGTAAGATGAGCTGAATTCTGGGACTGGCCCCAATTCCTAGTTGTGACCTTTTTGCAGCTACAGAGTGCTTCTAATTTTTTCGAAATTAAAATAACATATATTAGAATTTTTAAAATACAGAAACTATAGGGAAGTGGATGTGGCTCAAGCAATTGGGCTCCTGTCTACCATATAGGAGGTCCAGGGTTTGATACCCGGGGCCTCCTGGTGAAGGCAAGCTGGCCCGTGCAGGAGTGCTGGCCCAAGTGGAGAGCTGGTGCAGTAAGATGGTGCAACAAAAAGAGACACAGAGGAGAGACAATAAGAGTTGCAGCAGACCAGGGAGCTGAGGTGGCATAAGAGATTGGGCAGCCTCTCTCCCACTCCAGAAGGTCCCAGGATCGGTTCCTGGTGCTGCCTAAAGAGAAAACAAGCAGACACAGAAGAATACACAGTGAATGGACACAGACAGCAGACAGCAAGCGCAAAAATAATGGGGGGTGGGGTGCGGCGGGGAATAAATAAATAAATCTTAAAAAAAAAGTATGGAGTCAAAAAAAAGACTAATGTTTATTGACATTTAAAAAATAACACAGTGGAGCAGGAATAGCTCAGCGGTTGAGTGCCTGCTTTGCATGTACAATGTCCTGGGTGCAATTCTTCATACCTCCTAAAAATAAAAAAATAAAAAAACAAATAATGCAAATAGCACTTGTAAAGTAAAGTCATTCAGAAAGGCTAAAAAAATAGCACTTGGGTGTAACAAACCACCCTCAAATTCAAGGAATTAAAACAATGGCAAAATAATGGTGCTTCGTGTATTCCATATTATTAGCAGTTTCCCGTGGTTGTTCCTAGAAATTTTTATGCCTGTACAAGAATATTTATACATACACAGCAAAATAATGTTTTGCTTATAATTTACGAAAACAATTATAAGATACATTCTGGGGAAGTGGATGTGGCTCAGGTGACTGTGCTCCTGCCTATCACATGGAAGGTCACTGGGTTCAGATCCCAGTGCCTCCTAAAGAAGACAATGAGCTGGCACGATGGTCAGGCATGGCAAGCTAACACAAGAAGAGACACGAGAAGAAAAAACATAATGAGAGACACAACAAAGCAGGGAGCAGAGTTTCCCAGTGCCTTCTAAAGAAGATGGCAGGCACGGCAAGCTGATGCAACAGGATGACACAACAAGAGAAGTGGGGAGGAAAAACATAATGAGAGACACAACAAAAACAGGGAGTGGAGGTGGCTTAAGTGATTAGGCACCTCCCTCCCGCATCAGAGTTCCCGGGTTTGGCTCCCGGTGCTTCCTAAAGAGACAAGGAAGACGAACAGACACAGCAAGTGAAAAAAAAAAACAAACAACAAGGAGGGGGATGGGGGTGGGGGTGGAAATAAATAAATAATTAATTTAAAACAAATCCTTAAAAAACAAACAAACATGCATTCTGTTCTGCCCCTTCATTTTTTTTCATTTAATGATATCCTGGACCAATGACTCGTAAAAAAATGGACAAGGATATGAACACACAGCTCAACAGAAAGGAAATACAAATAGCTCATAAACATATTAAAGGATGTTCAACCGCCTTTACAATAAGAAAGAATGCAAATTAAAAAGTACACAGAGATATCATTTCTCACCTATCAGATTGGCAAAAACCCAAAAGTCTGAGAATGCACCATTGGCAAACTGTGGGGAGAGAGGTATCTCATACCTTGCTGTGCTGTTGGGAGTGGAAATTGGCACAATCTGAAGGCAATGTGGTCACCTCCATCAGAGTGGCAAGTGCATATGCCCTTCAATAAAACAACCCTATTCCGTGAACGTGTCCTTCCCATTTTCTTGTTCAAGTGCAAAACAGCTTATGTCTGGAGTCATGTTTAGAGTAGAGGTTTATTGTCTTCCTCCCCCATTACAAGAGAAGCTCTGTGCGGGCAGGGGCTCTGTCTGTCTTGCTTGCCTCTGGGTCCCCAGCTCCTCCCTCCCTCAGGCCCTTCAACATAGCACATATCACAAAAGCATTGCTTACTAAATGTCCACACACTCTTCTACACTTCCCAGTCTCTCTTGCAGTTAGGTTGGAACTATGTGGATATTCCTGCCCAGCGGGATGTGTAAAAGTAACACAAGCCACTTCCAGGCCTAGCTCTTTAAAAATCCCATATGAACTTCTAGCTCTCTCTTTGTCTACCACGTCCACCTCTGAGACCTCCTGTTCCAGATCGCCTAGCTAAAAGATGGAAAAGGGTGTGCCATCTGCGTCCATATTGTGAAAGCAAGAAATAAACCTTTGCCATGTTAACTCACTGTGATTTGGGGGTTATCTGTTAGTGCAGCACAGCCTCTTCTATCCTGACCGATGTAGTAGGTGCCCATTAAATGCTCGTTGAGTAAATGGTTAGGGCATGTTGCAATGAACATATTTGTGCACGTAGCTGGATGGATATGTGAGAGTTACCAGAGACCACATTTTCAGTCACTACGTTGCTTGGTCTAAGAATACATATTTAACATCTCGACGGATAGTGCAAATTGTCTTCCAGAAAGTTTGCATCTATTTCTATTCCCGCCCACAGGAATAATTATACCTGACACATAACTCTCACTCTGTTCCAGGTACTACCTGTATATATGAAATAGATTAACCCTTGCAACAGCCCCATGTGCTGGATATCACTACTGTCCCCATTTTACTGATGAGGGAATGGCAGCACTGGGAACTTAAATAACTTGCCCAGAATCACACAGCTGGTTAGGTCTAGAAACTCCCAGGTATCCTACTCCTTCAAACAAATCCTGGCCGAACCCCAGGATTCGATATGTTAAAACTCCCCATATAATTCTGATAGTCAGTCAGCTTTGGGAATCAGAGGCCCAGGGGGTTTAAGTTTGAGGTGCCAAAGGGTGGCAGACACAGGGGCATTGGGGGTAGGACATCTTCCTTTAGATGGTAGTTAAGTATTTGTTGAACTGTTGTATAGTAGGAACAGGAAGATGTAAGTGAATCAGAGCTGTATAATTCTTTCTGTTAAACAAAAAAAAGGAGAGTTTATTCCAAGTATGTATTTTATGGAATATTCCAAACCAGAACAACTTCTTTCAAGCCGTACTATTTAGAATGTAAAATAACAGAGACTGAAATGCGATAGAAGTTTCTTTCGCTTTCACATAGAAGCCTGAGCTGGGTGGTGGCGAGGCACCGCGAAGTTGTCAGGGGCCTGCCATCACTGGGATGTTGTCCTCCTGCCAGGGTCCGAATGGCTCACACCCCATTGGCTGAATCTCAGTCACGTGGCCACTCCGTGCTGCCAGGGAGGCTGGGAAATGTAGTCTTTATTCTGAGCAGCCAAGCGCTCAGCACTACAGAAAGGGAAAACTGATGGGGAGGCGGGGGAGGGCTGCTACTGTCAGACTCTACCACGGGAGGCATTACTAAAGAGTTTAGAATTTAGATTCTGAATAAAATAGACTATTTATTCCCAGTAACAGCACTACACCGTATGGCTTCAGAATTTCTGCTGACCGTGACTGCCAATTTCAGGAGGCCCCACTTGGCCAGCCTTGGGGTTTGTGATATGTGGGATGGTTGTAGAAAGCAGTAAGCACATGTGGGTCCTCAATCTAATCATCGGTAGATTCGAACCAACGACATGCATTTTTAAATTCTTCTCCAGGATGTGGTCTTCAGTGTCAGAAGAGGGATTACTTAAGTAATGCTTTGCTGATTTTGTAAGAAGTTGCATGTAGAAAACTCAGGATTCTTCTTGCTCGAGACTTCTAGTTTCTTTTAGCAGTGTTCCAAGGCCGGGAATATATTGGTGTCCAGGGACTGCCTGGATCACCTGCCCCTTGATCTGACGCCACCTCTGGTATTAACAGTGTCCCCCCCGCCCCCAAATACAACTTGATCCCAAATAAGGGAAGAAGAAAAGTGAATTCTTACTTGGGGGACTCATATTAAAGCCCAGGCACTGGGCTAGGTGACCTGTTTTCCTCCTTGTGCCTGCAGAACGTCCATTTCCGCTTTCTTTGCTAACAGCAGCAGTTTTCTGAGAGAACCCTCTGGACTCACTCTCAGTCTGTGGGGCTTAGGTGGGGCTGAGTTTATGCCTGGATTCAAACTAGGCATGTGACCCAGGCCTGGCCAATCAGGGTGTTCCAACTCCTCCCCGCCCCCACAATGATTGGTTCAGGGACAGACATGTGATCTGAGGTAGCCAATGAGGCTCAATTCTGTACTTTGTCGGAACCATTAGGAAGGAGATACACTTGAAGCTAGTGAAACCCTGGGCTAGAGCTGTTGGTGTCTACCTTGGCCATCGTTCATTCATTCATTCATCAAATGCTTATTGAGCACCTCCCACATGTCAGGCAGTGTTCTAGGCATTAGGGCTACAGTAGTGAACGAAACAGACAAAATCCTTGCCCACAAGGAGTTAACGTTCTAATGGGTGAAAGAGACAGACAACAAACCGACATGTAATATCTTTAGGGGATAATGTGATATGGACTGCGAAAAATAGGATAAGGGGGAGCAAGGTCATGGGGGATTGCTATTTTATATAAGACTGTCTGTGAAGAACTCTTTGAGGAAGCAACATTTGAGCAGAGAGCTGTAGGAATGAGAGAGACACCAAGTTCCTATCTTCGGGGAATAGCATCCTAGGTAAAGAGAATTAACACCAATCCTGTTTAAACTCTTCCAAAAAATTGAAGAGGAGGGAAAATTACCCAACACATTTTATGAAGCCAACATCACCCTATTACCAAAGCCAGATAAAGATTCCACAAGAAAAGGAAATTACAGGCCAATCTCTCTCATGAACATAGATGCAAAAATTCTCAATAAAATACTTGCAAATCGAATCCAACAGCATATCAAAAGACTTATACATCACGACCAAGTGGGATTTATTCCTGGTATGCAAGGCTGGTTCAACATAAGAAAATCAATCAATGTAATACACCACATTAACAAATTGAAGGAAAAAAACCACATGATCATCTCAATAGACGCAGAAAAGGCATTTGACAAAATCCAACATCCTTTTTTGATAAAAAACACTTCAAAAGATAGGAATAAAAGGAAAATTCCTCAATATGATAAAAGGCATATATGAAAAACCCACAGCCAACATCATACTCAATGGGGAACAGTTGAAAGCTTTCCCTCTAAGATCAGGAAAAAGACAAGGATGCCCACTGTCACCATTGTTATTCAACATTGTACTAGAAGTTCTAGCTAGGGCAATTAGACAAGACAAAAAAATTAAAGGTGTCCAAATAGGAAAAGAGGAAGTAAAACTCTCACTGTTTGTGGATGACATGATCCTGTATTTAGAAAATCCTGAAGTATCCACAACAAAGCTACTTGAACTAATAAATGAGTTCAGCAAAGTGGCAGGATACAAGATCAAGACGCAAAAACAGAGATGTTTTTGTACACTAGTACTGAACAACCTGAGGAGAAAATCAAAGGGAAAATTCCATTTTCAATAGCAACAAAAAGACTCGATTACCTAGGAGTTAATTTAGCCAAAGAAGTACAGGACCTATATGCAGAAAACTACAAAACAATGCTAAAAGAAATTTTAAAAGACCTAAACAAATGGAAAGACATTCCGTGTTCATGGATTGGAAGAATAAATATCATGGAAGAATAAATACTCAATGCAATACCAATCAAAATCCCAACAGCTTACTTTACAGAATTAGAGAAGGCAATTACCAAATTCATCTGGAAGAGTAAGTGTACCCGAATAGCCAAAAGCTTTCTAAAAAGGAAGAGTCACGTGGGAGGAATTTCACTGCCCGACCTTGAAACATATTACAAAGCTACAGTGGTCAAAACAGCATGGTACTGGCATAAAGATAGACACATCGATCAGTGGAATAGAATTGAAAACCCAGAAATATACCCTCACCTAAACAGTCAACTGGTTTTTGACAAACCTACCAAGCCCACGCTAATGGGAGAAAACAGTCTCTTCAACAAATGATGTTGGGAGAACTGGATATCTATAACCAAAAGAATGAAAGAGGAACCCTATCTCACCCCCTAAACAAGAATCAACTCGAAATGGATCAAAGATCTAAATATAAAAACCAGAACCATAAAAATACTAGAAGAAAATGTAGGGAAACATCTTCAAGACCTTGTAGTAGGTGGTGGTTTCTTGGACCTCTTGGACACATGCAACAAAAGAAAAAATAGATAAATGGGACCTTCTCAAAATTAAACACTTTTGCACCTCACAGGACTTTGTCAGAAGGGTGAAAAGGGCTAGCCAACTCAATGGGAAAAAATATTTGGAAATCACATATCTGATAAGGATTTAATATCCAGGATATAAAAAGAGATGTTACAACTCAAAAATAAAAAGACAAACGACCCAATTAAAAAATGGGCGAAAGACTTGAATAGACATTTCTCCAAAGAAGAAATACAAATAGCAAAAAAACACATGAAGAATTGCTCAACATCACTCATGATTAGGGAAATGCAAATCAAAACTACAATGAGATATCATTTCACACCTATCAGAATGGCCACTATTAAAAAGACAGAGAACTACAAGTGTTGGAGAGGATGTGGAGAGATAGGAACACTTCTTCACTGTTGGTAGGAATGCAGGATGGTACAACCACTATGGAGGACTGTTTGGCAGTTCCTAAAGAAGTTGAATATAGACTTGCCACGTGACCCTGCAATACCACTACTGGGTATATACCCAGAAGAACTGAGAGCAGTGACACGAACAGACATCTGCACAGCAATGTTCATAGCAACATTATTCACCATTGCCAAAAGTTGGAAACAACCCAGGTGTCCATCAACAGACGAATGGATAAACAAACTGTGGTCTATTCACATGATGGAATATTATGCAGCTGTGAGAAGAAAGGAAGTCGTAAAGCATATGACAACATGGATGAACCTGGAGGACATTATGTTGAGCGAAGCAAACCAGACACAAAGGGACAAATACTGTATGAATGTGTTAGTATGAACCAAATATATTGTGTAACATATTGTTTGATTAAAAAAAAATTTATATGTATCCATTACATTTAATTGAGAAATGTAAAAAAAAAAAAATACAATGGTGCTGCTAAAAAAAAGAGAATAGCAAATGCAAAGACCCTGAACCAAGATCATGCTTGATGTATTTGAAGAATAACAAAGAAGATCAAGTGGCTAGAGCAAAGAGAGGGAGAGAAGGAGGTGAGCCTGGACTGATAGGCAGGGGCAGATTGTAACAGGCCTGGCAGGCCATGATGAAGAGTGTAGACTTTGTCCTTGTGGACACAAGGGAGCCATCAAAGAGGTTAGAGCAGGAAAAGACCGTGATCCTATTTGCACTTTAGAAAACTTACTCTGGTTGCAGAGAAGGAGACAGACTGGAGAATTTGAAATGTGAGTTGGGCAGTGTTTGGGGGGCACTGGGATAAGCCAGGTGCAACTTTGAGTGACAATTCTTAAATTTAAAACTCTGGATCTGTTTCCCAAACAGGGTTCATTATGTATGTCCTCTACTTTCTGTACCATTATCTCCTTAATATTTTTCTTTAAATGAATACATGTATTTTACTCAAATAAATTCATTTTAAAGGAAACCACGTCTCTATGTATCAGTCAACTCAGCCCAAGTTTTGCCGCGATAACAAATAAACCCAGAATCTCTAAAATGTTGGCTGTGGGTGGACTGCAGCTCTGTGATGTGTCGTCTTTACTCTGGGATCCAGGCTGAACGAATGGCCCATCTCTGGGGTAGACCATTCTTAGAGTAGAGAGAAAGAAAACAAATGACAGCACTACATGATGGCTGTCAAAGCTTCACGTTGGAAGTCACACATCACAGATGCTCACATTTTATTGGACAAAGGAAGTCCTGGGGCCAACCCTGACATCAGTGGGGAGCAGCCAGCAAGGAGCGGTAAATACTTTGTCAGTAATACAATCTACCTCATCTCTTCTCAATGGAAAACTAGCATGACTTGCCCTCGGTGGATGGTGACTACAAAAAAATTAAATCCCCATCAAATAATGTTGCCTGCTGAAGGCATAAGTCTGAGGCCAGCTCTCTTTATTCAAAAGGGAGATAGGCAAGTGTTAAAAAGATATTAAAGATATGTTCACATCAAACCGAGATCTTTGCCTAGAAGTAATCAGAACAATTGAGAGAAAACAGAAGGTTGTTTGGTGGTGCAGGCCGCGTACCCACTAAAGTCTCAGGACTCGCCACTGGCACTTGGCCTATACTTTCAGAATCACTCTAGGGGAGGGTGGAAGGTAATTAAATATTTGAGGGAAGAATGGTGATAGCAGAGGGCTTAGGGCTGCACAATTTCATGAACGGTGCCCTCCCGGAGTTGTGTGACAAAGGGGCTCCGGAGACGATTTCCGCAGGATAACTCATTTAATCCTCTCCTCCGCTCCACTAAGTAGGCAGCATTGCCTCCATTTTACAGCTGGGGAAACTGAGGATCGGTATTTTGCTCGACCACAACTGGGAGGGGGCGGGGGGACGCGGAGCGGCTCCCAAGCTTCCTCCAAACCTGCCGTCCGAATGGTGTAGTTTCAGACTTGGCCACTTGGTGTCACTCTCTCCAAACTGTCGGTTGCATGCCCTGCTGACTTGGGCCGTGCAAGTCACTCTGGAGGGAACCAGATGAAAACTGATCCCCGACCTTTCCTCTTCGCTGCCCTGTCACCCTTGGGTGTGCAGAATTCCTGTCTGTTCGCTGTTTGCCCACTGTGTGCGGGATGAGGGCTGGGTCTGGCTCCGTGTATGCCCTGTCCTAACCTCTTGACTCTCAACTGCTAGGTTCTCTCATACTCCCTCTTCTAGATGAGGAAACTGAGGTTCAGAGTGTTGGAATGACAGCTAGTGAGTGACAGTCAGGATTCAAATCCGGACCCGAGTAAGCAGCTTGGGATTTTGATGCCCAGCAAGTGTGTGGTGATAACCGCCTTCATTCTCACTTTTTTCATGGAATGTTTTTCCAAGCACTTCACCCCAGATTCTACTGTTCTTGACAATGGAAATAGCCTGACTAGGGAATTTTTTTTTTTATGTAGAAGTTACTTTTCCTATGTTTCTGGAGAAAACATTGAGAATTTACTCTTTAAGAATTCTTTTAAAATTACCCCAATATTCCTTGATAATTATTTTTAAAATTAGAAGACCCACTTAAGTATAAAGGAGAAAATAAAAGTCACCCATAATTCACATCACCCACCCAGAGATATGTGCTGTTGATACTTTGGTGCACATCCTTCCAGGCATTTCTCTCTCTCTTTCATCTGCCAATGCATTTCAAACAAAAATAAATAAATAAGGGAACCTGCTCACATGAAAAAGATTTCAAATGATACCAAAAGTCTTACAGTGGGCGTTCTTCCTTTAGTCCCTAGCCCTCTTCTCCACCCCCTCCTCCACCCCCAGAAGCGCTCGCGGGTATGTCTTAGGGATCCTTACAGAGATAGACACGTGGATTCCTATAGCTGTTTCTCCAAATAGAAGCGCACCACACGCCCTGTTCTGCATTTCTTTTTTCCCTTAACAATGTACCTTGGAGATCTTTCCAGATCAGCATTAGGAGAGAGGTCCCATTCTTTACATATTCCATTGTCTGAATATAAGAATTTATCTACCCATTTCTCTAGAGATAGTCAGATAGGCGTTTCCAGCCTTTTCCTGCGACAAGCAATGCTGCAATTAGATTCCTTTTCACCTAAGTCAGTGTACGGGGACCTATTTCTGTAGGATAAATTCTCAGCACTTGAACTGCTCAAAGGGCATGTGCATTTTTAAATTTTGACAATTATTGTCTAAATGCTCTCCAAACTCTTACCTCCTGCTTGGTTGACATTCAAACCAGCAAACCATGTGAGTGCCACTTTCCCCACACTCTGGCCAAGGCCGAGCATTATCAGCCTTCTTGATCTCTGCCTTGCTGATAGGGGAAAAGGTGTTCACTGTCCTGCTAATCTGCATTTGCTTCGATTTTCCAAGTTAGGTTAGGAATTTTAAAAATATATCTAAAGGCCATTTGTCTTTTTTTTCTGGTGACAAAGCATTCATGTCTCTTACCTATTTTTCTATTGTCTTTTTATTGCTCTGCGAGAGCTCTTTATAGACCATGAAAATTAGGCCTTTGTTTCTTATACATGTTACCTTATAATATAAATATATTAAACAATAATGGGTTCCCACTCTACACAATGTTTCCAAGCCTGTGGTCATTTGACAATCTATGTGGGTCTCTTTCCGTGACGGTAAGTATGCTATTGCAAAAAAATCATTTATTTGATTTTGTTTATTATTTTTCTAAATCACATTGGCACACTGGAAGCTCATCAAATGCAAATGGCTATGGATTTATAGGAACACAACAATGGCATCCGATATGTGTCATTTATTTATGTATTTTACTTCATCTAATCCTCACAAGATTCTGAAGTAAAGTCAGTCACATCATCCCTATTTTACAGTTGAGGAAACTAAGGCTTAGAGGGGTCATCGGATTTTTCCAGGGTCTCCCAGCTGGTCAAAGGAAGAGCTGGGATTCAAATCCATGTCAATCTCTCTCCCCAGCCTTTGCTGCTTCCTTCCGCTACTTTGAACTCCCACGTTCCCAGTTAGTTTGGGTCAGAAACAGCCCCATTCTCTTCCACCACCACCCCAGGCTGGGAAGTGTGCAGTTTCAGGGCCAGGCCACTGGGAGGCGCTAGGGGCCCATCCCTCTGCCTCGTGCTTAGGGCTGGAAACCGGCAGGGTCCAGGCACCACGGGACAGGACAGCTCTTGGGGCTTGATGACCCTGGGGTCTGCCTTGACCAGGGCAGCCTCCTCTGCCTCGGCAGCCTGCAGGGCCTCACAGGTGTCTGGCTGTCCACCTAGTCCCTTGGATTCCTGTAGACCAGGGGTCCTCAGCCTCGGCTGGATAATTCTCGGTTGGGGGGGGAGAGGGTCTGTCCTGTGCATTGCAGGATGTCTAGCAGCCTCCTTGGCTTCTTCCCACCAGATGCCAGTAGCACCCTCTTCCCAATTGGGACAAACCAAAATGTTTCCAGACATTGCCAACTGTCCCCTGGGTGGCGAAACTCCCCGCCAAGCACCCCTGCTGTAGACCCACAGGGTCACGGAGGTGGCTGGAGCCAGCTCTGCCTAAGGCAGTAGTAATAAGAGCTCATGCCTAGAGGACTTCACAGGTAGGAACTTACTAACACCTGTGAGGCGGCTTCCAGTACCAGCTCTACTTTACAGACGCGGAAATTTAGGTCCAGAGTGGTTCCATGCTTGCCCAAGGCTCCCCAGCCAAAATGTCACAGCGCTGAGGCTTGTCCAGGATCTCAGGCTCCAGCCTTTGTGCCCTTGACCACGCCACTCTACTGTCCCTCAGGAAAATATGCACTGTTCGTGTATCGGAGCCATAGGTGTGCTCTTCACTTCCACAAAGAAGTACCCTCTCTCCTGGTTTTCTCTTTACCTGTTCTCATTCCCCCCGTTTGGTGCACAGCCAGGTACAAGAAACGTTTTGTTTCCTTATAATTCTACTATAAGAAAACACCAGCCCAAAGGGCCACGGTCGAGCGCAGCCGGTGGCCAGCTTCGACGCCAGGGAGCACGGGGAGTGGGGGGAGCTGTGGCGTTAGCCCTCCCCAGCCTCACACGTTGTTTTCCAGCACATGTGTGTCCCAGTGTTGCGACGTCTTCCAGTTCTGCAAGCGAAGCCAGAAATCTAGATTTTGACGTGAAATTTCTTAATTTTAAAATGATGGCAACTAATTAAATAAAATTTAAAACATTGTGCAGATGAAACAAAACTTGTCTGAAGCCCGATTTGGCCTAAAGTTTGCCAATTTGCTGCCTTTCTGAAGAGCACATTAGAAGTACAGGAAAAAAAAAACAAACCCACTTCCATCCTCCTAGTGGTCCCTCCCTTTCATCGTTCAACAATTGATTTGATTATTTTAGGTATTCGGCCACGCATTCATCCACCCATCCATCGCCCATTCACCCATCATCCGTCCATCCGTCCAACCACCCACCCACCTACCCACCCATTGGTTAGTTCATTTGCTCAACAGTCATTGTTCGACCCTCACTGTGTGCCAGGCCCTACACCAGGCACCGGGGCCTCCGTGAGGATTGCGACTCAATTCCTGTCCTCAAGAAACTTACCATCTAGGTTAGTGGAAACGAGAAGCCAATCCTAGCCAAGGGTGGAACCAGAGGGTATTAAACTCTCTTATTTACCAGCTGGGTGACATTGGACAAAGTATTAAACCTTTTGACCCTCAGTTTCCTCTTCTGTGGAATGGGGCTGAAAGTAGGAACCTACCTACCACTGGCAGACAGGTTGTCAGGATAAGGCTGGGCTAGGGAAGCTCTGCAAACGTGGGGCATCTAGCAGGGCGCTTTCTTCACAGACACCACAGCGTGATCATGGTTAGCAGCAGGGAAACGGGGTGCTCGGCATTAGGCAGGGCTGCTAGCTCATTCGGGGGGTCCCGAGAAGCTTTGTGGGGGTGGCAGAGTCCAGCACATCCCGCCAAGCCAGAGGTGGGAGAGGTGTTGCTTTGTCACTCTTCAGCACGACTTCCCCCCAGTGGCGCGGATGCTGCCGGCCAGCCTGCGGCACGCTGGCCTTCCCACTCTTGCTTCACTTCTGAGGGGCAGCTCTTCCTCTGACCACCCCACCCCACCGCCTGCCCCAGTTTGTGGGAAAACTGTATGGAACAGAAAAGTCTTGTGGGCTCCTTTTTCTCCAGATTTGTTGTTCTTTTTTCCCCATTTAAATTGAAACCATGCTTCTTAAAGAAGATTAGGAAAAAACACATCAAACAAGAACGGAGAAAAATTATTCTTTGTCTCATCCTTCTAAAGCAACCACACTAAACATTCTGTTTTTTCCTTTCCCTAAGCCAGGGTATTGGTGTGTGTGTGTGTGTGTTTGCACAGTTATAAATCATACTGCTCAACTACTTAGCGTTGTGCTTTGAAAAACTTTTCCATTATATCCCAAGCATGCCATGCCCCACAATCTTTAAGAACATTATTTCAAATACATTTTATTGTGGCAACATATATACAACAGGAAAATTTCCATTTTAACCACTTTCATTTGTGTAATTCAGCAATAATAATTACATGTACAATATTGTGCTATCATCAGCCATTACGAAAACTTTTTCATCACCCCAAAAGAAACTCTGTACCTATTAAACACTAACTCCCTATCCCCTGCATCTCTCACCACCCCCAATCTGTAATCTACTTTCTATCTTGTATTTGCTTATTCTAGGTATTTCATATCAGTGAGATCATACAATATTTGTCCTGTTGTGTCTGTCTTATTCCACTCAACATGATGTCTTCGAGGTTCATCCATGTTGTAGCTTGTAGCAGAACTTCATTCCTTTTCATAGCCGAATAATTTTCCATTGTATGTGTATATTCCATTTTGTTTGTCCATCCATCTGTTGGTGGACACTTGGGTTGCTTCCAGCTTTTAGCTATTGTGAATAATGCTGCTATGAACATTGGTGTGCCAAAATCTTTTTGAGTCTCTGCTTTCAATTCTTGTGGATATGTACCTAGATGTGGAATTGCTGGGTCATATGGTAGTTCTGTGATTAACCTTTTGAGGAACCTCCAAACTGTTTTCCACAGTGGCTGTACCATTTTATAATGCAATGAATTTTCACCCAGCAATGTTTCTATTTCTCCACATCCTCACCATCATTTGTAATTTTCTATATTTTTTTGTTTTGTTTTAACAATAGCCATCTTAGTGGGTGTGAGGTGGTGTCTCACTATGGTTTCGGTTTGCATTTCCCTAATGGCTAATAATGTTGAGCATCTTTTCATGTGCTTGTTGGCCATTTGTATATCTTCTTTGGAGAAATGTCTATTTAAGTCCTTTGCCCCTTTTTAAATTGGGTTGTTTATATTTTTGTTGTTGAGTTATAACACTTCTTCATATATTCTGGATAGTAAACTCTTATCAGATATATGATTTCCAGATATTTTCTCTCATTCTGTAGGTTTTCCTCTCACTTTCTTGATAATGTCCTTTGATCCTCAAATTTTTTAATTTTGATGAAGTCCAATATATCTGTTTTTTTCTTTGGTTGCTCATGCTGTTGGCGGCATTTCTTTTTTTTACCGGGAGGTACCGGGGCTCGAACCCTGGTCTCTCCATATGGTAGACGGACGCCGAACCTTTGAGCCACGTCCGTTTCCCTGTTGGTGGCATTTCTAAGAATCCTTTGCCTAATACAAGGTTCCTCCTAAGTTTTCTGGTTTTATGACTTGGGTTCTTATATTTAGATTGTTGAAGTATTTTTTCTTTTTTCTTTTTTTATTTTATTTTGTACATTAATAATTGAAAATATAAACAATTAAAAACTGAAAAGTAAACACAGATGCATAAATATATACATTTCTCAAATATACTGGATACATATAAAATTCTTTTTTAATCAAACAATATGTTATACAATATATTTGAGTTAATTTTTGTATATGGTGTGAGGTAGGAATCCCTTCATTCTTTTGCATGTGGATATCCAGTTTTCCCAGCACCATTTGCTGAAGAGACAATTCTTTTCCCATTAAGTGGACTTGCCTCTCTTGTCAAAAAATCATTTGGATCATGAACATTTTTGAAGGACTACATTCATTTATCCAGCAAATATTAATTGAGCACCTCCTATGGTGTTCTCAGTTAATCTCAATTAATCAATTAATTGTGTGAGAGGGAGATGGCCAAACTTCATTGAGCACACCCTCTGGGCCAGAAACTGCTCTAAGCACTAGCATTAAATCACTTCTTCACAATCACCCAGGAGGTAGGTACCATCCACCACCCCCACTTCCCAGATGAGAAAACTGGAAGCCTGAGGTCACACAGCTAAGACACAGAGCCAGCATGTGAATCCAGGTGGGCCAGCTCCAGAGCATGGGCTCTGGCTACTTTGGGCCACAAGCAGGTGACCCCAACCCAGAATGATCAGATCTGGGATGGGGAATATACAAGGGCATGCATGTGACAGCTCAGAGGAGGCCCTAGACCCATCCAGAGGCATCAGGGCAGACTTCCTGGAGGAGGAGGCACCATATCAGCTGATAGCTGAAGGTGAGGCAGAGGGATGGGCCCGAGGTAGGAGCGGGGGGTGGGTGAAGTATTCACGAGCTGATGATGCTCAGGTTGGAGAGGTGGGCAGGGCCGCTCATGCAGGGGCTTGAGGGCCTGGAAGCCTTGGGGAGCCCAGAGGGATTTTAAGCTGGGGAGTGGCAACAGCAGTGCCCTGCTCTGGCCCCCAGCCTGTCCAGCCCCTTGTAGCGCCTAGCACACTGAGCCTGTTTTGCCTGTGTATCGCCTCTCTGCCCCTCTCGACTGAAGAGAGCTCTGGAGGTAGAAATCTGACTGACATGTTTGCCACTGTGGCTGGGGGCCTAGAACAGGGCCTGGCAGGTGAAATCCGCAGAGCACCAGAGGCGGTAACTGCGTCAAGGTGGAGGCGGTGATGGCTGCCTCGGCCGTGGAGACAGGCCCTTTCGTGGCCTCCTCGGGGCTGCTCAGGCTGCAAGGCCTCTTCTGGGGCGTACTCTGGGTCTTTAGGTTTGCCAGGACTTTGCTCTGACTTGCCCACAGTGTCTTGTTTGGTTTAGGAGAGGCCCCGGTAAATAAAGTTCAGTGGGGCCGTGCGCCCTTGCTGGGCCCTCTCAGAGTCCTTCTCGAAGGTCACGAGGACTCGGCGGGAGCCGGTCTGCAGGCTGCCGTCTTCCCTCCTCACCCCCAACGCCAGCTCCCCCTCTCCCGGCCACACTTGCCCTCTCTCGCGTCCCACTGCTGGCTAGAAGGTGGGGACAGGCTTCGGGGGCCGCGCCCCTCTTCCTCTGCTTGCTCGAGGGCCTCCAAGGCAACTGTTTACTCCCGTCCCCCTCAGCCAAGCCCGCTATCTTATCAGCTCAAACACTTCAGAGTTCAGGCCAAGAAGCCAAAGTCAATCTTGAAAAAAGTCTTTAAAAGGCCAGTACACAAACCCCAGCGAGGGTGGGGTGGGATGAGGGAGGCAGAGACGAGGAGGGGCAAGTGTGAGGGCTCGGGTCCCCTCAGCAGGATCAAGAGGACCTCAGGGGCTTGCCCGGGCCGCGGGGCCTGTGTGCAGAAGTCCAGTGCGGCTCCGCTCGCAGGCAGGGAACCCAGAACATCCCAGATGTCTGCCAGCAGAGGAATGGATAAACAAAGGGCCTGTCCAGTCCGTCAAAGGAACACGACTGCTTAATACGTAGTGATACGGGGAAATCTCCAAGACAGATTATGGAAAGAAGCAAAGATATAAAACAGTGTGGCTAATCGCCTCCTTTTTTGTGTGAACAGACAAGGTGGGGCGCTATGTCCCTACCTGTGTGTTGATGCAATGGAAGTTCCTGGAAGCATTTACTAGGTACCTGGGATATCGGCTGCCTCTGGGGCAGCAGGCGGAAGAAGACTGACTTCTCATTAAACACTCTTTGCCCATTTTGAACAATTTAAAGCCCTATTAAATGTGTAATATTACAGAAACCAATACATCAAATAAGAATACTGGCAATTTCATTCCAGGCAGATGGCTAATGATGTAAAAGGCGAGAGGGGGAGATGGCTGCAAACTGTCTGGTGACTTTAGGCACAGGTCAAGTGACTGAAGGTCTAGCTCACGGGGATGCTTAGGCCTGCCTAGACTCTTCCAGAAGAGTTGACTGCATTCAAGCAAGGCTCTCAAAGTCCCCTCGTGTTTTATGAGCCTCACTGCTTAAAATGCACTTTCAAAACACCATCTCATCGAAGCCCCCGTGATTCTTTTCTACAGTTGATGACAAATGGAGTCAAACAATTTGCAGTACTTTGTATCTGGTTTCTGTCCCCATGATTCTATAAAATAGAATCAAATCACTGAATAGATTGCTGGATTAACTAATTCAATAAATACTTATTGTGTTGGGTGATGGAGATGTAGTGATGAACGAGATGGACAAGAAATCACAAGTAAACAACTACAGCAGCACAAAAAACACGTATGGAAAAAACTGCATATGACAATTTCTGATAGTGAGAGGAGTTGGGAAGAAAATGAGAGCAGGCAACATGACCGGTGATGGCTGGGTATGCAGTGGTCAGGGAAGGGCTCTCTGAGGAGTTGACACTTGAGCTGAGACACAAACAAGAAGAAGAAAGTCAGGGAGACACAGTTCTGGGCAGTAGGAACAGCCAGGGCAAAGGCCTTGAGGCTACTCCAATCTGCCTGTGAGAGGAGCAGAACAGCAGCCAGTGTGGGGAGGCTTAGAGAGAGAGCCGGAGAGCTCGGCCAGGAGATTCATTTGGAACAGATGGGTAGGGAGTCCAGAAGAAGAAACTGAGGTTCTGAGAAGTTAAGTAACTTGCCCAAGGTCACACATTTAACAGTGGCTGAGCCAGGATTCAGGCCCGGGTTTTCCAACTCCAAACCCAGTCCTCTAAACCTTCATATATGTCCATGTGTAGCCAAACACAAATGTGTATTTCCTTACAGCCCATGTTCTAGAATCACTGTGTGTGTGTTTTTAATTGCACAGGAAAGCGCATACCTCCCATATGAAGAGCTCGATGAATTTTCATCCAGTGACAGAACATTCCAGTACTCCGGAAGCCCCCCTCAAGTCCCCTCCCAGTCAATCTCCCTCTTACCCCCAAAGGTTACCACTATCCTGATCTCTAAACCCATGGATGAATTTTGCCTGATTTTGAACTTTCTATAGATGGAGTCACACAGTATGTGCTCTTTCCTGTCTGGTTTCTTTCACTCAGTGGCGTGACCGTGGGATGCACCGCGTTTCAGTAGACATGGACCGTGTTACAGTCCAGACCAAGTTATCACGTGAACACGGAAAGCTTCCTTCCTGTGAAGAAGGCTGGAGAAAGCTTACATGGGAGGCAGATCAAAATATGCTGTTTAGTGAAAAAGTCGGTAGAAAATAACAAATGTAAAGCAATCCCATTTTTATTGGGAAAATAGGTCTCCTTATGTGGAGTCTAAAAGACCCTGGAAAATATGTTAGACTTTCTCCCAATTGTAGTGCACAGAGCTGCGGGAAAGGGAGCCGCCGGGAAAGAAGGGAGAGGGGCCAGGAAGGTGAGCAGGGGCCAGACGGCCAAGGAACTGTGTTGTGCCTGGGATACTTGGATTCCCTTCCATTTTCATGCTGAGAATCCTGACAAAACCGGCTTGTCCCACCGTAGGGCAAACCGGCTTCTGTTTTCCACCTGGCCTCTGGGAAGGCGACTGTTTTCCAGAAGCTCTAACTCGCTTAAGCTGCCTGGTGACAACAGTGACACCTAAAACTTACGGATGGCCTCTACGAGCCCTTGGCAAACCTCGGAGACTTATGTAGTTGGACCCGGTTTATAGAAGGGGCCATTGTGGGCAGGAGAAGCCATTTGCACGAGGTCACGCAGTAGTGAGCGGCAGAGCCAAGACATGGCTCCCTCCTCTTCCTTCCCTCTGTCCCTTCTTTCCTTCCTTTTAGTAAATCTAATTGAGGGCCTACTCTTGCACCAGGAGTGGTTCTAGACTCTGGGGATAGAGCAGTAAACAAATTAACAAAAATATGTACACGTCTGTGTAGACGTGAGTCGTGGAGACAAGTCAAGCAGGGTGAGGGCTGAGACTGTTGGGACCGTGGGCTGTTTGGGCAGGGAGGTCAGACCTGAGGAAGTCCGGGAGGAAGCTGTGAGGATATCTGGGGGCTGGGGGTTCCAGGCAGAGGGAGGAGCTAGTGCAAAGTCCTTAGAGGTTCTCAAGGCTGGATAGTGGCCGGACAATGTGGCTGGAGCAGAGTGAGTGAGGGGGTCTGGGGAAGATGAGGTCACAGAGGGCATGGGGGCAGACCTCGCAGGGACTTGAAGGTCACTGTGACGTCTTAGCTTTTGCTCTGCGTAAAGTGGAGCCATGGAGGGCTCTGACAGGGCCTGACGTGGGGAGCCTGTGGCTGCAAGTAGGAAACAGACTGTGGGCAGTGAGGATGGGGGCAGGGAAGGGCTCTCGGCTCAGAGCTCTCATCGCCGTGGTGACCTCGGAACCCACCGTGGTTGGTCAGGGGGTGGCCCCGCTTCACAGGTGGACGAGTCTGAGGTGGACTGAGATGAGGCGTGGCACCCAGAGGCCCGGGACTGGGGTAATTTTGTGGACTGAACAATGGATTTGGGCCTCCAACCAAGGATTCAGGAGTATCCCTGGTGACGAGGACCATTTGTTTCTGGAATTTGAAGTAGCATTTAACAGACGGTGCAGACGTGGTAAAATAATAAAACATCCAAGACTAAGATAAAAGGGGAAAGGTGCTTTGTTAGGCGGCTTCTTTCACAGTGTTTCTCTCAAGCAACAGCAGGTGCCAGGCGGGAAGCACAAGGAAGTGTGTCCAGAATCCAACCTCTGCTTTCACCAACACGGCCATCCCCCCAGGTCAGGCACCATCATTGTGGGCCTGGACGATTGCAGTAGCCTCCTCCCTGGTCTCCTTGCTTCCATCCTTGTTCCCCCACCCTTGCTCACTCTCTCTCTCTCTCTCTCTACACACACACACACACACACACACACACACTCACACAGTCCATTCTCCACTGGCAGCCAGAGGGATCCTATCAAAACCTAAGTCAGTCCATGTCTCTCCTCTGTTCAGAACCCTCTATGGCTCCCACTTCACTCAAATAAAAAACAAAGATCCTGTGAGACCCTATAAGGTTTATTATACCCCCACAATTCCTCTGACCACATCTCCCCCACTCTCTTCCTTACCTACTCCTCTCCAGCCACACTGGCTTCCTTGCTGTTCCTCAGATACACAAGAAACAGTCCTGCCTCAGGGCCTTTGCACTTGCTGGCACGTTCTTCCTGCAGACATCTCAAGGCTTGCTTTCTCACCTGCTTCAGGTCTTTGCTCAAATGTCACCTCCTCGGTGAGGCCTTCTCTAACCACTCTGCCTAGCACTCCCTTTCCATTCTCACTGCTTTTATTTTTCTCCATAGCACTTATCACCATCTGGCATTTTATGTGTTTCTCCTCCTCCTCCTCCTCCTCCTCCTCCTTCTTTTTCTTTCTCCTCTTCCTCCTCCTCCTTCTCCTCCTCCTTCTCCTCCTCCTTCTCCTCCTCCTTCTCCTTCTCCATCTTCATATTATCTTTCTCCCCAATTGGAGCATGAGTTCCATGTGTGAGGAATTTTTGTCTTGTTCACAGCTATAGCCCAATGCCTGGCATGTGGTAAGTGCGTGATAAATACTGACTGAGTGAAGAAAGCGTAAAACGAAGAAAAGAAGTGAGTGAAGCAGTCCTGGGGGAGGACAACAGGGAGTAGTGTGGGTTGTGACAAACTGGCAAGTGCTTGCCCCACCTGAAGAGAGAAAATGCCACTTAACTCCAGTCTAAATCTTTCATGTGGGAGCACAGGCCCAGGGTGACCAAAGCTCCCACTGTTTCAGAGAATTCCAGAAATCTCAATATTTATGTGAAATGTCCTGATTTTGAAACCATTGCTGAACCAAAAAAATCCATATCTGCTGCTTGCTTAGGTGGAAGGCTGCCATTTGTGACCTCTAACCTGGGCCAAAGGCTTCCAAATGGGTTTTGTAGAACCCTAAATTTCTGGGAAAGCTGACTGGAGTTCCAAGACAGAATATTTCACAAATGGAGGCAGCCTTTAAGTGTTTCTGCAAAACGAATGGTATTTTCCTATTTAAGTTCTTGAGATGATTTTACTTTGGGGGTGAGTTCCTTTTTCCTCTCACAGCTCTCAATTCCACCCTCATATTCCAGCTAGGCCTGGGCATCTTTCCTCCACTCTGGAGCAAAGATCAAAAGTAAATATTGGCAGAACATTGGTTTTACTGTGTCCCAGATAATGGACGGCATAAAACAGAAATTGAGAGATTTTATTACCCCTCCCACAACTTCCACCCCAACCCCACTCCCTCAATATTTACTTATTAATTTCACTTCATACAAATTCTTGGCGTTAATTTTATTGCCAACAGGGCTGCCATGGAGCTTGTGGCCTGCCCAACTCCAGGGGTGCCATTCAGGGAATGAGCCTCTGAACAGCGCCCCCTGCAGGGCTTGGTTACCACACATGTGTTTATTTAGAGCATCCCATTGTTACTGACTGGTACGGGAAAACTTGTTGCTTTTGCAAATGTTTCCTGCTTTGTGAAGTAACACAAGCCCACGGAGAAAAATTCAAACAGTGTGAAAGAGTCTGTGTGAAAATATGTCTCCCTTTTATCCTCATGTGACATTTCCCAGTTCCCTTCCCAGAAGCACTCATTGTTGCCAGTTTCTTGTGTGTCCTTTAAGAGCTGTAAACAAATCTCCTTCCCATCCTCTCTCTCTCTCTCTCTCCACACACACAGAGAGATACGACACAAACACATATGTGTATATATCTGTGTAAGACATACACGGGTGTTTATATGTATATATGTACTATATTTCCCTACATGTTATGTTTCTCTACAATTTCTTATTTGTACCACCAATGGTTTATACCATGGGTTGCCAAACTACAGGCCTCAGGACAAATCTGCTTTGCTACCTGTTTTTGTATGGCCTTTGAGTAAGAATGGTTTTTACATTTTTATTTATTTTTATTTTTATTTTTTTATTTATTTATTTTTTTTTAAAGATTTTATTTATTTATTTATTTATCCCCCCCTTGCATCCTGTGCTCGCTGGGTCAGCCAACCACGCCGTGCGGGCGGGCCTGCCTTCACCAGGAGGCCCCGGGAACCGAACCCGGGGCCTCCCACATGGTAAACGGGAGCCCCACTGACTGAGCCACAGCGGCTTCCTTCTTTTTTTTTTTTTTTACATTTTTAAATGATTGGGGAAAAAATCAGAAGAAGACTATTTTGCGACATATAAAAATTAGCTGAAATCTAAGTTTCGGTGTTTTACTGGAATACAGACACCTCATTTGTTTACCTCCTGTCTAAGGCTGCCATTGCTTTGTACCAGATAGAGACTGTACGGCACACAAGTCTGAAATATTTACTCTCCAGCCCTTTACAGAAAATGTTTGCCAACCCCTGGTTTATACTGTATATATTGTTCTGTACTTTTTTGTGGGTTTTTTTTTTCCCCCTGTAATAATAGATCTTAGAGATCTTTTGGTATCAGTACATACTGTTCAGCTCATTCCTTTTTAACAAAGGCTCTATCATATCTCATTGTCTAGCTGGGCCATAATTTATTTAACCAGTTCATATGGGTGGACCCCCCAAATCTTTCTAACTTAAAAGATTTCATGTCTTAGGAAAGTTTGAGAATTCCCAACAAGCACAAGAAATCTCAAGAGTTCACTTTGTTTATTATTTATATCTTGTTCTTTCAGAAATAGGATTTGCAGCAGCTTACAGCAGGAGGGGCAGACCCAATAAAGCCATAAAACCACTAAGACAGAGGTGAAATACCAGGAAAGAATCCGAGGCAAGATGCCTGCTCTCCCCGGCTGAGAAAGCCTGGATTATATTTGAGCTCATGGCTTTATTTGAATCATATTTGCAGATGATGCAAAATCTTTGTGGGTGTTTATTTTCCTCAAGAGGGAGATTGAATGCAGAATGCCTCTGAGAAGTTGGAAAAAGTGCCAAGCAGGATAACATGGAACAGTGTTTCCTACCCTCACGATTGCCAAACCTTGAAGCAAACGAACTATTATTTACTTAATATTTTTCTTTAACACATTTGACAAAAAAAACTTAATGCAGTTGTTTCATCCTGAGAAATAATATCCATGAATTCATGGGTCTGCTGAGTTAGCTATGTATGTATTTCTTCAAAGGTGCTTAAATACTTAATAAATACTAAAAACAGCAACAGCAAAAAACTTCATCCATGTAACATCTACAATAATCTTGCAAACCAACAGTGGTGCCTGTGCTAATATTTTAAAATGCTGGGGTGTCAGGCGCTGGGGACTTGCCTTACCAACTGCCTTTCCTCCCTTCTTCTTGCTGATAGAACTCTGACTTTGTCCAGTCGGCCATGTGCCCAGCCCTGGAGAATGAAACACATTTGCTCCAACCATGGCCATCCTATCCTGCTTGGCCTGTGATTGGTCTGGAAGAGGTCATGTGACCCACATCTGGCCAAAGGGAAACTCTGCTGGAGGCTTCTGGGAAAGAATTTACTCTTTCATAAGAAAGAAACACATGAAGAGAGACCCTATGCCTCTTTCCTTCCCTCCCTGCTTTGGACATTCCATGTGAAGAGGTGTTGAGTGAGCTGTGGCAGCCATCTTGTGGCATGTGATGACCAGCCTGAGGATGAGTGGCTGGTTTGCTGATGATGGCTGAGTATCAGGGTACAGAGAGCCTGTATCCTTTATGACAGTCTTGAAATTCCAAGTATATCCTGGGATCTCCAATATCCAGATGTCTTTTAAACAAACAATATATACTATTATAGTTTAAACTGCTAGTGTGTAGCCAATGAAACCACCCTAATGTATCTAACTGGCTTTGTGCTTTAGAGCCAGATACAACGGTCAAAGACATTCATGGTCATACTCCAGTTCTACCAATTACTCTTGGTTCTGTTATTCTGGGCAAGTGATTTGACTTTTCTAAGCCTTAATTCTCCTGTCTATAAAAATGGAAATAATAATACTACTTATTTCAGAGGATGATTTTGGAGAAAAAAAATTTTAAATGCATATAAACAGTTAATACATATGTGCTGCCTGCTATTATTATTATTATTTTGTCTTTAGTGATAATATAATCCACTAAAAAATAGGGAGAATGGCAACATGGGAAGAGACAGGAAGTTGACAGCACCTAATTAAAGGTCACCAGCTGGGCACAAGATGAGCAGAGAAAGATCTGACTGTCAGAGCTGACCGCAAACTGCAGATGAGTCATTGCTTCAGTGAACAAGAACAGTGCAAGCCTAGGGGCTGGCCTGTGAGTGTGACAGGCAGACTCCTGGCTGTGAACCTCTTGCTCCATGATGCATTTTCAGGATCATCAGTTCTACATCTGGTCATCTCATTCTTTTAAATGATGTGGGAAAGCTGTCCTGGGTCCCAAAGCATAGAGATAGTGACTTAGGGCTGTTTTAGGTAAGAGAACGGAAGGATCCAGAGGCAAGGTCATCACGTCTCTAAGAAATTTAAGAAGCAGCTGTTGGCCATGTCTACAGCAGCCTGAATCAAAGGAAATGGACCAGGAGGTGTGGCGTGAGTGGAATGAGCACTGAGTGGTGAGTCAGTAAGCTCGTGACTCCACTGCGTGACCCCGGGGAAGTTTCCTCGCAGTTCCAGACCTCACTGTCTCTATCTGTACAGTGGGGGTGACGAGGCTATTAAATGAGAGCTGTGGCTTTAAAACTTTGTTCCAGGGAAACAAGGTCTTTGTTCCAAGGTCTTCTGTTTGATTCTGAAGAGGTGACTGACCAAATTAAATGCCTTTGGCTGCAAGTAACTGAAAATCCAGCTGACTTTGTCTCCAGTGAGTAAGGATTTGTTTCCCCCACGTCATAAGAAGCTCAGAGGGAGGTAGTTGTTGGTCTTGATTCGGTGGTTCCAGAAAATCAGGGTTCTTGCTGGCATGTTCGTAACTCTCTTAGCCTCTCCTCATGGGTGCAGGATGGGTGCTTCAGTCCTTCTCAGGGCTGGAGGGAGCAGGAAGGGCAGTGCCAGCCACAACTGTCCCCTTTATCCCAAAATCAAAGCTTTCCCAGACTCTCCAAAAGAGCTCTTGTCCCGTCACACGCCTGCCCAGCTGCAAGGGGTGCTGGGAAAGGAAGGAGCTGAATACCATCGTGGAAGGTGAGAGGGAGAAGGGAGTGGATGACGGACCTGCAGACCACAGGGTCTCAGGGCAACAAACCCCTAACCTCAGCCCCCAGGCTCTCGGGCCTCCAGCTGCTCTCGTCCATCTGCGGCCCTCTGGCCACCAAGGAAGTAGTGAGAACTAGATCCGAATTCGAATCCTGACTCTGACGCTGGACCTCTGTGGCCTGTGGGAGAGTCACTTCACATGTCTGAACCTCTCCTCACCTGTACAGAAAAGAAAAGCCACCCAACCACGGCCCTGTGGCCGTGCAACCTGTGCTGTGTGCTCAGAAGAGCCTCGCGCTCAGCATAGCGCTCTGTTGTTGAAATTCTTAATGATTTCTGAACAAGGGCCCCACATTTCCCTTTTGCGCTGTACTTGCTAATTCTGTAGCTGGTCCCACAAACATTTGTCAAGCCCTGTGTGAACTGCCTCCCGGCTCCCACTCTGACCTCATTTCCTGCTGCTGTTATTATGTCTTCAGTGTTCACATAATCCTCTGAAAATAGGGAAAGGTACCGTGGACACTACTCCTTGTCACTGTGTTGCTCATCATGCTGACATAGTTTGGGGCCCGAGCTGTTTATTAGGAATTGGCTCCTGTGAAAGGAAGAGGGAGGAAGCAGGGTGGGGCGAGGCAGGCCCAGCAAAGCCTCAGCCAACCCGGTGGGAACTCTAGAGCAGAAATGCTGCCTGCCCAGGCCTTTAGGCCTCGGCCTCTCTTGGTTGTCTGCCGGCGGCTGTCCTGGGAAGGGTGGCACCTGGAATGAGGGGGCCCCTCTCAGCTGAGGCAGCCCCCAAAGGAGCTGACTGCTGGAAGCTGTCTGCTGACCAAAAGGAGGCTCAGTTTTGTTTTATGTCAAATAAGGGTCATAGCGTTTGCCTCCTGGGGCTGTTGTGAGGACACACAAGCTGAGACGAGGCCCAGCACACGACCTGACATGCAGTAAGCATCAATAAGTGGTCAGTGTCATTAGCATCTAAAACTCCCAATGGATAAGGAATATTTGGGGAATGGAAACAAATGGCTGCTGCTTCTCTGAAGCAAGTTCTGGCTCTCCCTCCTCTCGACTCCCGAGGCAGTTTACATGGTTCTCTCATGTTCTGCTTTTGCCATAGCGACTCGTTTTCCAGTCTGGAAACACCCACTTGTATAGTCAAGGTTGAAGGTATCAGAAACAAATCGACTCACATTGGCTTAAGAGAAAAAAAAGTGTGCATGTGTGTGTTGGTTTATGTAAATGAAACATCTTGAGATGGGTTCAGCGTCAGGAATGGATGGATCCAGAAGCTCACCTGTTATTTAGGAATCATACTTTCCCGAACTCTCAGCTCTGTTTTCCTCTGTGTTACTTAAAGTCCCCCATGTAGCAGCAAATACAGCCCCAGCATTCCCAGTCTTCCATCCTGCCAGGTTAACAAGCCAAGTGGATAGAGGCTGCCTTTTCTAGGTAGTCCCAGCAGACGTCTGGGGGCCAGGGAGGATGGAATGTGCTGATCAGCCAGCTCTGATCCATTTCCCTGTACTCTTGTTGGAGAAGAAGCCCAGCCCCTCTGGAAGCACATAGAATAATGGTAGGGAAGGAGTGGCTCCCCACAGGAAAACCAAGGTGCTGTTACCAAAAGTTGGGGCATGGACAGTGGTCAGGTGAAAACAGCTGGCCACTGTACAGTAGGACCATGGAACCCTCAAGGGCAGGAAACAAGCCCTCAGCTGTCCTGCTTTCTCCACCACCAAGGCCTTTTTGGACATGCTGGGTACTTAAGAGATGGCTCTTGAATGAATGAATAAATGAATATACAAGTAAATTTACTTGGTGCTCAATAAGTGTTTGCTAAATGGATGAGAGATTGTCAAGCAAGTTACTAAAATTTAAGCAAAATCCCTTTGATCAGGAAGGGGCATGATCTCAGGAATCATTTCTTAGAGGTAGTAAGGCAGTGGCTGATTTTTCAGGTCCTGCCATATTTAATTCTAATCTTACAGGTCGGTGTCGTTTCAAACTTCACGTCCTTGACTCTGCCCACCTCTGTGGCAGAGTACGGCTGCATCATGAGCGTGTACCAGGGGGAACCTGCCCTCCGCAGGCCTGGGCAGCCATGGGGTGAATCACGAGTGGCTCACTCTGCTCCATGCAAAATACAAAGGAGGCTCCAGGACAGGCAGTGATGAGCAAGTTATGATAAAGCCAGGTGTCATCCTGCCTCTTCCCTTTTCATTGGCTGCCTCTAGCAGGTCACACTTTCACCCAGTTCTCTTTCTCATCAAGTACATCCAAGGAACCTTCATGAACATGTCACGGCATGGCACAGATGTCTTCAGGCCTTGGGGGGTGGGTGGGCTGGGGGACGGGGGCACTCAGGCACGTGTCCCCACTAAGGAAGCCTTGGACCTGGGCTGTAGCCCATCATGGCCCCCTGAAAAAGTGGGAAGAGTGTAGCCAGGCCTTCTGAGTGTTTTTTGCTTTTCCACAGCTTCAGTTGATTTGGCCATTCTGAAAGGCCCATGCCCAGACCATTCTGGTTGTTAACTATTTTGAATATTATCCTTTCTTTAAATGCTGATGATAAATCCTAATATTATGAAAACACCATGTAGGCTAAATCAAGCAGGCTGCAGGCTGCAGGCTGCATTTGGCCCATGGGCCACCAATCTGAATTAAGAACCATGAGGTTGATGTCTGGAAGACCTATTCTGGGTCTGCGACTCCCTAGCTGTGTGACCTTGGACTAGTCACTTTGCCTCCCTGAGCCTGTCTGTCAAGCAAAAAAGGCCTATGGAGGGAGGGCCCACCCAGTGCCAGTCTTTGAGGCTCAATGACCCATTCAAAAGCCCACTCAGATTGCAGTCTGTGCAACAAATAAAAACATGCAAGTGTAGCTCTTACAAAGAAAATACAAACATCAAAAATCCCCAGAAACATACAGGTCTTTGGAGCAGGGAAAAGCGAGAGCCTGGCAGATTGAGAGTAGGCGCCCGTCTGAACGAAGGGAAAACCAATTTCTCTACATATCAGAAACCCTCCAACACGACAGCTGCCTGGAGGAGGGCAACATTGATCCAGGGTGAGCTACCCGGGGCCCAAGCCAGGCCTTGCCAGGTGCTAGCTGTGTGACCCTGGATGGGTAACACAACCTCTCTGTGCATCAGAGCTCCAGGGCCACTGTTCTGATGGTCCATGCGAGTGGCACCCTCTGGAGGGGGGCAGTGCCCAGCCATCCCTGGCAGCCCTGAAGTCCTCACCTGGAAAACAGGGATAATAATAGTGAGGGTGAAAGGTGCTGCTGTGCTGCTGTCTGCCATCTCATCTCTGCTGTGTGCCATGTGCTTTATCTGCAGTCTGGCAGGAACCCTCACGGCTGCTTCCCGAAGACACAGAACTGTTATCACCCCATTTTAAAGAAGAGAAAACTGAGGCTAAGCGAGGCCAGCTAGTACATGGCAGGTAACAACAATAAAAGCCAAAAGGGTAACAAATTTGGAAATGCAGGTACCGACTTAGTGCCACTAACCGCCAGGTGCTGGGCCCACGGCTCTGTGAGGTTATCTGGCTCCAATCCCCCTGCCCTGCTCCTCCCCAGCCTCGCCCCATGGGCGTGTATTACCCATGGCCGTAAGCTCCACTTGGGACCTGGGAGAGGATCAGCTCCAAGCAGGCCCACGTGAATCTAGTTCTTGGGTTCAGGGTCGGTTCCCAGCAGGGCGCTGACCCTTTCTCCACTTTCATCCTTGGACTTCATGACACTTTACTTTCACATACTAATTAGAGGAGACAACTTTCTCTACTCCAGAGAGGTACGTATTTTTAATTACCTGTGCCACAGGGCACTGGGGCCCCAAACTCTACCAGTTCTAGGATATCAACTCCCAGGATGTGGTCCCGGGCAGCCTTTTTTTTTAAAAGATTGATTGATTAATTGATTCCTACCCCCCCTCCTTGTTTTGCGCTCCCTGTCTGCTCTCTGTGTGTCCTTCTGTGTCTGCTTGGCTTCTCTTTAGGAAGCACCGAGAACCAATCCTGAGACCTTTCAGTGCGGGAGAGAGGTGCTCAGTCTCTTGTGCCACCTCAGCTCCCTGGTCTGCTGCATCTCTTATTGTCTCTCTCCTGTGTCTCCTTTTATTGCATCATCTTGCTGCGCCAGCTCTCTGAGCAGGCCAGCATTCCATGTGAATCCAGGACCTGTGCTCAGCCTATGTGAGTCTGAGTCTTTGTGTGAACACAGACATCCCCTTCTGTGCCCCAGGGTGGAGGGACACCACCTGCAGGCTCTTTTCTAATTCCTCAGGCTGCTAACTCCTCCAGGCTTTTGCTCAGGCTGTTCCTTCTGCTTGTCTTTTCGAGCTGCCATCCAGTTCTGGGCAGACTACAGCCTGGTGGCTCAATGTGGCCCACTACCTGTTTTTGTAAATAAAGTTTTATTGGAACACAACCATGCCCATTCCTTTGAGTATTGTTTATGGCTGCTTTTGTGCTACAGCAGCAGAGCTGAGTTGCTTTGACAGACTTCGTGGCCCGGAAAGCCTAAATGGTTATTTCTTGGCCCTTTACAGAAAACATTTGCAGTTCCTTGGCTTTCTCTAGCTGGTTCCTCCTCAGCCTTTAAGAATGAATTGAGGGAAGCGGATGTGGCTCAGGTGAATGGGCTCCTGCCTACAACATCGGAGGTCGCTGGTTCAGATCCCAGTGTGTCCTGAAGAAGACAGCGAGCTGACGTGACGGGCAGGCGCGGCAAGCTGACGTGATAAGATGACACAAAAAGAGACATGGAGAGGAAAAACGATGAGAGACACAACAAAGCAGGAAGCAGAGGTGGCTCAAGCAATTAGGTACCTCCCTTCCACATCAGAGGTCCTGGGTTCGGCTCCTGGTGCCTCCTAAAGAAACAAGGAAGATGAACAGACCCAGCAAGTGCAAACAACAAGGAGGATGGGGAGAAATAAAGAAATAAAATAAGTCTTAAAAAAAAAAAAAAAAGAATTGAGGCACCACCTCTTCCAGGAAGCCTTCTGGGATCCCTTAGCCTGGGTTGGGGCCCCTATTATGTGTTCCCATAGCCCTGTGCTTCCCTCTAATACAGTGTTTCTCAACCTTTTCTTCCTCCTCCCTTCCCGAGGAGACATTTTATTACCTAGTTGCTCTTCCCTCCATGAAATTAAAAAAAAAAAAAAAAAAATCCATAGAATGGCATTACAGTGTGGGAGGGGGAAGGGTGGGGTATATGGGACTCCCCTATATATATATATATATATATATTTTTTTTTTTTTTAAGATTTTATTTATTTATTCATTTATCCCCCCCTTGCTGCTTGTGCTCGCTGGGTCAGCTAACCACGCCGTGTGGGCGGGCCTGCCCTCACCAGGAGGCCCCGGGAACCGAACCCGGGACCTCCCATATGGTAAACGGGAGCCCTACTGATTGAGCCACAGCCGCTTCCCTCCCCTATATTTTTTAACATTTATTTTATTTATTTATTTCTCCTCCCCACCACCCCTGCCATTGTTTGTGCCCATTGTCTGCTCTCTGTGTCCATTTGTTGTGTGCTCATCTTCTTTTTAGGAGGCACCGAGAGCTGAATCTGGGACCTACCATGTGGTAGGTGGGTGCCCAACTGCTTGAGCCACATCTGCTTCCCCATGAAATTTTAGTACCAGAGATAGACTATATATCTATTGAAGTACCGTGGCCCTTTGGAGGGCTCTAAACCATTGTGATAGCTAAGATTTTTCAGCTAACTCACAGTCGTCACACTGAATTCAGCTGGCCGGCATGTATCATGCCAGGCTCTGTTCGTAGTCCCTGCGTCTGATCCTCTATTCATGGGTCTTGGGTCTTCATCAGACTGTGAGCCATTTGGAGGCAGTGACATATCTAATTCACCTTTGAATGGGAATGGCTGCCCAGAGCCCGACACAAAGTAGTTTAAAGAGTTTAACAGGGAAGCGGACGTGGTTCAAGAGATTGAGCTCCCCCCTACCACATGGGAGGTCCTGGTGCCTTCTAAAGAAAACGAGCAAGACAGCAAGCTGATGTGATGGGCTGGCATGGCAAGCTGACACAAGATGATGCAACAAGAGACACATGGAGGAAAACATAATGAGAGACACAACAAAGCAGGGAGCCAAGGTGG
Source organism: Tolypeutes matacus (assembly GCA_026826555.1). NCBI lineage: Eukaryota > Metazoa > Chordata > Mammalia > Cingulata > Chlamyphoridae > Tolypeutes > Tolypeutes matacus. The sequence continues at coordinate 855,346 of JAKSZT010054404.1, read as the reverse complement.
CTCAAGCAATTAGGCACCTCCCTCCCACCTGGGAGGTCCCAGGTTTGGTTCTCGGTGCCTCCTATATCACTGGATCACAAATTGTTAAACGTTTTTTTTTTTTTTTTTAACAATTTGACAATTTCTCAGTCTATCAGTCAATAAATTTTTAATTTTTTAATTTTTTTATTTTACCTGGAGGTCCCGGGGATCGAACCCAGGTCCCTCCATATGGCAGATGGATGCCCAACCATTTGAGCCACATCCGCCCCCCTCAATAAATATTTATTCCTTGCATAATCTGGACCAGTAGGCTCTATGGGGTAGATGTCACAAACTGTGGATCCAGACTATGGTTGTGCATTTTGAATGTTCTTCACAGTGTTGTTGGATTTTTTTTTTTTTTTTAATATAGAAATTAAATTGGTAGCCAAACTTTAGAAATTGAGAGACTTCATGTGAAAATCCAAATTTCTGGCATCTCTGGAACAAAAGGAAACAACCTGACAGCCCTAGGCCTGCATTCCTTATAGGCAGGAATTAGATGGAATTAGCAGCAGCTGCCTCTTTAGACAGGGCACACACTTGCCAGTTTGCCCCAGTCCCCACCCCTCCCTGCTGCCTCCTTGACCTGAGACCGAGAGTCTGTTGCTGTTCAGCACTGTGCTGTTTTTCTTGTACGTAGCCCTGTTGCATTCCTTCTTATACTCATTTGTGTTTCCTGCTAGGCTCCTAAAGGCTTTTGAGTTTTTGACTTTCAGGATGTGGTGGTGGGAAGGTCACAGAAAGAGACTTGAGGGCTGTGTCTAAGGTAGTGGACCCTCAGATCCAGTTCCTGCCCTCCTTCTACCCTGCTCTGTATCACAGGGAGCTACAATTGCTCACTCCCCTTGCCCTCTGGCTCCCTCCTGGGTTTGGCTAATGGGAGGTGGCTTTGGAAGGTGGGGGATGGGGTCACAGGGTCAGGGAGAGAATCCAGGTTCTCCCTCCCCTTCTTTCTGCACCTTGGGCATTAGCTGAGCTCCCCTGTGGCTCCTGCTCCCGCTGGGCAAACCCTCCCTGCTTCTAGCTCTCACTGACCAGCCTTGGCTTCTGGACTTCAGTAACACCTCACCTCCTCTGTCCTTCCGGTCCCTGGTGGGGTAGGGTGGTCGTGTGGTGTGTAAATAGCTTCCTGCTGTTGGATTGCCTCACCCTCTCCTGTTTGGCTTCTCATTCCTCCACCACCCATGTAAACAATCCCTTGTGTTAAAGACTCTCTGCTGAAGGACCTGGAGTACTTGCTGGAGGCAACAAGGGCATCAGATTCCATGTCTTCTGGTCACTGCTGGCTTGCCGAGATCTCCCAGGGACAGGACAGCGCCGTTGACCTCTATGAACCTAGCTGTGTCTGATACTCAAGGACTCTAAGGGAGGCCCTGACGAGGTAGGAGGGTCACTGGTGACAGATACTTGGACAAGATGGGCTATGGAGCAAGACCATTTCTGCTCCTGGCCACACAGTAGAGGGGAGGCTTGGACAGCCAGCTGGAGCCTTTTTCTGACCACCGGGAGGGGAAGACATGAGATCCAAATTGCCACAAGATAAAACCTGGCAACTTCCCAGGGCTTGCTGTAGTACCTCTTAGGTGACTGGTTCTGGCTTTGGTTCTTGCCAAACTGGGAGGGCTGAGGTTGGGGGATTTATATGGGAGCACCCATTGTAATGTACAGGCAGAGCTCTGTTGCATTCCTTCTTGCACTCAGGAAATTGCAGCCCTATGCTAATGGTGATCACGGAAGTGGAGGATGATTAAAGAAATTATTAAAAACAAAAACGAGCTGTACTGACTGTCCTCCTAACCAGCTTTTGCTGGGCAATTCAAGCAATTCATTTGGTGCGCGTGCACATGTGCGTGTGTGTGCGTGTGCACGTGCTTACTTGTGTTTCTACACAGCATCTACGTGGGGTATTTTGGAAACTGAGGCAGGGCTGTGCAGTGGCCTCAATCGTTGGGAATGAAAACCTGCCCACTCTGTGGTTGGTGTCTGTCCTCCTGGGAACTCTAGGGAGCAGTAAACTGCCTGCGTAGCTCCCCATAGTTTGATACACAGTAGGAGCTCAAAAGTGTCCAGAAAACCTGGGGTTCTGGTTGGTGTGCTCCCCTGCACAGCTCTCTGGGACCCCCTCCAGGCATTTGTACACACTGTTGCCTCGCTGGGTAGCCCTTCCTGGGCCTTGGGCCCAGTTAATACCCCGACAACCTACACATCTCAGTTCAAACGTCACCTCCTTAGGGATGCTTCCCCGATCTTCCAGACAAGATTCAGTCCCTCTATTAGATGTCCTTAGACCATTCACTCATTCATTCATTGTTTCTTTCTGTCACTTAAATGTTCAACCACATATCTATCCAACAAAGCTCCACTCTGCTCCAGGCACTGGGGACACAGACCCTGCCCTTGTGGCACTTACATTCAAAAGACCAGCCCATAAACAAGCAACAGGTAAGGTAACTTCAGACTGGGATGCATGCTAGGAAGTCAAGAGAATAGGGTGATGTGGAGAGACAATGGTGGGCAGGGATGGGGTATGTGATGGCCAGAGATGACTCCCTGAGGAAGTGACATTTGAACAAGATTTGAATAAGGGGGAGGAGCCAGCCATGAGAAGATCTAGGAGCGGGAACAGCCAGTGCAAAGGCCCTGAGGCAGGGCTTGTGCTTGTGGCTGGAGCAGAATGAGTGATGGGGAGAGTGACAGGAGGTGAGCTCAGAGAGGAAAGGTGGTGACACATCTTGCAGGTCTGGCCTTGAGGGCTAGGATGGAGACTCTAGATTTTGACCTGGGAGCCGAGGGCAGTCGTCACAAGGTCTTACCAGCATGGTCCTGTGTTTCTTCACAGTCCCAGCCTTCACCGTTTGTAATTCTGTGTTTGTGTGATTACTTGAGCGGTGTCTGTCTTTCCACCTGACTGTGAGTTTCCAGAGGGAGAAACCACATCTATCTTTATCCCCAAGTATCTGTGTGTCTGAGCCCAGTTCATACACGTAGGTCTCAGGCTGGGTGTCCCAGAAGCAGGCCTTGAGACCAGGTTTTGCCTAGTTTATGTGTGAGGTGATCCAGGAAGCACTGGGAGTGAGACAGGGAAGGTAAGGCAGCCAATACAGGGTGCAGTTTTGAGCAGGTGACTCCTGTGGGTGACTGGGGTTCAATCGCTGGGGAACTCTTGGAGCAAGTTTAGAACTGCTTCCAAGTTATTCCCAGCAAGGTGCAAGAAAACTGGGTTTTTAATCCATCACCTCCCATCAGAGCAGCTGCAAGGGGTCTGAACTCTCAGGCACGGCCAGCTTGTCCTGAATAGGCTGAGGTTTCCAGGGAAAAGTCCTCGGGCAAAGAGATGCCGGCGGGGGCAGTTGGAAGCCACTGGGTGGGCGAGCAAGAATGGTAAGTGTGGAGGGGACTGGGCTGGCATGGCCAGCATTTGCTGCAGGGTGCTGTCTCTATTTAAGTAAGTGGGTGATTCCTTACAACTGAATATATTAGCATGAGCATCACTTCCTCTTGAATTTTCAGGCCCCCCAGAGTTCCTTAGGGGGTTAGTTTTTGCCCCAGTCTCTTGATTTCTGTGTGGCCATGATGGAAGGTTCTGGAAGCCTGCCTTGCCATCTCTGAAGGCTGGGGCTTACCACCTCCCGGGAATTTGGTGAGGCGAGAGAAGCAGTTTTCTCAACAGTCCACAGTCGTTTATCAGCCTTCAGCCCTGTCTCCAACAGGCAGCCCTGGCGGGGTGGGCCCTGCATTCCAGGAGCAGAACCCTGCCCTTCCACCCCCGCCTGGGAAAACTGGGCCGCATTGGGATGGCACCATGCCCTCCACCCACCACCCGGAAATTGGCCTCGTTGGCAATGGGGTGAGTGGGGAGGAAGGCGGAGCTGTTTGGACATGCTGCTAGTGCCGCGGGAGAGGTGGGAGACGGCAGGGGTGCGCTGCAGAAGTGTGATGAGGTTATAGTTTCCCCCGGATGAACCCCCCCGGCCCCAGTAATGGGCCTGTGCTGACAGAGGTGAGAGATAGGAAGATGCAGTTGGGCAGAGACGCCTCTCTGCGGGGGGGATCAAAGAAGCCCCTGGAACCCCCAAGGCCCCCTAGCTCCCCTGAGCATCATCCCCTCAGAAAGACCCTGGCTCCTCAAACGTGGCAGTAGTCCCATTTGGGGCTGGAGGGGTGTCTGTTGTGGGGACCATCCTGTGCATTATAGGGTGTCTAGCTGCAGCCCAGCCTCCACCTGCTGGATGCCAATAGCACCCACTCTCCAAGTTGTGACAACCGAAAATGTCTCCCGACATTGCCACATGTCCCCTGGGGGGCAAAATTCCCCTGCTTGAGAATCACTGCGTTAGACCCACAAACAAACTCAAGGAAACACCCCGGGGTGGGTTTGAACCAGCCTGGCAGAAGGACTAGCATTGGGCATTTGGGGCCTCCGAGCCCCCAACCCTAAAGCCACTGGCTTCTCTTTATCCTCTCCCCAAATTGGATCATTTGGGCAGGGACTTCAACTCCCTGAACCTCAGTTTTCTCATCTGAAAAATGGGCCTTACAATTCCTCCTGTATAGGCTCATGTGGAGAAGCCGATAGTGAAGATTATAATAATAATGTTGATAATAAGATAGCTGACGATTTCAGAATGCTTACTTTGTTTCCAGGCCCGTGTTAAATGATTTACATTTCTCAACACATCGAATTTTCACAACAAGCTTATTAGATGAGGCTGATACAGCAGCTCCATATTGTCAGTGCTTGGGCTGCTAACTTGGTGCTCTGCCCTCCTCCGAGTTGTGTCGATGACCCCATGGCCACCTTCCAGCCACTGGGAAGAGGAAAGGGGATGGTATCCCCTTCCCTTAAAGTCCAACCTGGGAGTTGTCCACCCAGCTTAGGGTCACATCCCATTGGCCAGACCCTCGTAGCAGGTTGAATTGTGTCCCCCAGAAAGATCCCCAGCACCTGGGAATGTGGCCTTATTTGAGAATGGTGTCCTTCAGATGTAATTAAGTTAAGGATCTGGAGATAAGATCATCCCAGATTTAGGGTGGGCCCTGAATCCAATGCCTGGAAAGGAGAGGAAGACCAGAGCTGCTGGGATATAAGGAGGGCAGGTGAAGAGGACCGACTGGAGGCTCACGACCGCCAGAAGCCAGGGGAGGCGCCAGGGGATCCAACCCTATCAACCTGGATTTCCAGCTTCCGGGTTCCAGAACTGTGAGGGAACACACTTCCGCTGCTTTAAGCCCTCCGGTTTGTGGTGGTTTGTCATGGCAGCCCTAGGAAACCAAGACAACCTTCTTCCCAGTCGTCCTTTTAGTATCATCCGTCACAACTGACCAGTTCTGAGGGTCCTCTTGAGAGAAGAATGCAGGGAGTTTTCCCTCCGCTGGAACCCACCCCCTCCAGGACATCCCGGTGAGACCCTGGGGTAATTTCTCAAGCAGACCAAAGATCCCATAGCCCTATTCCCTCCACACCCGATGGGAGCCGTGTGCTAGGGCAAGATCCAGCCAGGAAGACCCCTAAACTGAAAGGAAAATGAGGCCCAGAGAGGGGAAGGGATTTCCTCACAGCCACGCAGCGGAGCAGGACTAGGACCCCTCAGGAGGAGCCTGGCGCCCCCCCGCCCAGGGCCTTTTCCTGTTTGTTTGCCTCTGTCTCATGTCAGCAGTTCTCCTCAGATGGCTCATGTCCCTTGATGGCTAAGCATGAGGAAGTCGCTGGGAGTTCTGTGTGCATGGGCAGGGCTTGTCACAGGGATCCCAAGTAAATCCCTTGGGTCTTTTCTCTTGGGTCAGAGGCACTTCCCAGGACAGGAAAGGCTTCACCTCCTGCCCAGGTGCCTGCTCCCAGGGCCCTGGCCGGGAAGGGGCTGTGGTCGCTGTTCAGTAAGTAGGTTTCCCTTTGATGTTCTTATTTTCTGTGTGGAACTCCCATCCCGGAGGCCAGAGCTGCCCTGGTTCAGCCACTTTGCCTCATAATCTTTGGCTGGGTGGGGCAGGGGCTCGGGGGGCTTTCAGCCCATCCCAGGGGTTTCATCCTGGAGTTCCCTGAGGGACGCCTGCAGACGTCTGTGCCCTGTCCCTGCCCTGTCCCTGCCCTCCACCCAGCCTGCCGTCCACTCCCCCTCTCTGCAGACACTCAGCTGTCGGCTTTCTCTGGCTTGCCTGGCTGGACCCCTCGCCCGTTAGCTTTTCTCCAGCTTCTAAATCCTGGGCCACGTCTCTCCTCTGCCGTCTCCTCTGCTATTCTCTGACCTTGTGCGTTTGTGCTCTTTTCTGTTTTAATCCCTTTACCGCCCTGTTAGGGATTTGGGGAAGAAGCTGCAGAGGTTTATACTATGGCTGGCATAATTTCTTCTCTACCCATTGCCAGACCCTCTCATCCTCAAGAGCAGAGCCCTGACTTTGGGGGTGGGGAGTGATGGGTCCAGCCCCAGGAGGGACTCTGATTGGGCTAAATCACTCATATCATCCCACTCCCCTGCCACAACTCACTTTCCAACCTCCTGTAGAGGGAGAGCAGGCATAGGGTCAGTTTTTGCCAATGAGACATGAGGGGAAGTCCCTTCAAGGCGATTCTGGGAATGAATTTCTTCCTGGATGAAAAGAGCTCAAGGAGGAAGGGCCTTCGCCCCTCCTCCCAACACTTCTCTTTCTGCCTTGAACTTGATAAAGGATGTGATGCTTGGAGCTGTGATAACTACCTAGGGAGGGCAGAGTGGGAAGGTTGAAGGTGACAGGATCCTGGATGATATTGTTGAGTTGCTGTCTTGACTTTAAAACCGTCTACCTCCAGACTTATTGTTCCGTGAAATAATTAAATGGCAGGACCATCCCTTCCCAACCCCAGCCCACCCCTGTCCCCAGCCAGTTGGATCTGTTTTGGTCCTTTGCAGGTTGGATGAGATGCAAACGCACACACATACAGTAATCCTTGAGAGAGCCTTGGACATTTACTCAACTTAAATGCACACATTTGCTTATATCTTGGGGCTTGGATTCTTTGCTGTACTATCAAATACATAGCATTTGGGGAGTTTTTGACTCAATAAAAGTGTTTGCATTAGAAACACTTGGAAACAGGTAACAGAAAAGCCATAATGACTAACAGTGATATGTATGGTACATAGAACTTGCCAGGTAATTTACTCACTTGCACTAACTCATTTAATCTTTACAACAACCTTATGAAGTAGATACTATCATTCCCTCCCTTCTCCAGATAGAGAAACTGAGGCAGCAGAGCTAGTAAGTGTCATAACTGGGATGTGACTCTAGATCCATGCTATTAGCTGTCACATCACAGAGCTAACTAGCAGTGGCTTCAGCAACAAGGACATCTATTATTCACTTAACAGGAAGTTTGGCATGGCCAGCCCTGGGGTCCTCCAAACTTGGGTCCTCCAAACTCGCCCTTCTCCATCCCCAGCGTACTGACTTTTGGCTTGGATCAGGCATCTCCTTTTCCCATGGCCGTGTACACAGCAAGAAGCGAGGGGCAGAGGCAGCACTGCCGGTTCTGCTTAGGAGGAGAAAAGCCTCCCTGGAGCACACACTCCAGGTCCTGGTCTAGAGCCATGTCATATACTCACCTTGGATCCATCACTGGCAGACTGGAAGGGGCCCCTGGGGCTGGGCACAGTGTGGGTTGCACAAATCAGGGATCAGTTAGCAAAGAAGAAGAGGCAATGGCTGTTGGGTAGGCAGCCAATGACCTTTGTCCTAGCAGCTGACGTTTACTGAGCACATACTATGAGCCAGGTTCTGTTCTAAGCTGCATGCATTATCTCATCAATCCTCATGCTATTAGTATCCTTATTGACGATGAAGACTTTGAAGTCAGAGAATTGAAATGACTTGCCCAAGATCACCTGGCCTGGAGGGGATGAATGCGGATACAAATGGAGGTCACTCAGAGCCCTGCTCCCAACCCTACAGATAAGATTGCAAGGTAAAATACAGAATGTCCAGTTAAATTTGAGTTTCAGATAAAAACGGAAGAAAGTATTGCATGGGACATACTAATTCTAAAATAATAATAATAATAATTTGTTGTTTACTGGAAATTAAATTTAATTGGGCATCCTGTATTTTTACTTGTTAAGTCTGACAACCCTTCTAGAGCTCACAGGCAGGAAACCTAAGCAGTGATGTGAGCTCAGACATACTTTGCATAAAAAGCACCAAGGGGGGGCGGAAGTGGCTCAACTGGTTGGGCGTCCGTCCCCCATATGGAGGGACCCAGGTTCGATCCCCGGGACCTCCCGGTAATAAAAAAAAAAAAAAAAAAGCACCAAGGGATATCCCTCATTTCTACAAAGAAATATGCCTTCTCCCATTTTTCATGAAACCTCACCCATCTTGAATTATTATTTGCTTTCTTCTCTTTGAGAGACATTTAGGTATTGGAGAATAGGTCTTTGTTCTAAAAAAAAAAGGCAGCATAAGTACTGTGATAAATGGCAGGTGGCACTGGGCTTCAGCGCCAGGGAGGTGGTAGAGAGAGGTGGGGATTATGGGGGGAAGTGAAGAGTCCTCTTTGAATACCTTACCCTCTCCCAAGTCAGTGACTGCCAGGCAGGAGTGTGGGCTCAGGGCAGCCAAATCTTCCAGGGTTTCCAGGGAGGCGGAACTCCAGCTTTTATGTGAAATCTCCTGATTTGTGAACCTTGGCTCAAATATTATTAAAATGCCATGTGGGCCAAAGGAAACATATCTGTCGGCTTTGTGGGAAGGGAAAAACCTCTGCTGTTTAGCTTTGAAAGATGAGGCTGCAACTTCTGCAAGCAGGGGACTGAAGGAGAGGCTGAACTGCAGTCAGCTTCAGGGCTGGGAGAGCACCTGGGGCGAGGCATTGCATCCAGACCTGAGTCTAAACCTTTGCTCTGCCAATCATCTGCTGTGTGGTGGTAGGTGGGTGGCTTAGCCTCTCCGTTCCCCATAGCATTTAGATGCCATAATCACAGTCATTCTTTGGGGGATTCCGCTGAAGGAGCTGACATAGGTAAGGTGCCTGGAGCTTTGTGGGTATCCAAGAAATGCTAATTTCCTTCCCTCCTCTGGGAAGGGCTCAGGCTTCGAAGTTGTCAATTTGAATATAGTTTTTCAAGTGCTTTTCTTCCTTCCCTCTTTTATTCTTTCTTTTCTTTGTCTTCTTTTTCTGGAATTACATAGTGTGGAGATTCAGGACTGTGCCCTAGGGGACCTGGGTTGAGTCCCTGCCTCTGCTCCAACCTAGCCTTGAGACTTGGGAAAGAGTCTCCTCCTCACAGGGCCTTGGTTTCTCTGTCTGTGAAATGGGCAGGTCTGATTGAAGATAAAGGTTCTCTTCTGGTCACTGGGGTCATGCAGTTCCGTGGGGAGGGGTAGGGTGGTACAGCAGTCTTGGTGGTGATGGGAGGGGGTGGCTGGGGCAGGAGGAGTGAGTCAGAGGATCCTTCCAAGGGCAAGTTGATCGCCTTGGCACAAAGGCACACTGGCAAACCCCAGGAAGGGCAGCAGCCCATGTCATTGGTGAGCCTGTAAACACCCTCCAAGGAGAGCTGGGTTTGAACCCAGCGACAGGCCCCTCCCAGGGATTGAGGCCAAAGCTCTTAAGGTGTCATCCTCCCCAAACATGGAGCCCCTTTAGCCTCACTTCCAAGGCTCTCTGCCACAGACCTGACCTCTGCTGGCTGCCCCAGGGCCCTCTCGCAGGCCTCCCCTTACCCTCCTGGTTTTTGCCCTGCCAGAGTCTGGAAAGCCTCTCAAACATGCAATTCTCTTCCTGCCTCCGGGCCTTTGCACAAGCTGTTCTCAGTCTGGAACGCTGCCTCTCTCCTCCCTCCCTAGGCCTCACCAAGATAATTCTTCCTTATCTTCCAAATTTCAGCTCAAACATCACCTCCAGATCACCTCTGAAGCTTTCCCCCTGCCCTGGTGAAGTCAGTTCCTCATGGCCCATTTACCTTTCCTTCAAAACAGGTAATTTCTGCTCCTGTAACCTAGTATATGGCACAGAGCAGAGCACATAGCAGGTCAGCAATCAAAATTTATTATATGAATGAATGAAGGAATGAACGAAGTTGTCAAATGGGTTCTGAGTAAATTCCCCAGGCCGGGGATGTTGGCATTGCCTCGGTGATATCAATGTTTTTCCCCAGCATATACCACCCATATCTCCCCATTCACTTAGAAAAAAATCGCAAACTCCTCTTGAGGCTCACAGTTTCCTCCAAGACCTAGCTCTGCTGACCTCTGGCCTCTTCTCTTCCCAGACGCCCCCACCCCACCCCCATCCCAGCTCAGCTACACTGGCCTGGCTCTGTTTCTCCAATGTAGAGGCATGTTCCTGCCTCAGGGCAAGGCATTCTGTTCCCTGCCTTGGAATGTTCACCCCCAGGCCTTCCCATCATTTATGTCTGGGCCATCACCTGCTCAGAAAGGCCTTCCCTGCCCCAGCCTCCAGCAGGTCACCCAGTCTTGTTCCTTCACAGGATATATCACTACTTGAAATTTCTTATTTCCAAATAAAATAAGCTGTGCAAAATAAAGACAGCTTTACCCAGCTTCCCTTGTAGCCAGTTGCAGTCACGTGACTGAGTTCTGACCAATGGGATGTGATTGGGAGTGTCAGGAGGCAGTTTCCGGAATCCTTCCTACAAACTTAGCTGGTGCCTCTTCTTGCCTATCACCTTTCTTCTTCATCCTGACATCTGGAAGGCAGATGTGAAGGCTGGTGCTGTGGCCTCCATCTTGGATCATGAGAAGGGGTCTACACCTTAGGGATGGCAGAGCAGTGAACAGGAAGGACCCTGGGACACTGAAGCCTTCATGGAGTCACAAAATCAGCCCTGAACTGCCTACATATAGACTTCATGCATGCGTGAGAAAAATAAACTCTTGTTTATTGTTTATTTTTTCACTTTAAGTTTATTGTATTATCCTATGATTGTATTTGTATGACCCAACAACACAAGCTAATGTAAAATATAAGCTAGAATACATACTGGGTCATTTTATTTTAAAATATGGTCTCTAGGGCTTTATCCACTTGTCCAGAATTTTAATGAGAGTTACCTGAAGAGCACTGGGTCAGAGAGGAGGGGTCACACTGCAGGGGAGGGGCAGAACTGGAGTTTGACCCCAAGGCCCAGGATCTTAACCCTCATTTTTCTGAAGTTCTCAGCATGCGGTGTCACTGACCTCTTACTGGCTCAGCCAGGACAATGGGCAGCGAGAGCCGTATCTACCCTGCCTTTTAGGCCAAGAGGTTTCTATCTTTGTCTCTCAGGGAAATGTGAGAGGAGAACTCAGCTGCGAGACTCAGTGGGGCTGAATCCCACCTCTGACACTGCCAAGCTGCACCTCTAGGGAGAGGCCCCAACCTCCCTGAACCTCAGTTTCCTATCTATTAACACTCCTCAGGCAGGGTGTTTGTCCTGCAGATTCTCTAATGTGCTGTAGTTAGAGTGCCTGACACCTCAAAATGTCAGGGGGCTATATCCCATATTTTATTTCCCAGCTGTTGAAAGAAACAATAAATAATGGGTTGGCTGGACAACAGGAATCTATTGGCTCAAGATCTCAGAGGCTAGAAGGCATGCTTCTTCCTGGAGTGGCTGTCTTTGGAGTTCCCTGGCTTTTCTGTCACATGGCAATGACCATGGTGATGACTTCTTTCTCTCCCAGGTTCCACTGATTTCTAGCTTCTTGCTTCTTCCGTGGCTTCTCTTTCCTCGTCCAATTCCTTTAGCTTTATTCGGTTAGGCCCACCCCCATTCCATCGGGCACACCTTAACTAATAAGTTCTTCACAGGTCCTATTTACAAATGGGTTCACACCCACAGGGCCAGGGGTTGGCACCTGAGCATGCCTTTTGTAGGGGGCATGATTCAATCCCCAACACCCAATAAAGAGAACATTTCTGGAGTGCAGGCAGTGTCTCTGGTATTAAGAGGGAGTAAGGAGGTGGGCTTCATGCAAACTTCATGGTCAGCGCCGGGTTCAAATCCTGGCCCCACACTCAGCAATTGTGTGACCCTGGGCAAGTCACTTCCCCTGTCATGCTTTGCTTAGTGTCCCTGTTGGAAATGAGATTCACTCATTCAATGCCTGTTTCCTGAGCACCCCTTCGTGCCAGATGTCTTTAGGTGCTGGAACTCGGGTGGCAAGTAAGGTGTATGAGGTCCTTCCTCTCACGGGGCTGACATTTGAGCGGGGGCGGGGGGTAGGGCATAGAAGGGGCAGGGGTCTCCTGAGGACCAGAGTCATCAGGAGTGGCAGTGGGGTCTGGAGGTGAAGAGCAGGTGCATGGAGTGAGCCACATGCCCACCCTTTCTCTGTGCCTCAGTTTCCATGTCTGTCTTATGTAGATCACCACAGAACTTCCACCACGGCAAGGTTTCTCCAGTCAGCACTATTGACATTTGCGGCCAGACCATCCTCTGTGGTGGGGCTGTCCTATGTGCTGTAGGATGTCGGGCAGCATCCCTGGCCTCTCTCTACCCACAAGATGCCAGGAGCACTTCCCCAGTTGTGACAACCCGAAATGTCTCCCGCCATTGGCAAAGTCTTTCCCAGCTGAGAACTGCTGCCTTGTAGGATTATCCTGGGTGTGGAAGAAGACGATGTGTGTAAAGAGCTGGGCACAGAGCCTGGCACTCGGTGGATGCTCAGGCCACGGGAGCTGTTATCGTGCTGGTGCCGTGGTTAAGAGGGTGCACTGTGGAGTCCGGTGGCCGGGTTAGAATCCCGATTCTGCAGTTCTTGAGCAGATGACCTTGGCAAGCGGCTCCAGCTCTTGAGGCCTCACTTTCCCCATCTGTAAAATGTGATGATGGTAGCACTTAATCTCCTGGGCTTGTCGGGGGACCTGAGTTAAATCCGTGCCTTGTTTAGGACCATGTCCAGCACTCAGAGTGATCAATAAACAAATGGGAATGCTGAGGAGGCGGCGGATGAAGGCTCCTGGAAAAATTGGGAGCAAGAGAAAAGGCTTATTGCAACTTTACCTTCAAAAATGCTACCCGGTGTCTCTTGGAGGTGCCCTGGGCACTAATGGAGGACACTCGGGCACAGCTGCCCCCACCCAGGAGGCAGCTGGCTCAGTCCTTCAACCCCACTGAGGCATTTAACAATTAAGCTGGAGAAGGGGTGATGAGGCTGGAAGGCCAGCAGTGACCAGCGCCTGGCCTTGTTTGGCTTTGGTGACGCGATGGCCCTGGGACTGTGGCCTTCTCAAGCCCACAGACAGGGATTTGGGCCCCAAGACAGGGCAGGCCAAGGTCTGTGCTGGTGGCCTCATGCCCGAGTCACCCCGGGGCTAGGAAGGGGGGCCCCTCAGCTGCAGAGTAGGGGGAGCTGTGGCACACGAGTGGGCTTACCAGAAGCCAGCTTCCCCTTCCCCCTTCCTCTGGGCATCCCGTTTCTCTCTTCCCTTCCCTACCCCCTCTCAGTTTTTAGCTCCAATTTATTGAGTACTTGCTACATGCCGAGTTCTGCCAAAGCACTTCTCACGGGTGGATTTGTTTACTCCCTCCTCCGCATCATGAGGGGGCTCTGCTCCCTCCCAAAGGAGCAAGGCCCTAATGCTCTGACCCCCACTGTCCGGTCCGCGTCACAGGGCAGGCCCGTCCCAGCCCTGGCTCCAGCCGCGGCCCTGCCCACGCCTCTCCCCTCTCCCTTGCGAGCTCTCTGCTTCCCTCCTCCCTGCCCACCCCCATCGGCTCTCCCTTTACGCCCTCTCTGGCTTCTGCCTTTGCTGAACATCTTTCCATTTGTGTTTTTCTCTATCTCTAGGTCTGTCTTTCATTTTCCACCCCAATTTCTGTCTTGCTCTGTCTCTCTCCCTCTCTGGCTTCCTGTTTCTGTATTTCTCTTCTTCACCCCCCCACCCCTACCCCTCCATGTCTCTCTCTCTCTTTTTTTTTTTAAGGTACCCAGGCCAGGGACTGAACCCCAGACCTCGTATGTGGGAAGCTGGCACTCAACCCTGACTTGGTTCCCTTGTTTGCTTGTTTTTGCTTGTTGTTTGCAGGAGGCCGAACCCGAGACCTCCCATGGGAAGCAGGCGTTCAACAGCTTGAGCCACATGGGCTCCCTCTCTGTGTCTCTTCAGCACCCTCTCTGTCTCTCTCCTCTCTTCCTTCTCTGCTCGCTCACTCCCCTCCCCCACCCGCCTCCCTCTGGCCGTCCCCCCCCACCCCCCCCATGGCCCCATCTCTCCGCAGCCAGCCCTTGTCCCACTGCCAGCACATTATGTCCCTGGTCAGACCCTGACGTCAGGCGGGGCCTGGCGGGCGGCCACGGAGCGCTGCCGGGCAGGCGGAGGGGCGCGCGGCTTCCCGGCTGGTCCCCGCTGCGGCGGCCGCCCGCCCCCTGCCTGCCGCCGAGCGGGGACTTCGCTTCTCCTGGCCTGGCCCTGGGCCCCGAGAGTGGACGGCGCGGGGTGGCTGCCCTCCTGTGAGCCTGGGACTGCAGGTCACTCCCCACTGCCCATGGCCACAAGAGACAGCTCCTGCCCTGCGGAGTCCCAGAGGGGAGGCGGTAGTGAGTGGGTTTACCTGAGGTCAAGATCTGGGCCATCCTGGGCAGGTCCTCCAGCCTCTCTGAGCCCCTCTTCTGTACAACGAGGCCCATAGAGGCATCTGGCTCTCAAGTCTGCAGGGAGGGTCAAACCAAGCAGTGGGCTGCAGCCCTGGGCGGTGTGGTGGTGGTGGGGGGTGCCTGGCATACAGCAGGAGCTTAGTTGCTCTCACTGCCAGTATCTTGGCCAGCAGTTCTCGACGAGGGGGGACTTGAGAGGCACAGAAGTTCTGCGTGTTTCAATGACGAGACGGGCTCGGCCGGCGTTTAGTGGGTGGGGAAGCGGGGGGCCAGCTGGGCACTATGAAGGGACACCCCACCCAAAATACAAACAGTGCCCCTACCTAGAAACCACCCCGGTTCCCCCAGCCCATTTGGTGTCAGGCTCCATCTGAGCTTGAATAAGTGGTTTAAAAAATGCAATATTTCTTGTTTGGTTTGTTTGTTTTTTTCTCCTTGATTTTCAAAGCAGTGCAATTTCCTTGAAGGACATTTTGCGGGGCACTTGAGCATCCTGGTTTAAAAACAGACGTTGATGGGGGACGGATGTGGCTCAAATGGTTGGGCATCCATCTCCCATATGGAGGGACCCGGGTTCGATCCCCGTGGACCCCCTGGTAAAAACAAAAACAAAAACAGACGTTGGGGTCAGACAGACCTGGTCAAGTCCAGCTGTGTGATCTTGGGCCAGCGACTTCACCTTGCTGAGCCTCAGTTTCCTCATCTGCAAGATGGGGATAATAAATGTCCAAGCCTCAGAGATTCATTGTGAGGATTAAGCAAATAATATTTGTAAGGCACCGAGGATGGAATCTCACCTGTGATAAATGCTCAGTAGATGGTAGCCTTTTCTATTGTCTTTTCTCCTTATTATTTTAAGTGTAAGAAATACAGAAGAGTATAAAGAAGAAAACAAGAAAGGCTACTCAGAAAGAACCACTAAGAATTTAGTAGAAATTTGGCTCATACAAAAAATTTGTGTTGAGAGTCTACTGTTGCCTGCTTTTTCATTTAATAGTATATCATGAAATTAAAACCTGAAAAAGTTTTATTTTAGAATAACATTACCAATTTTTTTGGACTAGGTAATACATGCACATTCAAAAGTTCCAAAGGGTGGCCATTGTGAAGCAAGGCTCTCTCCCACACAGCCTCTGGATTCTCTTTCTGGGAGCAAATGCAGTACTGGTTCTTTGTGTGCCCTTCTTTCCCTGGTTTTGAATCTTCTTCAGACATTTGCCTTCCAACCCCCTACTCATTTCATTGATTTTTCTAAAATTCATTCA
>JAKSZT010054404.1:785028-839473 GCA_026826555.1 Tolypeutes matacus | reverse complement strand
AAGAACAGTGTTAGACTCTGGGGATCAGAGATAAAGGAGACAGGATCTTTGGGCTCCTATCCCAGTGAAAGAGGCAGAAGTAAACATGAATCAAAGCAGGAAGTGCTCGTTCCATAATCATTTCATTCATTCAACACTTGTTTGCTGATGCTTCCCACACGCCAGACCCGGGCTCTGGGGACACCGAGATATTAAAGACTTGGCCTCAACCACTTGGAGCACAGGCCAGTGGAGGAAACAGTCCAATAGAGAATTACAGCAGAGTGTGATATGGGCTGTGATTAGAGTGAGAACAGGAGTCCATAGAAGCAAGGAAGGTGGCCAAGGAAGCTTCTGGAGGAGGTGGGGGGCTTGGTCTGAGCCTGAGGGATGAGCTGGGGTCTGCCCAGTTAGCTCCTCTCCCTTGGGCTCCCCAGGGCTTTCCTTCCTCCCTTCCTGCAGAACATGAAGGCCATATTCAGGGGTCCTTAGGACACCCCCTTACCCACCCACCCAGCCCTTCGAGCTTGGTGGGGAGGTGAGGGATAGGGCAGCCAAGACTCAAACCCTGTCTCAGGGCAAGGCCCTGGGCAGCTGCCCAGCTGAACCTTGGACACTGTCCCACAGTGACCAAGGTCTAATGGTGACATTGAAGTTGTTTGTGCAAATGTGCTCCATTTTTCTAGGCAATTCTGCTCACAGGAAAACAAAACAAAACAAAACAAACCTCTGCTGACATGACTTATGGTAGGGTGGCGAGGGGTGACCAAGACCGTCCACCATGTGTGGCACCCTGGGAATGGAGACCTTGGTGCCAGCAGGGGTGGAGAGCGAGGAGGGCAGAGGTCAGGCCAGAGAGGGTGGCAGCGACCCATCACACAGGGTCTCCAGGCCCTGATGAGGGCTTGGCTTTGATTCAGAGGGTAATGGAGAGAATTTGAACTAACGGGCTAAAAAAAAATCTTCAAAACCTCCAGATGGCTAGTGAGTCTTTCATTTGCTCATTCATTCATTCATTCATTCATTCATTCATTCAAAAACCATTTGGGTGTCTGCTCTGTCCCCAGGACTATTCCAGGCACCCGGGAAACCAGAGTGAACAGGAAGACTTTCTGGAGGAAGGGGAATGAGCAGGAGTGAGTTAGGTGAGGGATTATGCAAGGAGGCGGGTGGACCTGGTGGGGTGTCTTTGGTGACCTCCTGGGCTGGGAGGGTTAGAGGAGGCTGTAGCCTTGTGAGACGGTCCCGACCCATTTGAAGGAGACCCAAGGTTGTGGACACCGCCTTCAGGGCAGCTTCAGAGGGCAGCGGTACCTACAGGGCTGCCTCTCTGTCTGCTCTTGCTCTCCATCTTAATATCTGGCTCTATCTTTCTCTCTCAGAGTCTCTTGGACCCTATTGTCTCTCTCGGCCTCTCAGTTTGTCTTTCTCCGGCTCTCTTTGCTCTGCTCTGGTCATCTTCGCGAGATGTCAGTAAAAAACAAGGACACTAGGAAAAACCCTGGCGGGTGGGCAGGAAGCGAGGTCAGGGGCCCAAGGACAGCCGAGCACAGGGACAGGCGGTGACTGAATGTTCTGTTTTGGAAAGACAGCTTTGGTCAGGGGCGAAGGTGGCTGACCACGAAACCCGATAACCTGGCCAAACTGCTCTGGCCTGCCGCGTGCTGCACAGGATTTTCCCAGCGGGAGGGGGAGAAGGGGAAAAATGCCCCCCTGGGCAGATTTCCCTCTGACAAATGGAACCTGCAGGAAGGAATGGAAATAAGAGGACAGCAAATTCGCAAGCAAGAGCTGCTGCAGTTTAGATAGGAAAGCTGTGCTCAACTCCGCGAGTTTGTCGAAGTTGTCGTGATTTTTATTAAGTGCTTCCCAGGTGCGCTGAGCGTCTAAGGGGCCTTCCTCACCCGCACAGGTAGAGCACTGAGGTTTAAGACCAGGAACTCGGAGGCAGAGGGTCCGGGTTTGAATCCTGGCTCTGCCAATGACTGGCTGTGTGACCTTGTGGAAGGTGCTTAGCCTCTTTCCTCAAGTGTAAAATGGGAAAGAAGGAGCACCTATGTAATGCCAATTGAGGTAAAAATCAATAGTAGTTAATTCATGTAAAGTACTTGGAGTAATGCAGGCTCCATAAAAGGCGGGGTGCCATCTTTTTGAGGTAGAGTCTCAAGTCCCTGTTCCTTCACTTCCTGGCTTTCGTTTTCTTACCTGCTAAGTAAAGACAACCTTAGAACCTGCCTCCCCAGGTGGCTGAGAGGAGGTGTGTACCTAGGCTAGAGACAGAGCCTGTTCACGTCCCAAAGAGACGCCTTCTTTCATTTCTCAGGTGTCCCTCAGGTGCGGGCCACCTGCTGTGCGCCAGGTGCCCAGACCCCCTATGGGTGCGGGTCCCATGTTCCTCCTGCGCTGGAAGATGGCTGTGGACAGGTGGAGGTGGAGTGGACCCTCTCGGCGCTCACTTCTAGACCCGAAAACAGCCTCTGACGCCAGCGTTATCATCCCAACACCAAGAGGTGGAAACTGAGGTCTGGGCAGGGGCAGAGGCTGCCACGGGCCACGGGGATCCCGGGGGCAGCTCCCTCGAGCTGCTGTTTACCTGAATTCCTGTGATAATCCCACCCCTTCCCACCCAGTCAGAGTCGGCTGAGGCTTTGAGTTTTCTCACACGCTTGGCTGTGTGTTCCTGCCTCGGTATCCCCAGTGCTGGCCCAGAGCTGTCCTTAGAAATGCTGGTACCACATGGAATCTATATGTACCCAAAGAACTGGGGCCCGGGCAGCGGGTGGTCCTCGCACGACCGCTCCCATCCTCAGCCTGCTTCTCTGCCTGTGCGCGCCAGCAGAAAGCAAATGCAGCCTGGCCATAAACCCCTCAGCACCCCCCCCCACACACACACCAAGGCCAGAAGAAGTTGACAAGGGCCGGCAGAGCTGGGAATGGCACAGACAAGGGGTGTGGAGGCCCAGTACCCCGGGTTTTCACGCTCGGCTGTGTGACCTGGGATGTGTCACTTCATCTCTCCAAGCCTCGGCTTTCTCATCTGTAGAATGGGCACAATCATTGTAACATCCACTTCTTCAGTTGATAGGGGAACTGAAAGAATGGGGACAGTACTAGGCCACTGTCCTGACAATGTGGAAGGGGCAGGTGAAGCCCTCTTCCCCCTTCCCAACCCCATTTCCTCACCCTCGAGCCCATTCTGGCTCCTTATGGGCCATGGGGAGCTCCTCATTAAGACAGTGCAGTGGATAAGAGCAAGAGCCCTTGGGAAACGGATGTGGCTCAAAGGTTCGGCGTCCGTCTACCATATGGAGAGACCAGGGTTCGATCCCCGGTACCTCCCGGTAAAAAAAAAAAAAAAAAGAGCAAGAGCCCTGGGCCTGACTGCCTGGGGTCAAATCCTGCCACTTGCTAGCTGTGTGGTCCCGGGCAGGTGACTTAGCCTCAGTGGGCCTCAGCTTCCCCACCCACAAAATAGATATAATAGTCCCCACCCCTTTGAAATGTTGTGATGAAATGAGTTGAGGAATGTAAAGGGCCAGGACACTGCCAGGTGCATGGCGAGGGACGGAGCCACGTTTTCGGTTCTTTATTCATCCAGGGGAGAAGGGCACTGGTGGCTTCCGCACAATTCACCAGAGACTCGGTGTGAATGTCTTGGGGCCGGGGATGGGATTGGGGAGCTGGGGAAAACCCTGATCTGAACTAGGATGGCCCCGCATGTCCCCAGGGAGGGTCTGTTCCGCACCTGTCTTTTCATGGGAAGGTGGCACCTGGTACACATCTCATCTTGGTAAGAAGAATCTCCATTCTTCCATTTGCTCAGCCGGGAACCTTGGAGGCATCTCTGATGTCTCCATTCCTGTTACATATGGTCAAACAGTGTGTTCTGTCAGTTCTACCTTCAGAGCAGATCCAGAATCTGAGACTGGGGTCTTCTCCCCACCTCCTCACCTCTACAGTCCCCCTGCCTAGGCCAAGTCATTGTTTTTTGCCTGAGCTAGCGCAGTCACCTCCTCCCTGATTGTCCCCCTTCCACCCTCACCCCTCACAGCCCTTTCTCAACACACAGCCATAGGGATTTTGTAGAACCTAAGTCAGATCATACCCTCCTCTGTTCGGAACCCTCCATAGCTCCCACCTCCCCCAAAGAAAAGCCCAAGTCCTTCCTATGTTGTCCAAGTCTCTGAATGATCTGCTCCCTCACCTCTGTGACCTCACTCACTTCCACTCCCTCCCACTGTCCCTCCCTCCCTCACTCTGCTCCAGCCACACTGGCCTCCTCGCTGTCTTCCTCATGGATGCCAGGCACCATCCAGCCTCAGGGCCTTTGCACTTCCTGTAACCTCTGCCAGAAATGTTCCTCCTCCAGATAACCACCGTTGCTCAATCCTCCATCTCTTTAAAGTCTGTTCTCAAATATTTGCTCAGTGAGACCCTACCCTCCCTGACCTGGCCTCCATCTAAATGTGCACCTCCCCTATACCCCCCTTCACCTTTCCTGCTTTACTTTCCTCCTTAGCATGTACTGCCATTTGACAAACATATAATTTAACATCAAGTGTTTATGCCCCTACTCCAATCCCAATTTCACGGGTCAGCTCCATGAGGGCAGGAATTTTTGTTGTTGTTCACTGTCATGAATCTAATATATAACTGGTGAACAATAAATATAAGTTGAATGTATTACCTTAGGCACCGATGGAGAAGAGACTGTCAGGGTGGAAGCTGAGACCAGAGAAGAGGCTCCTGCAATGGTCCAGGTGAGAGGTGATGGCAGAGGTCAGGATTTGCTGGTGGATCGAATGTGTGTGTCAGAGAGAAGAGCTGAGGACGACTCAGCCTCTGGAAGGGTGGAGCTGCCGTTGGCTGAGCCGGGAAGGCCACGGCTGGAGAGTTTTCAGGGGAAGATAGATCGTGAGTTGGATTTTGGATGTGTTACGTGGGAGCTGCCTCTTACGTCTGCCTAGGCCCAAACACTGTTCCATGCACTCAGGACCCAGCGGAGAGAAAGAGAGTCCCTGACCTCTTAGGGCTTTTGTTTCTTGGATTTGAATGCCAGTGCTGCCACTTATTTACCAAGAAACTTCAAGGCAGTGACTTCACGCCCCAGAGCCTCAGTTTCCCATCTACAAAGAGGATGACAATCCCTCCATCCCCAGGCCACCGTGGGGCTCAATGAGCTAATGCCTGCGTTACACCTGGCACCCAGTGGGCGTTCAATCAGCTCTCGTTCCTTCCCTGTCCAGCTCCCGTGCTGGCTGCCCCTCAGGGGTTTGTGCTGTGAGCGTTATTTTTAAACGTGGCTCCGGTTGGCTGGGCAGTGACAACAAAGGCCACGGAAAGACCACAGGGCTAGCAACATCCTGGCTCCTTCGATGCCAGACCGCGGTGTGGAAACGTCGGGGAAGCTGTGCTCTGTTCATGCTCTGCCTTGTGACCCTTTATGCGAAATTATGTCATGTCACCCGATGCTGTTTATAAACTTAGCGCTGACCTTTCCCAGCAGGGCAGGTGGGGAGAGGTGGGAGTGGGAGGGGGCCCTGCAGCCCGGGCTCCCCAGACGCACCCCACTCGGGAACGGGCGGTGGCCCCTCCTCTCAGCCCACGTTCACATGGAGCGAAGTCGGTGTGGCTGGCCTCTGGCCAGACGTCACTGGGCCATTTCAACACCTCCGAGCACCTCGCAGCTGACCGGCCCTGGGGTATTTTTAAAGCCTGGCCTGGGCCAACCTCTTTGCCACATTCCAGTCAGGGCTTGGATACAGCATGTGCTCCAGTTAGGGTAGCTGGGGGTTTGGGAGTTGTTCGACAACAAATATTTAATCAAATTCCAGGTCCCGTTGGCCTGCTGTGTGGCAGGCCCTACAGCAGTAGGAATGGGGCCTCTAGGGGGCCTGCTTCACAGGGCCGGTCCTCAAGAGGCTTCCAGCCTGGTGGGGAGACTGTGACAGGCTCCCACCTGACAAGCACTAAAACGGAGCTTAAGACAACACTTGCAACTCAAATATCTACAGAGCCCAGCTGGTGATGTAAATGAATGAGGTGGGCCCAGTGGGAGACAGTAGGGAGGGGTGGGGACTGTGGTGAGCTCTGAGATCATGCCCTGTCCGAAGGGGGCACCTGCTCCTCAGCTCTGGCCTCCTTCCTCATGAGGGAATCAGGCCCAATGTGGCCTAGAGCTTCTGATTTTTCAAGAAAAGCTGCCAATCTGGGTTTAGGTGAGATTTCATGCAAAAATCTCTTGATTTAAAAATATTGGCAATGAATTTTTTAAAAATGTTAAAAACATTCTGAAACCCATTTGTGGGCTGGACTCAGCCCACAGAGTCAAGTTGGCAGAGTTTGTGCTCTCTGATATAAACAGATGCTTAGAAAAGATTAGACAAATATGAGCTGAGCACCCACTAAGCGCCCCACCTACTGTTCTTGGCCCTGGGGAAAGAGCAGCGAATGAGCCAGAGGCAGTGGCCACCCCCATGTTGCTTAGTGGTGTGCTGAGGCCAGCTACCTTGGCTGGTGAGAGCTGACTGTTACGTTTTCAGGAATTTTGTGAGCTCGCTGTTATACAAAGCCATCATTCAAAATTAAATTGACAAAAAAGATAAAAAAAGAAATAAAGAAAAAAAATTAAATTGAATAAACGTACAATTAAATTATAATAAAAGCAAAGGTAATGACTACTCAAAACTCCTCGCTTCCTAATTGTTTTATGCTCATCTAGGTTCTTGAGGTTATTTACATGGATTGATTGCATCTGGATGATGAAGAGTTTCCGCCGTGCATCTCTTCCCAACCCCATGTTTAGGGAAATGGGCCTCGGTGGGAGTATTTACACCACAAGAGTGGACATATGTAAAAACCAGAACTCCCCTCTCCCTCTCTGAGAGCCCATTGTCAACCATTTAGCCCCACACCAGTAAAAACACATTTCCTGATAAGTGTATAATAGAATGTCAGGTGGCAACAGCTACGATGTAGGGCCGTTAAGCAGGCAGAGGGACAGAGAGTGGTGAAAGAGTGTTCCAGATGGCACCACGGAAGACCTCTCTGCTATCTGAGCAGAGACCTGGCTGAAGGGAGGGAGGGAGCCAGGGAGATACCCGTCAGAAGAAGGCTCATATGGAGCAATGGGGAGGAGGCAAGAGGGGTAGGGAGTGAGGCTGGGGAGGTGGGCAAGTGTCAGACCTTGTAAGGCCTTGTAGGCTACAGTGAGGAGGGATGGGGAGCCCTGGAGGTTTTGAGCAGACAGGTGACATGACTTAATTTACCTTTTAAGAAGCTTCCTTGGCCTGTGGGGGGTGGAGGGGAGCCGAGGTGGAAGCCAGGAGACCTGGGAGGAGGCGGTGACGCCAGTCCGAGGATGGGATGGTGATGGCTGTGGAGGTGGCGGTGCAGACATGGATTCAGGATATAACTGGCAGTCGCGACAACAGGACTTGTGATGGATGGGGAGTGTGGGGTGAGGGAAAGTGGAATCAAAGACGCCTCTGGGTTTGTGGGCTGAGTACGGGCCTGAATGGTGGCACCATTTTCTAAGATGGGAAGACTCATGGGTGGAGCTGGGTTTTAGAAGGGGGAAATGGAGGGTTTTGTTTTTTTTTAAAGTACCGGGGACTGGGGATTGAACCCAGGACCTTGCATGTGCGAAGCCAGCACTCAACCACTGAGTCACATCGGCTACCCTGAGTTGGCTTTTTCGTTTGTTTTGCTTGTTGTTTGAAGGCACCGGGAACTGAACCTGGGACTTCCCATGTGGGAGGCGGGTGCTCAACCGCTCCCAAGGGTTCACTTTTATGGAGTTGGGAGGTCTGTGTGACACCGATGTTGGGGTGTCATGTCTCTAGTTGGGTGTGCTAGTCTGGAAAGCTAGGCATTCTGGAAGCAGCATTTCTAAGTCTCTTGGGCAACACCAGGGCAGGAGGGCAATGCTGTTGGAGGCTGGGAGGTGATGGGAAGGCCTCACAGTGAAGAAGCTGCCTGATCTTCTTCATGAAGTCCAAGGAGAAGCCAGACCAGGTAGAGGGGACAGCGGGGTCAAAGGCCTGGAAGCCGGGAAGAGCATAACCTAGCTGGAGGACGGTGTGGTAGGGAGTCAAAGGTGGAAGAGAGGCTAGAAAGTGCTAGGGGTTGATCGCAAAGGCCTATGTCTTTCAGTCAGGTAGGCTGGCGTGTACCTGCCGGGCACTAGGGCCCAGGGGTGAATGGTAAGCAGGTGCAGGCCTAGGAAGGAACTGGGCCACCCACTCGTAGCCTTAGGTTGCCCAGATGTAATAGCCCCTGCCCTCCTCTCCCTACCACGCCCACCCCCAGCCCCCAGCATACACAGAGAGAGGGATGTCCAGAAGGCCCCTCCCACGTCAGCCGGGAGCCCTCGCCAACCCAGCCAGTTTCTTGGAGATGTTTTTGCCAACAAACCAGGAAAACAAAATGACCCTGAGGCGAGGAGGAGGGTCAGGGGACTATTCCAGAACCTTTGCCCTCTGGATTCCTATGATTAGGCGGTCACTTCTGGGGACTGGGGCAGGTGGGGGGTGACCAAGGTGAAAGCAGCCCAGTTGGGGACTCAGGTATTTACAAGACCTTTGTAACTAGTCCCCTTGGGCAGGGGTGTAGGGGATGTGGGGTTCAGCTCTGGGGCCAGTCCTGCTCTCTCTCTTTGGGCCTGAGTTCAAATGTAGATTTTTCTGCCACTTACTTGCTGTGTAATCATATCTTCCTGAGACTTGATTTTCTTATCTGTGAAAGGGAATAATAATGACACCTAATTGTGTCACTCACTTGCCTCCTGAGATTGTTGGGGATGAACTGTGAGAAAACATTGTTATAATAATTTAGCCCAGTGCCTGGCACACGCTGAGCTTCCAGTAATGTCAGCTGTCATCATAATTTGCAAAGATTCTTGAGCATGCAGTGTGTGCCAGGCTCTGAGCTGCATGCGCTATCTAATTTAAGCCTCATTGCCACCCTATGAGCAAGGATTATTGTTACCAACTCCATTTTACAGACAGGGAAACTGAGCCTCCAGGAGTTGACCTGGCTTGCTCATAGTAAAATTACTAACAGGGGACATAGCTGGGGTTTGAACCCACATCTGGCATCAAAATCTGTTCTTGTATTTATTCTGTGAATCAAATTGGACTCCAGAATTTTCGGAAAAGGTAGTCAGTGTGACCCCGACATCTGTCCGTACCAGCAGAGAACCCTGCCTTCTCTGGAGCCAGCCTGGTGTGGACAATTCACAGGTGGTGGGTAGCCCAGGGCAGCGAAGGGCCGCGAGAAGCAGAGCTGTTGAATCAGAAGTCCCATCGGGCGCCCCGTGTCCCATCAATAAATGTGCCCAAAAATAGCTCCCTCGACCCGGCCAGGGCAGGAGAACCAGGACGTCCTGTTCCCGCCAGCTGTGGCCAAAGAGTGACCGTGTACTTGGCCTTCCCTGATGGAGGCTGCTCGAAGGGAGGGCGGAACTCACCGTGTTCAAGGGCTCGTGGGAATGGGCTGGGCACCCAGGCACCAGTACCCTCAACCTCGGACACTGCAGAGCTTCCTGGGGCCACTGCTGGCATGCGAGATGGCAGGAGGTGGAGCTGGGCCGGCACCTCGTATTTTAGTAGGTCTAGTGGCTACATCTAGTGGCTGTGGGCTCGGGAGTCTGATGGGTGTGGGTTCAAATCTCCTGGCTTGGCCATTTCCTTGTTGTCTCAGGGCCAGGGATGGGATTGGGGTGCAAGTCACTACCCCTCTCTGGCCTTTGGTTTTCTCATCTGGAAAATGGATGTAATATTGATAAATCTTTTACCAGGTTGTGGTTGCGATGCAGTGAGTTTATGAATACCTAGGGACAATTTGTAGACTTTGCATGTTTATTTATTATTTGCTCTTCCCTCTCCCATCCCTATAATGTGAGCCCCACCAGGCAGGGATCTTTGTTGTTTGCTGATGAATTCCAAAGTACAGCAGAGGAAGTCCATGGCTATTTGTTGAATGAATGAATGGATGAATGAATGAAAACATCAGGCTGTAGCAAAGCCTCAACAACTCTTGGGAATTCTTATTCTTATCATCTTAATGTACATTTGGATAAAAGAAACTAGAACCTCAGATGTGACTTACAGATGGTATTGGCCAAGATGAGGATAAAGTCAGAGTGGGTCAAGTGAAGGACAGACACGGTACCGAAAAGGACCAGTGGGCCGTGGCAGGGCACACGCCGAGAAGGTGAGCTGAGCTGGCCTGAAGCTGGAGACCATGGGGGCAGCGGATGGTGGACCTGGACTTCTGAGGCTGGGATGATGGAAGCACTGCCCCTTGGTGACTCATCCTCCTCCCCCCGCACCCCCTGCGTCCTCCCTCCCATTCGAGGAGCCCATGGGAAGGGGGCACGGTGAGGAGGCTGGGCGAATGCTGCTGCAGGAGCTCACTGATAAGAGCAGAGACACCCACTCCCACTCTCCGGGCTCTCTGCACCCACCCCCAGGACCATCCCACATGGTGGGTGCTGTCTTTATTCCCATTTTACAGAGGAGGACACTGAGGCCCAGAGAGGTCGTGGAGGTGGCCCAAGGTCACTGAGACAGTGAGTGGGGAGCCCTGTGACCACTGCTTGCTCTCCGGTGCAGGGCTCCCTCTCGGTCCAGGACTTCCTTGGCCGTCCCTCGGCATGGAGCACCCACTTGGCCTCTGTGCCTGGCCGCCAACACTTCCTCAGGCCTCTCCTTACACGGCCCCTTGGAGAGCCCACCCTGCCCCACCCCAGGCTCCTGCACTGGGCTCTGCCCTCATCTGTCGTCGGGCAGAGGGAGGGGCTGCATTTCCCTTAGACCCTAGGGTCCAGCATGGAAATTGTGGGACAAGTGCTCCCGGGGTCCTTCAGGAGCTGTGACAACCAGAGCCCTCGGATCTGGGAATGACCTGGGAGGTGTGGCGGGGGAGGGGAGGCCATGGTCACCCAGCCGAGGGCCAGGCCCCAGCCCCAAGCCCTTGCAGCACAGCAACCTGGCTGAGGGGAGTGGAGCCCAGTGGTTAGCTCCCGGGCCCCAAGGCCCAACTGCAGGGGATCAAAGCCAGGTTTATTCACTCCCTCCTGTGCTGCAGTTTCCCAAATGAAAGATGAGGAGAGCGATACGGTTGTTCGGGAGCACTGGATGAATCTCATGTGCAATCAAGGCTTAGGACAAGGCTTACGAAGCACTGGCACGTGCCAAGGGCTTTACAAGCACTCGCAGATATTACTGTTCTCATTATTAGGCCAGGCGGATACTATGCAGCCGCGAAAGCAACTGGAGAAGCGTGGAGTTTCTCCTGCAGGGCTGGGGAGCCGTGGGAAGACTGACATGAAAACACCGTGAGGGGGTGGGATGTAGCTTCCAGAGCAGTCTCCCACTCTGCTGAGCTAGCGCTCACTAACGCCCCTCGACCCGACGACCCTCGAAGGAGGTCCCTGGTTGCCCCTTTTCAGATGGAAAACCCAGGCTCAGTAATTCTAAATCACTTGCCCAGGGCACTCAGCCAGTCAGTGGCTGAGCCAGAATCTGAACCCTGTATTAGTTTCCTCATAAAGCTGAAACAAATTACCATATATTTAATAGCTTAAAACAATACAAATTTACTCTCTTACAGCTCTGCAAGTCAGAAGTCCAAAATAGGTCTCATGAAGCTAAAATCAAGGTGTGTGTGTGTGGGGGGGGGCTGTGCTCTTTCCAGAGGCTCCCGGGGGCCTCTGTTTCCTTGCCTTTCCTGCTTCTAGAACAGGGGTTCTTAACCAGGGGTCCCACAGACCGTGGAGAGATTTCAGCGGGTCCGTGAGCTTGAACTGAAAAAAAATCAGCTAATTATCTTTATTTTCTCTGACCTCTAACTGAAATCTAGCATTTCCTTCACTTATGAACGTATGCAATAAATTACAGTCACATTCATTTCATACCACATTACAGTTGTTGCGTATCTTGAAAAATCGCTTATGCTCACACATACCTGGAAATTACGGTAGTTGTTAGACCCGACGCTAGTTGAGTGTTGTATCTGCTGCTACATTCTGAGAAGGGGTCCATGGTTTTCACCTGACTGGCAAAGAGGTCTGTGGAACAAAAAAGGTTAAGAAGCCCAAGCTGCCTGAATTCCTTGCCTTGTGGCCCCATATCACTCGGACATCACTCTTGTAAGGACCTCGTGATGATGTGGGACCTACCCACATAATCCAGAATAATCTCTTCATCTCAAAATCCTTAATCCTGTTTGCTAAATCCCCTTTGCCATGTGTTTTAGTTTCCATTTAATGGGTTGGTTTAAACAATGGGAATTTATTGGCTCAGGTTTTGAGGTGAGGAGAAGTCCAAAATGGAGGCGTCAGCAAGGTTTTGCTTTCTCCCCAGAAACTGTGGGGTTTTGGGGCTGGCTGCTGGCAATCCTTGGTCCTTGGCTTTTCCATCACCTGGCACTGCACAGAGCAGCGTCTCCTGTCTCTACTGGATTCTGTTGAATTCCAGCTTCTGGCTGCTCCCCGTAGCTTCTCTCTTTCCCTGTCCCACTTCCTTCTCTTATAAGGATCTCAGTCATATTATTCTGGGCACACCTTAGCTGATAACATCTTCAAAGTTTCTGGTTACAAATGGATTCACACCCACAGGACCAGGTGTGGGTCCTGAACATGCCTTTGTGGGGGACATGATTCAATCCCTAACAGCCTGCCCTCTGGATTCCCAAAAGACATGCTCTTCCCACATACAAAATATATTCCTTCCATAACAGCATTCCAAAGGCCTTAAGCCATTTTATTTATTTATTTATTTTTTTAAATAAACAAATCTATTTTATTGGTACATATTAACAAAGCATACAATTCATTCAATGTGTACAATAATAGTATTTGGTATAATCCCATAGTTGTGCATTCATCATTTCAATCATTATTAGAGTATTTTCATTATTACAATAATAATAGTAAACAAAAAATGACAAACAATAAACAAGAAAATTCTTCACCTCTCCATCTCTGTTTCCACTTCTTTTATATATATATATAAATATATTTTAAGAGGTGCTTAGATTACCGAAAATATTACACAGAACCCCCTGGGATTCCCATGTTCCCCACCTCCCACACCTCCCACCACGTCCCACACAAACATCTCCCACAAGTGTGGCCCACCACCCTCAATGGACTTACACATCCTGGGGCCTTGCCACCACCATAGACCACAGTTCACACCGTAGACCACACTCTCTCCCACACAGTTCAAAGTCTCATCAAAATCAGTTATGGGTGTGGTCCATCCTGGAGCAAAATCCCTCTCCAATGGACCTGTGAAACTTAGAAAACAAGCTATCTGCTTCCAATATGCAATGGAGGGACAGGCAAAAGATAAACACTCCCAATCCAGAGCGGAGAAATGGGGTTTCAAACAAGCCTGAAACCCAGCAGGGCAAACTCCATTGGATTTCACGGTCTGAGAGTCATCTATGGATTGATATTTTGTCCTCTAGGCTTGATGGAGCGGCAGGCCCATCCCTTCCAAGTGCTTGTGCAGCAGCCATGGTCTCCCCCAAACACTCGGATGGAGGCCCCACCCCACCCTCTCCCAACTCGTAAGGTAACGTAGTCACAGGTTTCGGGGATTAGAACACGGACATCTTTGGGGACTATTAGTCTACCTGCCTCAAACCCAGAGCCCAGTTCCAACCCAGCCCTTTTGGCAATCCCTGAACACATCCTGAGCTGC
The DNA here is from genome assembly GCA_026826555.1 of Tolypeutes matacus. Classification (NCBI taxonomy): domain Eukaryota; kingdom Metazoa; phylum Chordata; class Mammalia; order Cingulata; family Chlamyphoridae; genus Tolypeutes; species Tolypeutes matacus. Next base: position 825,779 of record JAKSZT010054404.1, on the reverse strand, counting down.
AGGGCTGGGAATGCATGGACCAAGGAGAAGGCTGGGTGAGCTGGTGGCCCGGGGTCTCCTCAGCAGGCCTGGGACATTTACCGGAGGACGCCCCGGGGAAGGGCGGGCTAGGCCGGAGATGAGTGAGCCCCTTATCTCGTCTCTAATCCCAGCCGCTGTTCTGGGAGGGGCGAGGGAGGAGGGATTTTTTGCTATCTTTCTCTCCCTCAAGTCTCCGGTTGTGGGAAGGGCAAAAGGGAGATTAGTGGTGGGTGCTGTGGGTGGGGTGCAGGGGAGTGCTTTGGGGTCCCAGATTCCAAACGCCAAGGGAAAGGCCGGTCAGGGGGGCGGGGTTGCCCAGTTAGCATTTGGCTGGTTCTTATCTGTGCCTGAGCTCAGTGGGCCTGCGGTGGGATCAAAGGCCTGTTTATTTGTCCCCCCTCCCCTCTTTTTGGCAAAAGAAGATCAAAGGTAAAAGCAAATCCTCCTCTCTGCTCCTTCCTCCCTCCTCCTCTTCCTCTTTTCCTTCCCTCCCTCAGATGTCTGAGAACTATAAGCCCTACATTTGATGGGAAGGCTTTTTGGCATCATCATCATGCTGTTTCCCTGGGGTACGCATTTCACGGGAACAGCGGCACAGATTCCCCCAAATAACCGGAGGGGCAGTTCGTATTATCCCCATTTGTCAGAGGAGGAGAGTGAGGCACTGAGAAGGGAAGTCACTCTTCAGAAATCACCCAAGGCTCCCTGATTCTGGAGTCCATGCTCTTAGCTATTTCTCAAGCCATATTCCTGTGCCCAAATTTGTATATCTGCTAAGAAAAATAAAATGAGTGCAAAGGTGGCTAATAGGAGAAACCCAACCTCAAATGGTCCTTGAGCCTTTCTGCAGTGCCCAGCCCTGGGCTGGCCTGTAGCAAAGTCAAGGCCTACAAACTCAGCAGTCACCAGGCAAAACACACAGGTGATTGAAGGCAGTGAGGTGGGAGGCAGTAGGGAGAGGTAGGGACTGTGGTAAACTGGAGAGCCCCTAAGCCCTGCCAGCCCCTTGCTGCCTTGGGTAAACAGCCCAGTGTTGCCAAAAGCTTTTGGGCAAGCTGGAATTTTCTTCAGATGTTTTATGTGAAATCTCTGGATTTTTTTATGTGACGGAAGATGGATGTCTATTTTTGTTTTCTTGCTGATAGTATGTTACACTGGCTGGGATCCTGGATTAAATATTCCACCCTTTCCCACTGAGTTGAAATACCACCATTGGCATTGTTCTTCCCACTGTCCTTCTATTTCATTCTTTTCTCTGTAGACTTCAAGATTATTTTATCCAATTAAAATTATCCTGTTGGGCCACTCACTGAAATTGCATTAAATTTATATATGTTGACACAATTGTCATTTTAAGGACATGAAGTCTTCCCAGTCATTTATTCACATCGGATTTCATGTCTTTGGGGAAGATTTTTTTTTTTTTTCCTTTTGAAATCTCTTGATTTTTAAGTGGTGGCAGAATTCCAAGCAGTTTGAACTGTGGGGGCCAAGTAACACCTCCTGTGGGCTGCGTTTGGCCTGGGAGCTCCCTGTTGCCCCCTGAGATTCAGGGCCGCCTCGCCCCGTGGGGGAGCCTGAACTCGCTGTCATTCAAAGATAACCCTGTCCCAGGCAGGGAGATCTCCAGGGCCCGAGAATGCAAAGCAAGCTCAGCTGAGAAACTCTGGGATGGTCGCAGCTTGACCCACTCTGTGGGGAGGTAAGGTGCCCACTTCCTTCTCCCCCTGCCAGATAAGCCCGCGGAGACCATGCCTTCCTGCCAAGGCTCTGGCTGCTCTTTTTTTTTTTTCCCCCAACTTTTTTATTGTAGTGACATACATACATTTCAAAATTTCCCATTTTAACCACATTCAAGCGTACAAAACAGTAGTATTAATTACATTCACAATATTGTGTTTCCATCACCAACTTTTTCATCACTTCAAACAGAAACTCTGCACCCACTAAGCAATAACTCCTTCTTCCCCTCCCACCCCACCTGATGCCACCACCTGGTCCCAGGTAATCTATAATCTATTGTCGCTATGAAATTTGCTTCTTCTAGGAATTTCATATAAGCAAGATCATACAATATTTGTCTCTTTGTGTCTGGCTTGTTTCACTCAATATGAAGTCTTCAGGATTCATCCATGTTGTAACACGCATCAGAACTTCATTCCTTTTTATGGCTGAACAATATTCCATTGTCTGTATGTACTGCATTTTGTTTATCTATTTATCTGTTGGTGGACACTTGGGTTGCTTCCACCTTTTGGCTGTTGTGAATAAAGCTGCTATGAACACTGGTGTACAAATATCTGTTCAAGTCTCTGCTTTTAGTTCTTTGGGGTATGTGCCAAAAAGTGGGATTGCCAGGTCATATGGTCTTTCTATTTTCAACTTTCTGAGAGACCGCTAAACTGATTTCCACAGAGGCTGCACCATTTTTCCATGCCACTAGTAACGTGGAAGAGTTCCTGTTTCTCCACATCTTCGCCAAATCTTATTTTCCTTTGTTGTTTTTCTTCAATAGTCATCCTAGTGGGTGTGAAGTGGAGTCTCATTGTGGTTTTGATTTGCATTTCCTTGATGACCAGTGACATTGAGCATCTTTTCACCTGCTTATTGGCCCCCGTTTGTATACCTTCTTCGGAGGAACATATTCAACTCATCCGCCCATTTTTTTTTTTTTTACCGGGAGGTCCCGGGGATCGAACCTGGGTCCCTCCATATGGGAGACGGACGCCCAACCAGTTGAGCCACATCCGACCCCATCATCCGCCCATTTTTTCACTGAGTTATTTGTCATTATGTTGTTCAGTTGTAGCAGTTCTTTATATATTCTGGATGTTAAACCCTTATCAGATACATGGATAGTAATTTTCTTCCATTCTGTAGGTTGTCTTTTCACTTTCTTGATAGTGTCCTTTGACATACAAAATTTTAAATTTTGATGAGAACTGGCCAGCATGTTTTTGACCAGCTCTTAAAACAAAAATTAAAAATAGCCTTTATGGCTTGCTATTTGAAAAGCAAATAAAACAACAAGAAGAACAAGAAAACACAGTCAGTTGGTCACAGAATATCCCTTGGGGCCCACGAGGGCCAGACGAGGCTCGAGGAGCTGGGGCCAGGGCAGAATGCCTGCCTTCCAGTGTCTTACACTCTAGGGAGAGTGCAGGTGACAAACCCAGAGACAGGTGGGAAGGAAGGCACGTTTCTGTGGTATCAGTGCAATGAAGTGATGAAATAAGGTGATGGGATAAAGAGGGGCAGAGGATCACCTTAGAGGGGGCATGGACAGGGTCCGGTGGGAGTGCATCACTGAGACCTGAGTGATGAGAAGGAGACAGTTGTGGCAACAGCGAAAATAAGTCTCTGGTGATCCCGTCTCCTCGGGAAAACCACTGTGAGGCTCCGGTGCATATCCTGCCAGACTTTTTTGCCTGATTATGTTATTATATTCATATGTTTCATTATTTACTTATTTTATTTATATTTTGAGTGTTTACGTTTTCTAAAAAAAAGCAAAAATGGGCCATCTTTTGTATTGTTGCCTCCTTCTCCTGCTCGAAGCCTCGGTTTCTCCATCTGTAAACTGGAGATGACCTTCGTAGCTAGCGCGTGTGAAGGGTCCACGTAGGCTAATGTGAAGATCAAACAAGAAAAAGTTCTAGAGACCGTGATCGACCGGAAGATAAGCTATTATTGGTTTTGTTTTTTAAGTCGCTTTCAATGCAGCAGCAGGCAGACCTGGGAGGAGAAATGGGGATTATGCATGCATTTTGCAGGTGAGATTTTAAGGCTCAGAGAATCAAACACTCAAGGCTGAGAAATGAGCCACCTGGGGAGGCAGCAGGGATGCGTCCCCCTACTCCCACCCCCAGCCTCACAGGATGAGCCTCAACCAGAGGCCACCCCTTCTTCCTAGGAAAGGAAGCAGAGGTTGGAAGCAGGGTCTTCTTTTGAGTTGTTTTCTTTTTCCTCTCTGAAATGTTGCTCGCTTTTGCGAACATCGCACTTATTTGATGTCACAGGTTTTGGGAACCCAAACCACAGACATAAATATGCTGTGTTATTCTTTGAGGGATTGTGCTACGAGATAAGTGAGCTTGGGGTTGGGGGTACACAATGTGTGGGGACGCAGGGCTTGTTTTTGCAGAGCTGAGAGCGTCAGGGTTTGTTCTTGGGTTTAAAGTCGTCAGCATCTTTGGCGGGGCCTGGGCCGCCGCCGCCGGGGCCTGCAGCTGGGGGTGCTGAGTGCTCACACCCTCAGCGGTGTGGTCAGGGGAAACCCAGCGGTGTGGTCAGGGGAAACCCAGCGGTAGCACCCAAACCGCCGTGTCCTGAGGATGGGCCAGCACAGGCGGGTGTACTCTGGGCTAGGGCATGCTGGAGGCCTTTGGTCTTCTGGCAGATTCTATGTTAACTTGAAGATCCTGTTTGGTTTTCCTGTGCTTTTTGAATATGTCACTCAAAAGCCCTAACAAATGTACCATCCACATATAAAATGTTATTATTAGGGAGTCTCCTCTCTGACCTAGGTGCCATGAGGCCTGCAAAACCCCACATCCTGCTTCTGTCTTGGCCCTCAGGCGGACTGTTCTCCACCTGCAGCCAGAGAGCTTCTGTGAAAACCTAAGTCTGATCATACCCCTTCTCAGCTCAGAACCCTCTCCCAGCTCCCATTTCACCCAGGGTAAAAGCCAAGTCCTTTCTGTGGCCCACAGTCCCTGCAGAATCCTCTTCCCACCTGTGCTTCCCTTTATTCTCCTCCACTCTCACCGCCCAGGTCTCTTCCACTCCTGGCACCAACCTCCACCTAGCCCCTTCTGCCCCAGGGCCTTTGCACTTGCTGCCCCTCACTTTCTTCTCTGCAACAGTATCTTATCAGAAAGGCCGTTCCTGAACCTCATCTAAAATAGCAGCCCCCTTCCCCAAATACTATCTTGTTAACCTGCTTCATTTTTCTCCATAGTTTTTGTCACTGCCTGACTTTGTTAGATATTTATTATTTTGTTTATTGTCACTGGACAGAAGTTCCCAGGGACTTTTGTGTTTCTTGGGTACCTGGATACTGCCTGGCTCATTGAGTGAGCATGATAATTTCTTTTATTCTAAATAAATAGGTGAAAGAATCTTGGGACCAGCTACTTCAGAATAAAGAGTTTAGCCTGGGTCTCTGGCACAATAAGAGCCACAAACGTTTTTAAACTGGGGACTTATATGATCAATTGGTTTGGGAAAGATCACGGCAGCACCTGAGAGAGGCCACGTGTCCTAAGGGTGGGCCGTGCATCATGGGTGGTTTCCCTTATAGTGTATGTGGAACACAGGCAACTTAATATTAGTGCCTCCCTCATGGGGATGTTACAGGGATTAAATGAGATAATATTTGCAGGAGGTTTTGCCCCATGCTTGGCCTGCAGTAAGTGCTCAACAATAAATCAATAGTAGCATGAGCCATAGTATGGAAGGGGTGAGTGCAGCGAGGAGGACCATCTGACACCCAGGTATCTGGATTGAGCAACTATGGATGAGGGTACCTGGGGAGGAAGTTTGGGGGTGGGGCTGAGGCTGAGCGTGCTGGAGTCAGAGCAGGAGATAGAGTCAGGGGTTCTGGGAGATGTCCAAGTGGACATGTCCAGTTGGTAGCCGGACTCAGGAGCAAGGCCAAGCCTGAAGTTAAAGATCTGAGGGCTGTCAGTGCAAAGATGGTGGCTGATGAACCAGCAATTGTTGACATTGCCTAGAGAGTATATGTAGAAAGAAAGAGAGTGTGGCGATGGAACCATAGGATGCCAATGTTGGGGGAGAGAGAAGAGGAACCTATAAAAAAGACCAAGAAGGAGAATACAGAGAAGCAGGAAGAGGCTCAGCAAATAGTGGTGATATGGAAGCCAGGGGATTCTTCACCCTTCATATATCCACACCTCTTACCACCTGATTTTGTGGCTACTCCCACAAAAGGGGAGGAGTATATTTCTGCACTCTTGACTTGAGTCCAGTTATGTGACTTGCTTTAGCCAATAGAATGAGGTGGAAGTGGCCATGTGTCAGTTCAAGATGGAGCTTTAAGTGACCTTGCGTGTTTCAGCTTGACTCTTGTGCCTTGGTTCTCACTATAAACCAGGGGTTCTTAACCATTTTTTGTTCCACGGGCCCCTTTGCCAATCAGGTGAAAACCACAGACCCCTTACTAAGACCACACTAAATTATTTAATAAATATATATAATACGTATTATTTAATAAATATATTAGGCCTGCACCAACAGGTCCCCACAAGAATAATGTTTTTTTAAATTTCAATTAAAGCTCACAGACCCCTTGTTAAGAATCCCTTGTTAAGAACCGCTGCTATAGACAGATGTACCTGGGATGGCTCGCTGGTCCCAGAGGGAGAATGAGAGACGTGGAGCTGAGTGGGGCCACACCAGCCAGGTGCAATGTCTAAATCAACTGCTCTCCAGCTGAACAACAGCTGTGAATGGGGCCGGCCAAGATCAGCAGAGCCACCCAGCCAAGCCCAGACCATATTGGCCAACCTTCAGCCAACTGCAAATGCAAGAGAATAAAAGGTTTGGGGGTAGTCTGTTACGCAGCATTACTGTAGCCATAGAGGATTGATACATGCGGTGAGAATGGGAATGAAATTGCCATGAGTTGAGAAAACAAGAGGATGGGATAAAAAAAAGTTCTGGCTAACCTAAGAGGGGCAGACAACGTCAATTGCCCAGCCACAGTCATGTTCAACTCTCCTACTTGGCTGAGAGAACCCTATTTTTTGTGTGTTCAAGGAAGGGTCTCCCATCCCCAGCTTGAGCGGACGAATCAAATCTCAGGCTAGATGCCCACACACTGACAACATAGAGTGGGAAAGAGAAAAACCACATGTCCTCGAGAATGTCTTTGAGCCGTTGCATTAACAAGCTGTGGTAGACACTGCTCGGTGCCTACCCATTTCTTCCTTGTTTACAGAACCCTGGTTTTATTTAGGATGGCCATGTGCTGGCTAAAATCACTGGCTTTCCCAGACTCCCTCACAGCTACAAGTGGCCGTGGGATCCAGGACTGACCAATGAAAACTAAGCCAAATGTGCTGAGTGGGGTTTCAGGGAAAGCTTTTTTTTAATTAATTAATTAATTTATTTTAATTTTTTTGTTTTTCTTTTTTTATTTTTATTCTTTGAAAGCTTTTTTAAAAAAGACAAAGATGGCTGGCAAGTTCCTCCCTTTGCCCCTCTTTCTGCCCATTGTGGATGTCTGTGGAGATGGCATGGCCATCTTGCCACCAGGACTAACCATGACGACAAAAGCCACGTGTTCATGAGGGCAGAGCCAAAAGTTGGAAAGAAGCTGGGTCCTTGGGAGCCTCCAACCCTCGGGGCCACCCCTGGATTTCTAACAGAAAGAGACAACATAAATCTCGCCAATGGTCACCCGAACGCGTTCTCACAGAGACCTGAGTTTTCCATGAGCTGGCGTCTGATAAGCTGAGGTATGCCCGATCTTGGACTTGAATGAGATGCGGGGAGGGAAGCTGTACCCCTGCTCTTCCGGAAGGTCAGGCGGTGCGAGGCAGTCTGATCTCCTGTGCTTTCTGCCAGGGTCCTTTTGTCCTCGGCCCAGGATCAGAGTCTGCCTCCACCGTAAGTATTTGTGAAGAGTTCTGACTAATCTCGTGTTTGTTTGTTTTTCCGCAGAGGAGGAAGCTGAGTTGCGAGGAGACACATTTACTACAGAAGGCACTCAGCCAGAGCCAGGACTCGAGCTCAGGTCTGCTGATTCTGGCGCCATCTTCTTTTTTTCTCCTTTCTGGGCCCCAGTTTCTTCATCAGTAGCACAAGGAGGCTACCTAAGATCAAAGCTTTCCAAAAATTTCGTTTCAAAGCAGGCAAAACCCTTTTACAACTGAACCTTTACTTGGCTGTCCAACCTATTAACAACAACAAAAAAAGATAAAAGAAACCGCTGAGTGAGGGGGCGTCGGGAGACCTGCTGCCTGCCCCCCAACCCCGTGGCGCCCAGACCCCTGGGTGGAATCCTGGCATGGGGAGGAGGCTTTTAGGAAACCACCAGCCTAAACTATCTCTAAGAGGGGAGTCCCTGATCCTTTAAATGTTACACAGGAGGCAGCGCTCACATGTCGAAATAAAAACAAAGCGAAAAGCTTTCCAACAGCACAAAAGGGCATGGAAGAAAAGTAATTCTCCCTCCCAACTCTGATTAGCTGTTCTCTCCCCAGAAAAGCCACTGTTACCAGGTGCTTGTGTCTCCCCAGGAGATAGATGATCTGTGCATCTACCTGCAAATGTGCAAGTATATCCACCACCCCCCTCCCCGCCCCGTCCTTAAACACACACACGCAAACTTTCTGCAATCCCTGTTTGGCTCGTGTTTGTGTTTTTCTTTTGACATCACATCTTTATAATGGTTCCAAATCTGTACACAGAGACTGCAGGCTATTGGAATAGTATTTAGTTTATATGGATATAAACAAAATCTCCTGTTCCTGGATATTCAGGTGGCTTCTAGTCTTTTGCTCTGCCAAAGCACTCTGCAATGAAGGTCCATCTTGTATGCACCGTCATGCTCTCGTGTTAATTGAGATGCTTGGTTTGGCCTTCCTTCCTTCTTTGCTCCCACCTTCCCTTCCTCTCTTCTTCTTCTTTCCTTTTCCCTCCCTCTCTCTCTTGCTCTCTCTCACTTGCTCCCTTTCTCTCCTTTGCCTTCTATTTTTTTTTTTTTTTTGCTTAGTTGCATTTTCAAATTTTTATTCCATGAACATGTTCCATTTGTGTAATAATTAAAAGGATATGTTTACAGGCCCAGACCCACAGACTTCAGCCAAGTCAGATAAACAGCCCTATGCAGAGGCACAATTCAGCAAGAAAAAAGTCAGCATCCGGCATCCAGGCCAGCTTGGCTGAGAGTTCCCATTTCTGGGAATTGTGTGCCGAGGACCAGCCCCTGCCCAGAGTGACAGTCCCGGGGTGTGGGGTCTGGGCTCTACCGGCCATGCCAGTAACTTGCCGCGTGATGCCGTGTAAGTCACCGAGCCTGGCTGAGCCACCAGGGAGCACTTACTTGTGCCAGGCTTGGAGCTCAGTAAGGTACAAACATTGTCTGGTGAGCTCCACGGGATTACCCCACTTCCGGGATGAGAGAGAGAGACTAGGGACACGAAGTACTTGGCAGCCTCCTCCAGGCCAATAAAGGAACCGCCATCCACCCAGAAGCCCGGGACAAGCTCAGGGGCCAGTCCTGATTCCCCCTCACCTTCCCTGCCAACAGCATTTTCACCCACAAGTACTGTCGGCTCTACCTTCACAGCATGGCCCCCCTGTGGCCACTTCTCTCTCTCCCTGCTGTTCTCACCTCCTGCCACCTCTTACCAAATCCTCAGTGCAGCCTTTGGGGCCCTGCATGATCTGCCCCCTACTGCGCCTCCAACTTTATCCCCTACCCCTTCCCCTGGCTTCTCTCTCCTCCAACACACTAAGCTCGTCGCCACCTCAGGGCCTTTGCACTTGCTGTGCCCCTCTACTTGGGTTCCTTTCATATTTTCACAGCAGGCCAAGGACTAGGGTGAGGCAAGTGAGGAAATGTGTGAGGAGACTCTCACACGAGCCTAAGAGCAAGTGCCTCCTTCAATTCTGTGTCCTAGTTCTGGCTACCCTAACCTGGCTCTTCTCGTCATTCAGGACACAGCAATGTCCCCTCCTCGGAGAGGCCTCCCTGACCACCTTAGCAAATGGTGTCCCTGTCTCCATCTGGCTCATCACATTGTCTTATTTGCTTCATTTCTCTTATCACCAAATGATTTGTTTCATGCCCGTCTCCGCCACTAGATTATAAACTCCTTGAGGACAGGGACTGTGTCTGCCTCGTTCTCAGCTATTTCCCCAGCTCCCAGTACAATGCTCGGCATTCAGGAAACACACAATGACTATTTGTGAATGAATGAATAAATGAATGAGCTGGTAAATGGCTGAGCCAGGATTTGAACCCAGGTCTGCCGGACTACAATGTCAGTCCTCTCGACCCTGACTGAGAAGGAAAAAGGGGCTGGATCAGCTCCATCATGGGACCCTTGGATGTGGCTCATGTCACAGGCTGTCCCGAGGGGAACCCTGCATCCCCTGGATGGGCTTTCTGAGGAAACTTCTAGGCGGGGAGAGGCGTGGCCACCTCCCAGTCCTGCTGTCCCAGTCACGGAGGCTGCTCAGCCTCCGGCCTGCCCTCCCTCCCTGTTCTAGTTTTTATTTTTAGCGACGACTTTTTGGGCACAGAGGACTCTCCTCAGGAAAAGTCAAACCAAGCGGATGAGGGAGGCGGTTTGAAATCTGGTGGGAAAGTAGGTCAGGCCGGGCTGCTGGCCGCGGTCCAGGCGATAAGGCCTGCGTGGAAGCTTAATAACGTGAGTGGCCGTATCCATGACATAATTCATAACTGAGAGGAAATAGCAATTAAGGGCAATTGTGCAATGGCAGGACAAGCCTCCTTCACAGCTCATAAAAGCAGGAGGAAGAGACGGTGCTGTCGTTCCTGGGGCCACTTGGGGCTGGGCAGGCAGCCTGAGGGGATTTGGGGCTAAATAAGTCCCTACACTGGAAGGGGGGGTTGCACCCATCTTTCCTCTCCCCATCAGGGCTCAGGAAACTGGGAGCACATGAAAGGCAGAGACGTCCTTCAGCAAGTGCCTACTATGTGCCTGGCCAGGCTCAGGCTCGGGGCAGGATCCATAAAGTCACATTTTGCCACTGCAAGTTTGGGATGCAGCTGCAATATCTTGATGCTGCCTTGTCAAAATAAATGGAAAATCGCTTTGACTCTTGAGTGAACTGACATCCCCAATCCTTTTTCCATCTCTCCCCTCCCCGCCTCCAGTTACCATGGATTTTCAGTTTCTCCTTGATTGATTTTTTAAATCTATTGTTTGCTCTTTTCCATAAGCAAGGTTTGCTTTTATAGTCAGTTAAAAACAAAACATTAAATCCACACTGGCCCCGATTCGCTTCCTTCAACAGGCAAGGCCTGTGCCCACTTCAGGGCCTTTGCACTTGCTGTGTCCTCTGCCCCACATGGCTCACCCCCCACCTCCTTCAGGTCTTTGCTCCTATGTTACCTGCCCTTTGAAGTCCTAGCTGACCCACCTTTTAAAAACAGGAAACCCATCCAGTACTTTCTACCCCCTCCACTGCTTTATTTTTAACCCACTGCACATGCCATTCATTTCCTTTGTCTGCTCCTCCTCACCATATGGGGAGAAGCCAAGGGGTTTCTGTGCATCTTGTTATCAGCTGCTTCCCCAGTGCATGGGACTGTGCTGGAGCAGACTGGGTGCTCAGTGGGTGTTGGTGAATGAATGCCTTCATTCCTTACTCTTATTACTGGCTAGCGAAAAAGCTGGCAGTAGGCTCATTTGATTTGGGGGCTGCCTCAGAACGTCCCAGGTCAAGCCCACCTTGAGCGCAGCTGATGGGAGCAGAAGTTGAGTGGCCAGGGCTGGTCCAGCTGGCCTGGGGCTTGGCAGCTGTTCTCACTGGCCAGTGAGCAACTTGAACATCCCCGCCTGGTAGCGTTGCTGGAGGGCACGGTGGCCACTTCTGCTATGATTTTAATGCACTGATGCCGGATTCCATCAGTCCATGAACACTCCTGGCAAGGGAGCAAAGCTCCAGACAGGAAAGGAGCTCCTCAGAGAACTTTTTACAGTAGTATGCATTGCACACACACACACTCCCGAAGCCAAGGCTGCAGCACACAGTCAGGAATGCAGCGTGCACACACTCACCAGGGAGGCACGCAGTGTGCACACACACGGTGAAGGAGGCAGTGTGCACACACACACACCCCCTCATACCCGTGACCTTGAGACCCAGGGACATGTGCTCACACACTCATACAAAGGCACATACACAAACATCCTGTCACTCACACACCCCACACACCCAAACACTTATTCAAGTGCGCAGACACACACATTCAGCGATACACAGAGCGCCCCCTCCCCGGCACATCACACTTACACCACACAGACGCCTACCCACTCAGATGCACACGCTCAGGCTGACAATCCCTCGCACGTGTGCACACACGCGCCCTCATTAGCCATTTAAAGCCATACGCTCACACGCTGGAACATCCTTAGACACACAGCTCCCACCCCCACCCCTGCACAGTCACCCACCCCCTGGCTCCCCAGCCACACCTGCTCCGACACATGCACCACCCTGCCCTTCCTGCAGGCAGCGGCCCATGAGCCAGTGCTTGGTGGTGTGCTGAGGAGTGGGGACAGCCTGTGTGGCTCAGTGCACACCCTGGGCCTCTCCGTGCTCCTCAAAGCCTCAGTGTGGACCACTGGCCCAGGGCCAGCTCCGTACACGGCGAGGGGCGTGATGCCCATGTCAGCCACGACTGGGCCACCTCAGGGCACGCCTGCCAGGGCACCCACCACTTCCTCCCCGTCAGTGAGCAGGCAGGGCCTGCTGACATCAGGCAGTTTCTGGAGCAGGGCTGGCGGCTCAGTGACCCCGGGTTGCTGTGACTGGGGGGGGGGGGAGGCTGGGTGCCCTCTCCTCATCTGCGGGCGCTGTAGCAATTCAAGGGGGCCTGGGCTCTGAATAGGCCCCAAGGCTCCAAACACCTTCCCCTTCCACCCCTGAGTACGATAACTGAGACCCACTGAGCACTTCCTAGGTGCCAAGCATTGTTCTAAATGCTCTGCTGGATCTCTCATCAGATCCTTAAAACAGCCCTATGGGGTGGGCACTGTTATCCTTGTTTGACAAATGAGGAAACTGAGGCACAGAGAAGCTAGGTGGACAGCCAGGGAGCCAGCCAGGATCCACTCCCCAGAGGTCACAGAGCTCCCAGTCCCTCCCCACCTGCCGGTTGGTTTGCTTTGTTTTGTTTGCTTTGTTCTGTGTTTTGTGACCCTCCGATATCCATGGCCCTGGAACCTCTCATCCCTGTGAATCCTTGCAACTACCTCACGTGTGGGGCCCTGGTGGTTGTCCCACTTAACAGATGAAAACACTGAGGTTTAAGTGACCCACCTGGAGGCAGACAGCAAGGAAGGAGCACAGCCAGGTTTGGCTCTGGCGTTCCCTCAATGCCAGGCAATCTCCCAAATGTGGGGTGCCAGGGGCCTTTGACAGGGCTAGAGGTAGAGGAAAGACACCCTGAACTTAGCTCTGGGTCTCCCTGGCGTCAAGGGAGCTGCTAATGAGGGGTCTGGGTGACCTTGAAACAGTCAGGGAAAGAATAAATTTATCTTTACAACAACAAACCTTTATTACGTTTAAAAATTGGGGTGTAACGAACATTCAGTAAAACACCCAGACCTTATGTGTTCAGTATGATGAGTTTGACGGATGCACCCACGAAAGCATCGCCTGACACAAGACACAAAGCATTTCCAGGACCAAGTTCTCTCATGCCCCTTCGCCACCGATGCACCCCACCCCGCCCCCAGCCCCAGGTAGCCACTGATCTGCTTTCTGTTGCCAGAGTTTCAAGCAGAGGCAGTGTGCGCTCTTTCCTGCCTGGCTCCGGCCGCTGTGCTGCTGCCCGCGCCAGCAGTGGGGTCCCTCTCCTTGTGGAGCATTCCCCTGCCGCGGTGTTCCACGGTTTGCTTCGCCAGCCCGTGGCGATGGACAGCCGCATTGCCGAGCACCTGCTTTATGCCAGTCAGGTAGAATCCAGTGTCCTTTGCGGGCACTGTGTCTGTTAATCCCCATCGTGGGTGGATGTTGCTCCCCCCATTTGGGGGCTCAGGGCTGCTGGGTGAGAAGCCAGAAGACGCAGAGCCCACAGTGGCCGAGGCTGAGTAGGGAGGGGCAGATGGGGGCACAGACACCTGGCAGGTGGCCCCTGGCCCTGGGGACACCCATTCTAGTGGAAGCTGAATGGGAGCAATGGCAGTTCTAGCAGCAGCCTGCGTTAATTAGGCACCTACTGAGTTCCTGGCCCTGCTTTTAGCACTTTGCATGGAGCAACTCTTTCAGTCCTCCCATTTCACAGTTGGGGAAAATGAGGCCCAAGGAAGATGGGTCATGTCCCCAGAGTCACACAGCTAGTGAGTGGCAGGGCCGCTTGGACCCGGTGGTCTAGCACCATAGGCCCCTCTCTTGATCACTAGGCTGCACTGTCTCATTAGACCCTTTCTACATAGTAGGCCAGCTGGGTTCAGCTCCTGCCTTACCCTGGAGGCATTTCCACTCAGGACCATCTCCCAACTGGACTGGGAGGTTCCCAAATCTAGTCCGTTCAGGATCTGAGGGCTTGGTGCTGGGAGAGGCAGGCAGCAGAGTGGGGGGTCAAGAACAGGGCTCTATGTTCTGCCTTTGAATCTCAGCTGTGCCATTTGCTGGCTGTGCAACCTGGGACAGTTACTTAACCTCTCTGGGCTTCTATTTCCTCATCTGTAAAATCAAAGATGGTAACGATGATAGGGACCTCATGAGGATTCAGTGGGTTGGGAGTGGATTATGAGAGCCAACATTTACCTGCACTTGCTACATAACCCGGGCCCTCTCAGTGTTTACTTCAGCCTCACAGCAACCTTGCAACACAGGTGCTTCATCTCCATTTTTCAGATGAAGAAACTGAGTCTCTAAAATACCACCTCCATGCTAATAACTTCCAACTAGACATCTCTTGCTGGGACATCTCTTCTGAACTCTGGGGAGTTCAGCTGCAACTCAGCATACCTAACAGGCAACTCTGACCTCACAGCTAAGAAACCAAACTCCCTCCCCTTCCCCCATGCCCCTGCCCCTCCTGCAGTCTCCTTCACTTTGGAAAATGGCACCCTCCCAGGGGCACAGGACAGTAGCCTTAGTGTCCTCGTTGACTCCCCCCCTTCGTTCACTCCACCACCCTTCTTCCCACCCCTCCACCTCTAGAGAACAACCAACCCAGGGCCTGGCGGGAGTCACCTGCTGCATCTGCTTGGATTATTGCAGTGGCCTCCAAACCACCGTCCTAATTCGGTCATTGCTTCCTACCGGAAGGAAGTCAGATCACACTGCTCCTCTGCTTGACACCTCCCGTGGCACACATGTCACTCAGAGAAAAAGACCAAATGCTCACAGTGGCCCACAAGCCTTGGCATGTTTGGACTATGCCTTGCCTGTCTGACCTCACTCCCTTCTAGCCATGCAGGTCTTTACTCTGCTCTGGGAACACCCCAGGCACACTCCAGCCTCAGGGCCTTTGTGCTTGCTATTCCCTCTACCTGGGACTTTCTTCCCAGAAACATCTGCATGGCCCCCTCCCTGCCTTCCTTCAGGTCTTTGCTCAATTGTCAGTGTAATCAGGGGCTCCCCTCACCATCTTGTTTAGGAAAACAGCCCCTCTTCACCCGCACTCCTTGCCCCTTGCCCCCTCCTCTCTACGGCACCCATCACCAATTGACATACTGGGTTTTTCATGTTCTTTTTTTTTTTTTCTTTACCGGGAGGTCCCGGGGATCGAACCCGGGTCCCTCCATATGGGAGACGGACGCCCAACCAGTTGAGCCACATCCGACCCCCGACATACTGGGTTTTTAAACTTCTTATGAGTATCACTATTCATTTTGAATGTCTGTACTCAGTAACTCCACAAGGGCAAGATTGTTTCCAGGTAGCTCATTGCAGGATCCTTAGCATCTCTGCTCCTGGCTCAGAGTGTTTGCTCAATAAATGTTTGTTCAATGCCTGAATGGGGACAGGAAGGGCTAAGTGACTTCCCGGGGTTGCCAGGTTTGACACTGTGAAGCTGGGACCTGAACCCAGGAGTCTGAGTCTCAGGCTACACCCTTAACCTCCAGAGTCTGGTTCCAGGTCAGCAGCCCAGGTGGCTGTCCCTGTCAATTTTGAGGGCTTCAGTATCTAATGTCTCCATCCTTCCTCATCCAAAGGAGAGGGCTGGGGGACAAAAGGGCAAAGACAGATCGATTGGTGCCCTCCAGCCAGCAGGAGGTGACTCATCCACCCCCCTGATGGCAGGTGACATTCCATCCCCTTCCCAAGGGGACTTTGGCCTGAGATAAAAGGGAGCATCCAGCTTCTGGGAAGAGGAGGGCAAACAGGTGGGAGAGGCGGCCAAGCCACTGCTCAAGGGGTGGCATGTCTGGGCAGCAGGGCCATTGTGTCAGGCCAGGGGGGCTGGTAGCATTGGCCCCTGGCCTCACTTCCAGGGTCAGAGGCACAGGCCCGGGTCTTACGGGGAATATGGAACTTTTCCGAAGAAGCTGACAGCCTGGTCTCTCTCTCAGCTGGTCAGGGAAGAACTCCTTGGTGTTTCCCTTGCCATTTTGCATGGGTCAGCGGGAACTTGAGCCAATCAGCACACATGCTTCAAAAAGGAATGTCAGTGGGGAGCAGATGTAGTTCAAGTGGCTGAGCACCTGCCTCCCATGTATGAGGTCCCAGGTTTGATCCCCAGTACCTTCTAAAGAAAGGGGGGGGGGAGGGTCTCAAGGGGGCCTGTGGGCTCTAGCCAGGGAGACTAGACTTGATTTATTTTTTTAATAAAAAAAAAAAAAAGTCTAAATTTTCACTATCATAAACAATGCCCAGCCAGGCACTCTCTATACCCACTTATATTTATCCAAAATTGGAACAGCTGGGTAGAAGGGAGCGGCCACTTAAAGCATTGCTAAGTATTCCCGCATCATACTCCCTCCCCGCGTGTAGAGAGGGCCTGCATCCCCCACACTCGCCAGCTGGGATGTTATCACTTAAAATTTTTTTCCCATAATGATAAGCAAAAACCCAACACCACTATTTTCGTTAAAATTTGCATCTCCCTGATTTATCATTTATGTGTTGACTATTTGTAATTTTTAAAACAATCTTGTTCATTTGCCTTTTAAAATTATTTGGCTGTTGTTTTCTACTGAGTTGTTTGGCTTTTCCTTTCTGATTGGTATCCCTTTTCTATTTGGGATATAAATCCCTTTTGAGAAAAAATTCAAGTTTATTGAGGTTTAATTTACATACAATAAACTGCATTCACTTAAGGTAGCGTTTCTCACCTTCAGAGCTGTTGGCATCTTGGGCAGGATAATGCTTTGTCGTGGGGAGGAGGGTAGGTGCCCGTGAGGGAGGCAGGTAAGGGAGGTGGCCCTGTGTGCTGTAGGATGTTGAGCAGCTTCCCAGCCTCTGCCCACGAGATGCCAGCAGCACCAACCTCCCACCCAGCTGTGAACAACCAAAAATGTCTCTAGACATGGACAAGTGTCTCCTGGGGAGGGGAGGGGTCCAATTCTCCCCTGGTTGAGAACCTCTGATGCAAAATGCACAGTTCAATGAGCTTTGATGGATGGAGAACCCCACCCTCGAGATCTTTGTATTTATTTATGTTGCAAATATTTCCCCCAGTCTGAGGCTTGGCTGCAAATCCCAAACGTGCCCCTTCCTATGGGTGTGACCTCGATGGGCCACTTCACTGCTATGAATCTCTGTAGTAAATGATCCTATTAGATAGAATTAACCGCCTCTCCCGCCCCCTTATTCTTCAAGTGGCCTGTTTCTTGAAGTTGAAAGGATTCTAACTGAAAAAAATGTTCCAGATGCATTATCTAATTTAATCCTCTCAATAATCCTGGGAGTTTGGTATTATTATTATTATGACCATTTTACAGATGGAGAAACAGAGGCTGGGGCAGTTAAGTGACTTTACCAAGTTCACAAAGACAGTGAGTTACAGAGCTGGGATTTGAGTCAGACTGTCTGACTGGAAAGTGCACCTAGGCTACAGCCACAATCTCCTTTTAAGAGTCTTCCCCTTCACACGTTTTTAGTAGGAAGCCATAGCCCTATTCTTATTTTTCCCCGGAAAACTATTATTATGGCTGGTGGGAAATTTCGAGTGGGCTGTGTTTCTTTGTACACAGTTAATGGCTTTGATTATATGTTTCTGGCTTCTTCATTCTGAGAAAGGCTGCCATTGGTTGTACAATATAATCAAATCATTTCTTATGTAAACAGCCGTCTGGCATAGAGTCAGCAGCAGTTCCATCAGCGGGAAGGTGAAAATGAAAACTGTGTTCCCAGCTCCGGAAAGCAATCTGCTATTCAGCAGGAAAAGATCAAGGGTTAATGACACACAGAGTTGGGCAAAGGCTGCCGCTGTGGCTCTGAGTATTATCAGGAGGCGGGAACAAAGAATGGTT
The DNA here is from genome assembly GCA_026826555.1 of Tolypeutes matacus. NCBI lineage: Eukaryota > Metazoa > Chordata > Mammalia > Cingulata > Chlamyphoridae > Tolypeutes > Tolypeutes matacus. The sequence goes on along the minus strand of JAKSZT010054404.1, from coordinate 807,606 downwards.
GTTAAATGGGTTTGTTACAAAAGTTATTTCCTAATGTAATTTATGAAATGCTTGCCAGAACATTAGGCACATTCTTCGAAAGCACAAGGGAACTAAAAGGGAAAAAGGGCTACTAAAGTTAATTGTGGAACTCTTAGAAAGGGTTCATATCCTTAATATACAAAGAGTTCTTGCAAAACAATAGGAAAAGGTAAATAACTTATTATAAACATGACAATTCATAAATGAAGTACAAAGGCCAGAAAACATATGAAGATAAGTTCCACCGTGCCAGTAATCAAGTAAATGTAAATAAAAAAGAGAGTGATATGTCATTTTCCACCTACCAGATTGGCAAATACAAAAAAAGATTGGCAGCTCTCAGTGTTGTGGAGAGTGTGGGGTAATGGGAATTCTTGAACTCTGCTGATGGGCCTAACAAAAGTGTCTCTGGGGGGCAACTGGGCAGTAAGTGCTATGATTTTCAAGGGGTGGAAATTTTAAAGCAACGGAGAAATTTAACTTTGGGACATTTACCCTAAGGAAATATTAGGCTAAGTATTCTTTATACACAAGGATGTCCTTTGCAGCATTGTTTATAATAGTGAAAAACCGGGAGGGAGGGGAGGGGTGAGGGCAAAAATCAAATTACAAAAGATTAATCTTTAAGAAAACAATGGTGCATCCATATAATGAAATACTGTGCATCCATTGAAAATGGAGATATGGAGAGCTGGCCATGACAGATTCTAGAGAAACAACTTTTCAGGTGCATCATCTAATCTGCATTCAGTCGTGTATGCACAGGTGTACACATGCGCATATACTAAAGAGAGTATTCTACAGGATGTACACCAAAATGTCAGCAGTGTTTATGTCTGGATGGTAGGATTTTGCTTAATTTTCCTTTCCTTTAAATCAGAGTTTCTCAATCTCAGCACTATTGACCTTTGGGCCAGATCATTCTTTGTTGTGGAGGTGGGGGGTGGGGGGCTGCCCTGTGCACTGGGATGTCAGCAGCATCCCCACCTCTACCCACTGATGTTACAAGCACCCGCTGCCCAGTCATTACAACCCCAAGTGTCTCCAGATATAGTTTGTCCCCGGGGAGGCAAAATTGTCCCAGTAAAGAACCACTGTTTTAAATACTTTTGTCCATTTTAAAAATATTTTAACAACAAACATGTATAGTTATCATAATCAGAAAAAAAACAAACGCTTTAAAATATATATTATGTCATTTGTGGCTCTGTGAATTGGCTATAGATTTGGTCAATGGAATTCAATCATAAAGTATAGAAATTCAGTATCTTCTTGGCTTTCAGACAAGTTTCTGGTGAAATATCTAGATATTTGGAAAGCTTTATCTGGGTTGGTCATTGCTCAAAGAACAATTTCTTTTTTTCCTCAGATTTTAATTCAATTAAACTTCCAGAATGGATGTTTTAGCTGCTTGCCCAGTCTCCCTTCTCTTTGAAACTACTCCAAGTTTTTCCAGGGTAGCTACACCTCTCCCAAGCAGCCCCCCTTTTGGGCAGAAGTGCCTATCCTTCTGGGTCCAAGCCTAAGCTCATTTTCTACATCTCACCCTCCAGCTGCAGCTGCTGGTTTGAGGATGAACATGCTACCAGTTGGGTCTGTTGAGTCCAGAGGAGATAAATATTGCAGGCAGAAAAGATGCGTTCCAGGTACCCTTTTATTTTATTTACTTATCTTCCCCCCACGACCTCATTGTTTGAGGTCGCTGTCTGCTCTCTGTGTCCAATTGCTGTGTGCTCTCTGTGTCTGCTCATCTTCTCTTTAGGAGGTACTAGGAACTGAACCCGGGACCTCCCATGTGGGAGAGAGGCGCTCAACCACCTGAGCCATTTCAGCTCCCTGGTTTGTTGTGTCTCTTGTTTTCCCTCTTTGTGTCTCTTTTGTTGCGTCATCTTGTTGCGTCAGCTAGCTGTACCTGCCTGCTGTGCCAGCTCACTTTCTCCAGGAGGCACCAGGAACTGAACCCGGGACCTCCCATGTGGTAGGTGGAAGCCCAATCGCTTGAGCCACATCCGCTTCTCTCCGGGTACTCTTTAGAAGCCACTTCATCTGAACAGGGTGAGGCCTGGAATTTTTGTACCCATTTTAACACCAAGAAGAAATCTAGCCAGAGGAAAAAGTCAACATACAGAAATGGGCTGAGCTGGGTGAATCACAGAGAAAAAGAGTTGGAGCCTTGAGCAAACCAAACCTGAGCCCCACCACTAGGCTTTTTGGAGTTCCTTTATACCCTGCCAGTTTGAGCTCTTTCTATTACTTGCAAGCCCAAAGCTGAACTGCTCTAACTGCCTCCAAATAACAGGAACCCTCTCAACACCTCTGCTTTTATGTCATGTCAGCAAATATGTATTAGACACTTACTGATTCCAGCTTCAATGCCTGATGCTGGAGGGGCAGAGATGACTAAGACCCAATCCCTGCCCTGGAGGAAGCTGCTGTCTGGTGGTGGTAGGAACAACAAATAGGCAATTCAACCTGTGCTATGATCAGACACAGTCCAGGCATGGGGTTCTGGCACCAAGCATGTGAGATAGGGTTTGCTATCAACATTTTACAGATTAGGAAACTGAGGCACAGAGGACCTGCTCAAGAACACACAGCCAGGGAGCAGTGGATAAGCATATTGAACCCGTGTTCTTAATCCTACTTCGTGGTTCCTGTCTGATGGAAATTTTTTTTTTTTTTTAATTAACTCAGCAGTTCTCAAAGTGTGGACCAAGGACCCCTGGGGGTCCCTGAGACTCTTTCAGGGGGGGTTCACAGATTATTTGCCTTTTTCAGTCTCATTCTCACATGAGAGTAAAGAGTTTGAAAAGTTCCTTTAAAAAAATTTATTCTTTTTAAATTTTATTATTGTTTTAAATTTATTCATTTATTCTTTCATTCATTTTTATTATTATTCTATTCCTTGATAAGGGTTCAAATTCCACATTATGTCTAATCGTTAAGAAACTGCCCCCGGGGTGGATGTGGCTCAAGCAGTTGAGCTCCTGCCTCCCTCATGGGAGGTCTTCTTGGGTTTGGTTCCCAGTGCCTCCTGAAAAAAAAGGAAAACAAACAACAAGCAAAACAAACGGAAAAATCAACTCAGGGAAGCCAATGTGGCTAAGTGGTTGAGCACTGGCTTCCCACATACGAGGTCCAAGGTTCAATCATCACCGCCCTGTACCTCAAAAGAGAAAAGAAAAGAAAAGAAAAAGAAACTGCTCCTGGTGAATAGTGGTGGAACATCAAAGCAGCATACCCACAGTCTTACAATATTCTTCCTTTTCCCAGCAACGTGCCTTTGTGAGGCAGGGTGTTTGTTCTTCAGCTACTTCAACCAAAGTAACACATCCCAACAGACTGAGTGCAGAAGCAGACGTGAGGCTCCAGCTGTCTTCTATTAGTTCAGACAGTAGAGAGAGCTGCAAAAAATGTAAACAATGCCATTTTCTCACTAAATTTCTTTTCTGAAATACATAGTTATTTATTATAAAAATCTGTTACTTATGTTAACAGGTAGTGGGCGGACTATTATTTTAAGTGAATCAATAAACACATCTTTTATAAATGTCTTAGTTTTAATTTCTAATCAGAATATGGATTGATATTACCTATACAAACAAAAATCTCTCCTTGGGGTCCTCAATAATTTCTTAAAATATAAAGGAATCCCGAGACCAAAATGGTTGGGACTCACTGGTATGTCTTCCCTTCTCCTCTCCTCTGCCCAGCCCCAGGTTTCCGCCCATCGTCCTCCGGGAAGGGGTGGGCCAGCAGCGCCAGGCATCCCAGAAGCGCTTCCTGGTTCTGAGTTTCAAAAGCAGAGGGGGAGTAGGAAGAACTCACCTTTGGGAAAAAGAGTCTTGAAAGAACAAGACACTCCATTCAGCATGACAGAGGGGATCCCCCCAGGGTGGGGGAGGTGAGAAGAGGGAGTGGCAGGGGTGGCCCTGTGTGTGGGGCTGAGCCCAAGGAGATGCAGAACTGCAGGTGGAAACAGCTTCGGGGGAATTCTGAAAAGGCAGCCCGGCCAGCCCCCGGGAGGGGCCAGGAAATAGCCAGAGACCCCCCAAGACACACGGGGTTGCAGAAGGGACCTCTGCTTAGGGGAGCCAGGCTGCCTCAGGCCACTCCTGGTGGGCACATGGCGCTCAGGACCAGTGGCCCCATCCCTACTCCTGCTCCCAACGCCTCGGCCTCACAAAAGGCCTGGAACCCAGGGTCTTCCCAGCAGAAGTGGGGTGGAGGGTAGAGTCGAGACACAGAATCAACCCTCAGGAGATGTCTCCACCAGCCTGGCAAAATGAAGGCATAAAATGGAAATTAGGTTCAACTTACCAACCAACCAACCAACCAACAAAAAAGGTATGGCTCCAGTTATGACCTGGGACTCATACCCTATCCATGGGTAAAAACTCCGCTTGTGTGGGTAATCTCCAGACCAGGCTTCTTCCCTTGGGTATCAAAGAGAAGGCATCAGAGAGGTGGACTCATTTGCCCAAGGCTGCACAGCTGGAAGGGGCAGAGCTGGGATTTGCACCTGTGTTGCTGGGGAGGATTGTTCGCCCCGATGACCTGGGCAGCCGAGTCAGAGTGTGGGGCTCAGAGGTGGAGGCAGGAAACACGGCTGGGCCTGGGCTTATAGCCCATGGGATTGGAGGTTTGGACCCCAAGGGGCTTGGGTGGGCAGAGGGCTGGTCCTCAGTGCAGGGCACGGGGGGCTGGGCCAGCACCTCATGCCCAGGCCTTGCCCCAGGTGCCCCATTCAGCCCTGAGCAACCGGGAGGGGCCGGTGGGGTGGTGGGAACCACAGGCTCCCATGCAGCCGGCAGGACGGGTTCTTCAAGCTTCTCCGCCTGAGTTACTGGCTTCCGCACCCCACACGCTCCTCCCAGAGAGCCTTCTGGAATGGGGGCCCAGAGAGGCCAAAGAACTGGCCAGGGTCACACCTGAGGGAGCCATGAGGGGGAAGCAGAGGCTTTGGGGGGCCCGAGCTGGGTCCTTTCACCTGCCCCCCAAAGAGAAGCCTGGGTGGGGGTGGGGGGCCAGGTCCCCTAAAGGTTCCTATCCAAGCTCCTTGGACATTTTCCTTGATGCTCCCTTTCTCGCCCCCATACCCAAACCGTCACAACTCTGTCCATTTTATGCCCTAAATATCTCTCAAGTCCAAGCACATGTCCTAGCCTCCACAGCCACTGCCCCGGCCCAGGCCACAATCCCTTCCCACTTGGACTGTAGCAATTGCCTCCTTCCTGCTCTCCCTGCCTCCACCCTCCGACACTGACGTTCTCCTTTCCATCTGCAGCCAGAGGGATCCTGATAGAACCCAAGTCAGATCATGTCCTTCTTCTGCCTATAACCATCGATGGCTCCCAAATCACTCAGGAGAAGGACAAACTCCTCACTGTGGCCACAAGCCCCCTGCAGAGCTCTCCCATCTCATCATCCACCATCCATTGCCAATAACTGTTCCTGCCAACCTGCTGCTCCAGCCAGATAAAACAACTTGCAATTTCTCTGTGCTCTGTCCAGTCTCCGGGCTTTTGACATGCTCTTCCCTCTGCCTGGAACTCTCTCCCACTGCTTTTGCTGATTGTCCTTTCTAGTATCAGCTTAGATGTCACCTCCCCTGGGAAACCCCTCTTGACACTCCCCTTCTCTGGGGTTATATGCCTCTTTGAAACCCTCAAAGCCTCCTGAGTCTTCCCTACTGTAGCACTGACCCCAAAGTGTTGTATTTACCTCTTTATGTGACTCTCTCTCTCACCAGAGTGTGGGCTTGCTGAGGGCAGGGACCATGTCTGATTCTTTTCCGTATCTCTGGCGCCTGTACATTATGTGGATTTGGGGAATGTTTGTTGAATGACTGACTGACTGCGAGGGTGAATGAGGACAGAAAGGCAGAGAACGGGTGAAGGACTGGGAAATGGTGACTGAGCACCTGCTCCATGCCAGGTCCTATGCTGGATGACGGGAACACAGAGGTGGATGATGCAGAGCGCTGCCCATCCTTGTGAGCTGATGTCCCGCTGGGGGAACAAGCAAGCACGTGACAATTACAATAGCAGGGCATTGTGGGAGGACCAGGAAAACTCACCCAGCCTGGGCTGGGAATGCTCCTTCTCAGTGGCTCTAGAGCAGGGGTTCGTAACCCAAGTCCACACTACACTGAATTATTTAATAAACATATCACACCCGCACCGACACATCCCCACGAGAGTGATGTTCTTCTGAATTTCAGTTCAAGCTCACGGAGCCCTGGTGAAGAGCCCCCCGCACTGGAGGGACCTGAAGCCCAGAGAGGAATGAGCAGGCGAGGGTGGAGGGCTGCGGAGGGTTCCCCAAAGAGGGAGCAGCACGGGAAAGGCCTAGCCAGGTGGTCGGCAACCCCTCAGGAGACACTTGGCAATGCGTGGAGATGCTGGTTGTCAAAACTTGAGGGGGAGGAGGAAGACTCCTGGGATCTCGTGAGAGGGGGTCGGGATGAGCTAAACAGCCTGCAGTGCCCACCACCGACACTAACACCTCACACCGGGGACTTATCGGGCCCTGAGCTCGGGGAAACCCTGGCCCAGAGGCAGGCCCTTGGGAAATTAAAGAGGATGTAAAGGTGAGCTCAGAAAGAGGGAGCAGCGTTTCCGGCAGCAGCGGCCTCACCCAGAGCTTTGGGTTTGGGGATTAGGGGGGTCCAGACAAAGAGTGGAACTGGGCAGGGGAGGACATTGCTGAGATTCGGGTTCAGAAAGCACCCTCTGGCCTCAATGTGGACTGGATTTCTAGGGGTATGAGGGTGAAGTGTGGAAAAGATAGGCTGCACTTTAGCTCAGGGTGGGGGAGCGGGTAGTCAGGGAATGTCTCCCTGAGGAGATGTCATTTGAGTCAAGAACAAGTATGCTGGTATGATTTGGGAGCTGAGTAATCCAGGTGAAGGGCACAGCAAGTGCAAAGGCCCTGGGGTGGGGACCTGATGCGTAGGCTCTGGAAACAGGGGAGGCCAAGTGTGGCTGAAGTGCAGCGATGACCAGAAGATGCCATGCAGGGACCCGGAGGCTGTAGCAAGGGGTTAGATAAGCATAATGGGTGTTCTTGAAGGGGTTTTCACCAGGGGAGAGATGTGATCCAATTTAGGCTCTTCGACCTCCGGCTGTGTGTAAAGAACAGATCATAAGAGAGAGGGCAGAAGCAGAGATGCCTGTGAGGAGGTTACTGCAATGGTCCAAGCGAGTGGCGATGCAACCGGGGCCAGGGTGGAGATGGGGGATAGAGCAAATGGCCTATTCAGGGGTGTTACCTAGGAGGTGTGGCCGCCAGCCTAGCTCAGCGGTTTGATGGGGAGGGAATGAGAGGAAGACGAATAGAGAGCTGCCCCGAAGTTTGCTTATTCCGGGGCCGGAACACAGGTTCCCGTGAGTGTTTCCTTTCATGTCAGAGCTCCTGAGTGCTGAGGGCCTTGACGTCAGGACCTTCCACCCCTTCCCAGATTATCCCACCCTCTCTATGGAGGTCTATCTCCCGAGCACCTGCCAGGAGCCAGCCCAGGACACTGCTGTTGGGATTTTCCCAACACTCCATCTCCAGGACACACTGCACCTAAAAGTAGAATCCAGCTGTTCACACTGGCCTCTTAAATAAAGGTCAGAAGAGGACATTGCCGGGAGACGTCCCATGTTCCAAAGTCAGCTCTCAGAAGCATGCCTGCTGCTTCCCGCCGGCCTGGGTTTGAATCCTGGCTCTGCCACTACCTGGCTGATGGCCTTGGGCAGGTGGCTCACTGCTCAGAGCCTTGGCTCCTCCCCCCGTGGGGTGGGGAGCACTTCCTCACAAGGTGGGTGTGAATTTTAAAATGAGATAATGCCTGGAAAGTACCTGGCACACGGTGCTTGATAATTGTCGGCTAGCATTATTATTACTATATGTTATTCAAGCACACGAAAACATTCGTCCCCCTCCCCACCCGAAAGGACGGATTTCTATTTAAGATCGCCTGGGGCACTAGAGCCAGCCCAGGCCTGCAAAGTTCAATGCGGAGCTCCCCAGAGGGATAAACCACGGGGATGTTCCCGGCACAAACGACAGCCTGTGAAAAAATGAGTGTTTGGAAGGCTGAGGGTTGGCGTGCAAAGGGGGGTGTCTCCGGACCCGCTAAGCCCGTGTCCGGAACCCATTCAGGCGCTGTGGGACGTTGTGCAAGTCCCTAAGCTGCCCGGAGCCTCGCTCTCCCCATGTGCCGAATGGGAGCTCTCCAGCCTCCAGCACAGGTCGCCGGGCGGTGGGACTGCAGCAGACCCGGGAGGCGCCCACCCTGCCTTCCGGGGCCAGCCAAGGCCCTTTCTAGTGTTTCGTGCCCGACCCTCATGCCAACCCTTAGCTGTCCCCCTCACTCTGCAGACGGTGTAGTCACAGGGCACTCCCAGCTGAGGTGCCCCTCGGCCCTGGGAAGACAGTCACTGGGCCCCATCATCCTGCGCCGGACAGCAGGGCCAAGTGGTGGCAGGTCCAGCGGGTGTCTGTCGTATGATTAAGTGAGGGCGAAAAGCCCTGTTTGTGATTAAACAAGGGAACCAGGACAGCAGTGGCTCAGCGACAGCTGGGGCGGCTCAGCAAGAGGAGGCTGCCCCTCTAGCAGCCTGGAAGATTCTGGCTTTGGGGGGCCGGGGGGACCAAGTCTGCAGAGGTCATGGCCCCTCTGGGCCTTCTCCATGCATCCGTGGCTCCACCACCTCCCAGCTATGTGGCCTTAGGCCTGTCCCCTTCTCTCTTTTTGCCTCTGTTTCCCAACTGGTGGTGTGAGCAGGGTTTGACCCAGTTTGGGCTCACCAGTTCCCAGCTCAAGGACTTTGCACTTCAGGTTCGCCCTCCTTGGAGAGTACGTCCCACACCCGGATCTTCCCTGGGAGAGTCCTTCTCTGCCTGAGGTCACAGCTCAGATGCCCCCTCTTCCTAGGGGCCTCCAGGACCACCCTGTTCTATTTCCTCCATAGCACACATCACCAGACGACCTGGTTAATTATGTGCTGACTTGTCTGTTGTCTATTGGGGCACTAGAACCTCAGCTCCCCCACGCCTGGCTCAATGCCCAGCACATAGTAAGTGCTCAAGAAGTATTTTATAAATAAACGGTGCCCTTGGTTTCTTCTTCGTCCCTTTTTATCTGTCACCATCTATGCTCCACAGTTATGATGCAAATTCACAGAAGAGAAAAATTGAGGCAGGTAAGAGAGGACATACCTTACCTGGGACAGCCTCTACATGTAAAGCACCTACTCTGTGGGCAGATGCTGAGCCTTAACTCCGAGTCCACAGTGCTGGGACCCTACAGCCAAACTCCCTGGGTTCGGATCCCTATTCTGTCACTCCCTGGCTAGGTGGCCTTAGGTGACTGCCTTCACCTCTCTCTGCTTCAGTTTCATTATCTATGAAAATGGGATGGTTATACTTAACTCCCAGGGTTATTGAGAGGGTCAAATGTGTTAATACATATGAAGTGTTTAGGCCATTGGTTCCCAATAAATGTCAGATATAATGTTCAATAAAACATTTGTTGAATTGATGGGTGAGAATAATAACCTCAGTCTCACAGATGGGGAGACTGAGGCACAGGGAGGTGAAGCGCCTAATTAAGCAGTGGGGCTGGGCATCAAGCCCAAGTTTGTTCAACTCCAGAGGCCTCCTTTGTACAAAGCAGGTGATGCTGGGGCAGGGGGGTGGGTGGGGACTCTAGGCCTCAGGACTCCAGGTGATGAAGGATCTGGGACCACGGAGCCTCGGGCCTCTCCAGCAGGTACAGGGACAACCCCATCACTGCCCTCATAGGGGTCGGCTGTGCCTGGCCAGCCCCACTCTCCCTCTCTCTGATATGCCACTCCCAGCCTATAGAGTTTGAGTGGAGCTGACCCCACCCCCAGCTTCAAGGATGTTCACATGACCGAGATCTGGGCCATGGGCCACAGAGTTTGGTTCAGAGAGGGACACACAACCCAACCTAAGCCAATGGGAGACTGTCCTGGGACTTTCATTGGAATAGCTGAGAAAGAGCCCTTGCTTTCTTCTGGGGTTGCTGGGCGGATAGGCTAATGACAGCAGTAGGGGTATTAGTAGTAATAAAAGAACAGCCAGTACTTACAGAGAATTAGATGTGTTAGGTGCTGCTTAGTGCTCCACATATTTTAATTAACTCAGTGCTCCAGAGAGCCCTAGGGTGTTATTAAGCCAAGAGAAGCTGAATAAGAAAAACCTGCCTGAGACATGGAAAACTGATGGTATCGTTCAAGCACCTGGATCCAGCTGTGCCTGAAGCTCAAGACCTCTGGATTTTTTTTTTTTTCCAGTGACCCAATAAATTCCCTTTTGCTTAAACCAGTTTGAGTTTGGTTTCCATGCCTTGCAACTGAGAGCCCTGACTAATGCACCTGCCTTCTGGACATTATCTAAGTTTCTATCTCTCCATTATTACTGTAGCTGAGGCGGCGCACCCATTAACTGTTTTATGCCTGTCACTGACTCACAGGTTTCCACTGTAGCTCTTGGTCCATCCTTCCCAGATGGAGGCTGTGGGTCTGCCCCTGTTCCCACATACCTCGAGCGGGAGAGTGGGTGTGTGGGTATGCATCACACCCTTGTTCCAGGAAGGAGGTCCATGGGGCTGGCTTGGCCCAAAACGGACCTCATTATTAGCGTGATGACTGGTAATAAATACTCCTGTCTCTCAGATCTGGCTCCTTGGCCAGGCCAGCTGCTTTGCATACATGGTGATCTCATTGAGTCCCTCCTACAACCCTGCAAGGCAGGTATTGTCACCCCCATCTCAGAGATGAGGAAAATGAGGTTCAGAGAAGCAAAGCCTGAGTCGTGCAGTGACTAAGTGGCAGAGCCTACACCCCCCAACTCCAGGGCTATGCCCCTTCCAGGATGGGAGCCCCATTGAGCCTGGGCGTGAGAACTCAGGGACACCTTGGTTTATAATATACATGTCAGATCTACATATGTATGTAATGTCTGTCTATCCATCCATCCACCCATCATCTATCCATCCATATCTATCTCTCTATCATCTATTATATGTCTATGTATACAATCCATATGTATGTAGAGTATGCATGTGTGTATAATATATGTGAAAAATCTATATAAATGTAAAATACATATATGCATATAAAGTATATGTAGAATGTATATGTATAGAATCTTACGTATGTCAGATCTATATATGTATATATAATATGTGTGTGGAACTGGAATCTATCTGTATGTAGAATGTGTATGTGGCATGTAAAGGATTTGTAGAACCTCCTTGGTTTTGCCTACCATATCTGCCTGGTCAGCAGGTACCTTAACGGAGAGAATACAATGAGCACTTCTCCCCTCCTCTGCCGCTACCACCAGCCACTGTCACCTCCCACCTGGGCTATGGCAGTCGCCTCCTCATGGCTTTTCCTGCTTCCTTTTTCCTTGCCCCACCCCCACAGGCTATTCTCCACATTGGGCCAGAGAGATCCTGTTAGAAACCAGGTCAGATCAGGGCCTCCTCTGCTCAGAACTCTCCACAGCTGCCCCCTCCCTCAGAGGGAAGTCAAAGTCCTGCCTGATCTGGCCCCTGGAGCCCTCCCTGACCTTATCAAACCTCCACTCACTTCTGCCATCCTTGGCTCCAGCCATCTTGGCCTCCATCACTCCAGGCCCCTCCAGCCCCAGGGCCTTTGCACTTTCAGTTGACGATACCTGTGCAGTTCTGTCCCAAACATCACTTCATTCAAGTCTCAGCTGAAATGTCAAGTCTTCCCTGACCACCCTGTCTGAATACTTTCCCTGACTCGCAATGGCTTCTCAACCTGCTTTGATTTCCCCAAGATTCTCCCCTCGTGGTGTTCTATGCTGGATGTAGTGCCTGTGGGCCCATTTTGTGTCTCCCCATGAGGGCAGGGCCGAGTCTGTCTCTCACCACCTAGCACGGAGCTGACACAGAGCAGGCAGGCACTCAGCCAGGGCTCGATGACGGAAGGAGTATTAACCGTCACAGCACAGCCAGAGCACAGGCCCAGCATGAACCGTGTCCTGCCTGTGTCTTCTTCATCTTCTCAGGCCACCCAGGATTTTCATGGCCTTGTCCAGTTCCTCCCTACCCCCTGCCTTCTCTCCACAGCCCTCTGTCTGGCTCTGAGGGCCACTATCTTGCCCCCGGAAAAGCTCACACTTCTTCTCGCTGTCTCTTCCCGCTCCTCTGTCCTGGGCTGCCTGTGAAGGGCTCTTTTTCCCTTCAGGAGCTCCAGGCAGAGGTTCCACAGGACAAGAGGCCCCGCCAGGATCCGGGCAGCTGTTCTTAGGCTCACAGAGCTTCTATCTCTTTACTCACTTTACACCACAGAGGTGCAGCCCCACATGCCGTGCACATACAAGAGATTCTGGAAACTTCCACAGCCTGGGCCACACGGCTCTGGCACTGACCTGAACCCAGGCTCTCCTTGTTCTATTTCCTTCTTGACTGGGGCTACACATTACGAAAAAGAGTCTTTCTTTGCTTGCATTTAATAGTTTATTTTTAAAATAAGCAAAAAGGGAAGTGTCAGGAGCAACCCCCAGCCCAGAGGCATTTCTTCATCATTGCCGGGCCTCATGGGGGAAATTCTGCTTTCTGGGACAGTCCCTCATGGTCTGCGGGAATGGGATGTTCTGGGTAGTTGAATGTTCCGGATAACTGAGGACAATCTACTTAACCGGGGACCGAAAAGCATGGCCTGTGGTTGACTCTGACACACAGGAGTTCTTTTTTATTTTATTTTATTTTATTTTATTTTATTTTATTTTATTTTATTTTATTTTATTTTATTTTATTTATTTTATTTTATTTTATTTTTGTTTTATTTTATTTTATTATTTTATTTTATTATTTTATTTTATTATTTTATTATTTTATTTTATTTTATTTTGTTTTGTTTTATTTTAGGGCTTTATTAAGATATAACTCAATGCCATGCAGGTCATCCTTTTAAAGTGTACAATTCAATGGTTTTTGGTATATTCACAGAGTTGTGCAGCCATCACCACAGTCAATTTTAGAACATTTTCCATTCCCTTTCCCCAAAATCTGTGACCAGGAGCAGTCACTCCTCAACTTCCTGCCCCCAGCCCCTGTCTCTATGGTTTTGCCTCTTCTGGACATTTCATATAAATGGAATTGTGTGTGGTCTTTTGCAGCTGGCCTCCTTCCCTTAGCATCATGTCTTTGAGATTCATCCACTTGTAGCACAGCTCAGAGCTCTGTTCCTTTTTACGGCTGAATACTGTCCCATTGCATGGCTAGAACACCTACGATCCGTTTATAGGTTTTGGGACATTTGGATTGTTTCCACTTGGGGCCATTTTGAATAATGCTGCTAGGAACACTCGTGTACAAGAATTTTTGTGGTCACAGGTTTTCATTTCTCTCAGATCTAGACCTAGGAGTAGAATTGCTGGGTTATTTGGTAACTCTCTGTTTAACCTTTTGAGAAACTGCCAGCCTGTTTTCCAAAGCTGTTGCACCATTTTACATCCCAACCAGCAGCATATGAGGATTCTAATCTCTCCACATCCTCACCAACACTTGTTATTATTTATCTTTTTCATCATAGCCATCCTGGTGGGTGTGTAGTGGTAGACTGATGCTTTTTTTAAAAATTAGTTGGAAACATTAAAAAATGGGAGAGCTCCTATCAAAATCTGGCTTTCTAGCTTCTCTTGAGAAAAGTGGCTCTCTGGCGTGGCTGGGGTGCATTCCCCACGGAAGGCGAGCTGCGGCCACACCTTCTGGCCACCACAGCCCTCATCCAGCCCCTTCCCTCTTTGAAGGGACCCCTCCCCCGTTACTTTGCCATTTAGGTCTGTAAAACTTGTTAGAGCCAGATGAGGTTTCCTGGAATAAACTCCTCTTACCCCAATTAGGAGATGAGTCTTTCATATGATGAACTCGTATCATCCCATATAGACTTGTATCCTCACGATCATCCTGGGAAGGATTCCTTGTCCCCATTTTCCAGATAAGGACACTGAGGCTTCCAGAGGAGGGGGATGCAACCTGCACAGGTCCACATGGCCGGGCGTGGGCAGGGTGGGAGGGCACCAGTCTGACCCACAGTCCCATGTCTCCCACAATGTCCCATTTTCCATCAAAGTTCTCCCTTTGGTCCTTCTCCTCAGGCCCTGAGTCTGCAGTGGGAGGCTCGGAGTCAAGGTGTCTTCTGCAAGGACTGCGTCTGACCGAAGGCCGACAGAGGCCCCAGGCTCTCTGCCTCAGAGCTCAGACAGTTTGTTCTTTTGTTTTTGCTTTTTAATTTTTGTTTTGTTGCTTGTTTTTTCTTTCTTTCTTTTTCTTCATGCAGTCTTGATAATTACAGGTATAAGGCAAGCTCAACTTCAAATGTGCAAATCCTCAATTAGACGAGTGCATTCACCAGATTGTGAAGTCCAGGAGGGCAGGATCTTTCTGTCTTGGCGCTTCCGTGTCCCCATGCAGAGAACACTGTACCTGGCACCCAGTGTCTACTATGAAAGTATTTGTTTGATGAATGAGTGAACTGACAATACATCTTCAAATAGGATTCCCCACTTTTTCCTTCATAATTTTTTTTCCTACAAAGGTGATTTGTTAAATGTCTAACTAAACATGATTGAATTTCTATACCTTGCAACAACCAGGACTGTTTCAGCTGCAAGTGATAAGTAATCCAATTCAATCTAGCTTTCGCAGAAATAAAAAAGAATTCATTGTTTCAAGTTAGCTGGGTGGTCCGAGGGTTTCAGGCATGGTTGGACCCAGGGCTTTCTTTCTCTTTCTCTCCATCTGTTAACTCCACTTGCCTCTGCTTGACTTTATGCTCAGACACATTTTCCCCACGTGGTGACAAGAAGGCCACCAGTGGCTCTATGCTCACAAATACAAATTCCAGGACGGATTCTGATCGGCCTGGCTGGGGCCCTGTGCTATATCCCTGAACCGTTAACAACGGCTCGGGGTGCTCTGTGACTGTCAGGCTTTGGCCACAATGTGCAGCCAAGAAGGGTGCAGGCCGAGTCCCGTAGGCACGTAGACTGAGCGTGATTTCTATGGGGTCGAGGGGCTGAGCTGCACAAAGAAAAGGTCATTGCAAGCAAACATGCCCACTGCAACGCTGGGGCTTTCCATGGGAAAGAATTCACAAACGAGACCAGAAGTCCTCCATCGCCTCGCATATCTCAGTAGCTGGAGGTAGCACCCCAGGAGAACCAGACAACCTGGGTCCCCGTTACGGCTCCTGCCCTTACTAGCAAGTCACCCAGCCCCACTGGGCCTCAGCTCCCTCACCTAGGAAACGGGGAGAAGAGCGGTACCTGCTCAAAGTTATGCATGCAAAGCAGTCAAGCCCCCGATGGAGCTGGACGCTGTCATCATTATCACTATTATTTCGTTTCAATCTGAGAACCAGGCCTGGGCTTCTGGGACAAAGGTGAGTGGGAGGTGAGCCTTGCTGAGATCTCAGGGTGACTCAGGTTCTGGGCAGCATCATGAAAAGTTCAAAGGAAGGGTCACGGTGTCCCCTGCGAAATGACGAGGAACCGCTTGCTGGATGAACGTGAGGGGAAGTAAATGAATGGTGGTTAGCATGAGCTGGAAAATGTACGCTCGGGTTGCATTGCTCAATCCATCTGGTGACAGCGAGGCCCGCGGGTACCTGGGGGCTGGGGGGAAGAAGATGTTCAGGGCACGTCTGGCTGGATGAGGCGGGAGGCCGGCCCTGAACCCCGGAGGGGCTGGCGAGCATGGAGGGGATCCCCAAGGCTTCGAGGTGGAGGACCCCCAGCCTTGAAGATCCTGGGGGCCCCTGGAAGGAGGCATGGATGCTGCCTTGGCCACTTCCGGCTTAATGCCTGGGTGTCCCTGAGCCTCTTGCCTTCCTGGGCCCCCTCTCCATTCATTTCTAAGGAGAAAGGGGTGTTCTCCCAGGATGGGGGGCCCTGGCGCCTCCCCCACCTCTCGGGAGGTTCTCAGAGGCTTGCGTTTCTCCTCGCGGCTTCTTTACTCGCTTTGGTTGAATTCCTTATTTCTACCCCTATCTCACTTCCTGAGACTGCCAGTCTCATTCTGCCCCCACCACCCACACGGCGCCTGCCCCAGTTCCTTCAGCCCTCTCCCTCAGGTAATAGTGACAGCAGTGCTGATACTAAGAGCTCAGGTGTATTTCACACTTACCATGAGCCTGGCACTGTGCACATTGCTATACGTGGAATAACACAGCTAGTCCTCACGACACCTGTGACATAGGTGACCCATTACTGCCCTGAGGGGAAATAGAGGCTCAGAGAGGCCAGGTCCCTTGCCCAAGGTTACACAGCCAAGAAGTTGCTATCTGGTTCCAGATTCCACGTAGGGGCAGGGAGTGGGTAAGGGATTCAGCCTAACACAGGCCACAACTTATATTTTCTCTATCGTCATATTGTTGTAATTGAAAAAGCAATACTGGCTTGTTGTAAAACATTTCCAACATCCCAGAAACATATAGCATAAAGAGTCCCCCTGGAGCAGCTCCCTATTGATGCTCTAATTAATTACCACCCATTTAATGGCTAAAACAACACTCACGTGTTATCTAGAGGTCAGAATTGCAAAATGGGTTGGCAGAGCCACGTTCCTTTTGGAGGTCCTGAATGAGAATCCGTGTGCTTGCCCTTTCCATCTTCCAGAGGCCACCTGCCTGCCTAGACTCGTGGCCCCTTCCTCCAGCTTCAACGAGCAGCAGCCCGCCCTCCGCTGCCCACCTCGCAGCAACTCTTCTCACTCTCCTCCTGCTTCCCTCGCACAAGGACCCACCCGGCTAATCCAGGATAAGCTCTTTGTTTCACGATCTTTAATGTAAGCTGCAGAGTCGCTTTTGCCAGGCAGGGTGACAGTCCCAGGTCCCGGGGACCAGGAAGTGGACATCTTTGCGGGGCCACAATTCTGTCTATCACACCCCCTTCTCCCACCACACCAACACCCCAACTCCACAGCTCTCTCTTCCCCACTCCATTTTGGTAAGGGATCATCCAGTTTTTATGACTGTGGTGGGTGTGACTATCAGCCCACTAACCTAAGTCTAAACAGAATAACCCATTTTATGTTATTTAAAGCAACATCCAATGCAGGTTGGCAAATGAAAGGCTCTGAGAAGTCCTGCAATAAAGGATTTTCCTGGAGTGTGGAGCTACCACGCCCATGAACATCCTCTAAAGTGATGTCCTGCAAAAGTCTTTGTGAGAAATGCTGACAAAAGAATAATTTACCTCCAAAATGCCACAGCAACTATCTATAAGTAGTAACCTATTATGGACAACTTCTATTATCTTTCATTTGCTTATCAGTATTTTCTAATTCTTTGACCATAATAACCTGTGGAAACTTTTTTAAAAAAATTAAACAAAGAACCACCTTTCTAATAGCTGTTGCTACCATGTTAAATCAAGCACTAGGTAATGGTGATCAAATGCTTACTTAAGGAGTAAGAAATAATATCTGGGGAAGTTCAAGAAAGAAGTAGCATCAGCTAATTGGAGAAAAATTGGATATACAGAAAGGAAGAGAACTCAGGAGGATGCCAATCCCCAGGGAAAGGCAATTAGATCTTGAGAGATGAACTTGGACATGTGAGTATCTCATTCAGAGGGAGGGTGGCTGAATGTCGCTGCACTTGGCTCCATGAGGCCTGGACTCCAAGAAGGAGCTGGCAGGTGGTCTCCCGGCAGTACCTCAGCAGGGTGCCTCTGCTGGCCTGATGAAGACCCAGGAGACCGGGCCCCATGGAGATGAAAGTGAGTCCCTCTGCGTTACTCAGAGGGATGTGGGTCTGGGGGTACAGTTTCAGAATATCAGAGCAGCTAGGGGGGCACAGGGAATGTCATTTTGGAAGCAACAATTTACCCATGGGGTTTGTCCTTTCAGTCCATTGCTCTCAGCTTCAAGGAATAGAAAACCCAACGTAAAGAAGCTTCTAAAATAAGGAAAGTTATTTTCTCACAGACAGGACATTTGGAGGCTAGGGAGAATCAACTTAATAACATCAGCAAGGATGCAGGCCCTGGGACTTGGGCTTTGTCTTCCAGTTGGCTCTCCTCATTGACTCAAGATGGCTACTGCTGCTCCAAGCATCAAGACCTTCCTCAACAACACTAGAGAGAAGAGCTTCTGTCTCTTTCGAAGAGCAGGGAAATCACTGACCAGAATTGCTTTCCATGCCCAGCCTAAACCTGGGATTGGTGAGGAGAAAGGCCACTTTGATAGGCTTAAGGCATTCAGGACCCATCCCTTGGGGTTGAGCTGAGGCTCGTGTCCCCCTGAGCCCATGTGAAGAAAGGGGATTTCTGAGGAAAATGGAATCCTTTAAGGAGGAGGAATTGGGAGGAAGGGCTGAAACGGAGAGTAGCTCATTACCCCACCACCACAATCAGCACATCCAGTTCTTACCACCGGAACTGCCTCCCCTTCTGGGCTTTTTTTAACCTGATTCTCCCCCTTCCTCATCAGTTCTGTGAGTTCGTACATGTCCTTCCAATAAATTCTCTCCCTGCTTGAGTTAGCCAGAGCTGGCTTTCACTCGAAATTCCTAAGTTATCACCCTCAGCAGCAGCATCAACAAATTATTGTCACCTGTATTTATTGAGCACTTGCTATGAACCCAGCCCTGTGCAAAGCATTTCACTAACACCTGAGCTTCTCAACAGGGACATGGGGCAACATCTGGAGGCATTTTAGGTTGTCACAACTGTGGAGGAGGGAGCTACTGGCATCTTGTGGGTGGAATTATCCAGTCTAGGTTATGCATAGTGTCAGGGTGAGAAGTGTCGTCTAACACTGTTGAAGAGAGGATGGCTGAGAAGCGTGCGTGCTGCGCCCAGGTCTGTGCTGAGCAGCTGAGAGCCTGCGGGAGCTGGAGTACACTTCACGTATGAAGGCTATTGTATTTGACCCCTGCCTTGTTCCAGAAGCATCTCAAGGCAGCTAGAACTATTGACCGTTCTTTGTATCATCCACGAATAAGAAAAGACTAAACACATCAGTTCCGTGAAGGGAGAAATGCTTTCCCCAGCACTTGATATTCAACGCAGTTCTTCATGAGGGAATTTCACATGGGGCCATGGGGGATGTAATGGGCAATAGACGGCAAGAAGTGTATTCAGGAGAAAGCTTATGTTTATGTTAGGATTTCTTGTGGCTGCAAGCAATAGAAACCCAATGCGAAGTAGCTTTTAAAAAGTGAGAGCGAGAGAGAAAATGTATTGCCTTATATAACTGAGATGTACAAAACTAGTCTGGCTTCAGATATGGCTGGATCCAGGAGCACCAGTCAGGCACTCTCTGCTTCTGGGCTCTGCTTTGCCCCATGTTGGCTGCATCCTCAGGTAGCCTCTCTTCTCATGGGGCCAAAGATTGTGGTGGCTGCTCCTGGTCAACATTCGAGCTCAGCTGCCTCAGGGCAATATCATCTCCCTCTTCCTGCCAAAGTCTCAGAATTGAATTCCATTGGCTCTGATTAGATCACATGCCCATCCCTGAACCAATCAATGTAGCCAGGGCCTGGAATGTTCTGATTGGCCAGACCTAGGTCATGGGTCCAGCCTTGGGAATGGAGTCAGTTCCCCTGACCCACATGGACCAAGGGGGCAGTAGCATCCTAGGGAAAAATCAGAGTGCTTTCTCCAGGGGGAAGGGGGAATGGGGCCCGGGGGGCCCAGACTACTGCAAATGCCGCCTCTTCAACAACTCACCCACCAAATCCAACAAGGAACTACGGTGAGCCTGGCACTAAGCCCAGAAATGTAACTGGCACCTTTCTGTCCTCTGGGAGGAGGGGAAGTATAAATAAGTGTAATTCAAAGTGCTGTGCAATATGTCCTAGAAGAAGGAAACAAACAAAAGGCTACAGGCTTTGGAGACAAAGCTTCAGGGAAGAGGGGCCTTTAAACTCATCCCTGAAGTGAGGAGAGGAAGGGCACTCCAGCTGGCAGGAATGGTTTGAGCAAGGGTGAGGAGGTGGGAAGGAACAGCGTGCTCAAGAAACCAGGGTCACCCACTTGGTTTGCCTACCTGGGGCACGAGGCTTCAGAGGGAGTTCGGGTAGATCAGGCTAACCCAGGTGAGGCATTTGGACTTTATTCAGGTGGCATGGGGAGCCATCGATGGTTTTAGAGCAAAGCAAAAACAGGATCTAAAGTTGAGCTTTCTGAAGATGATCGTGGCAGGTGAGGAAGAGAAAGGACAGGAGAGGAACATGCAGAGGCTGGGAGGACAATTGGGTGGCTGTCGCAGCTGTCCCAGGACAGGTACTGGGCGTTGGGACCAGGGAAGAGGCAGTGAGGAGGCGGCAGGTGGCGGCTTTCCTTGTTCACCTGCCTCCGAGACACCTTGACTCAGAGGGCCCAGATCTGAACTCAGTATCTGCCCCCGGATCTGCTCTGTCCTCCCATCCCCATTTCAGTATTTGTTTGATGAATGCCTCCCAGTAACTCGGAGCAGAAGCCCTGGAGTCGTCCTGACACCTCTCTTTCTCCCCCGCTGCCTCATCCCATCGTCAGGCAATTCTGTCGGCTTCACCTTCAGAGTATACCCGGACCCGACCACTTCTCAGCCCCTGTGCAGGCACCACTCTGGCCAGGTCACCCCCGCCTCCCATCATCTCGCTCCTGGATCGGCGCAGTGGCCTCCTGCCTGGTCCTCATCTCCATCCCGCTCCCCACCCCTACACCTGTCCTCCCCAGGGCAGTCAGAGGGGTTCTTTTTTTTTTTTTTTTTTTTTTTTTTAACTTTATTTTGTACGTTTAATAATTGAAAACATAAGCAATTAAAAACTAAAAAGTAAACACAGATGAATAAATATATACATTTCTCAATTAAATGTAATGGATACATGTAAATTTTTTGTTGTTTTGTGTGTTTTTTTGTTTTTTTGTTTATTTGTGTGTGTGAATCAAACAATATATTACACAATATATTTGGTTCATAGTAATGCATTCATACAGTATTTGTCCTTTTGTGTCTGGCTTGCTTCACTCAACATAATGTCCTCCAGATTCATCCATGTTGCCATATGCTTTATGACTTCATTTCTTCTTACAGCTGCATAATATTCCATCGTGTGAATAGACCACAGTTTGTTTATCCATTCATCCGTTGATGGACACCTGGGTTGTTTCCAGCTTTTGGCAATGGTGAATAATGTGGCTATGAACATCGGTGTGCAGATGTCTGTTCGTGTCACTGCTCTCAGTTCTTCTGGGTATATACCCAGTAGTGGTATCGCAGGGTCACGTGGCAAGTCTATATTCAACTTCTTTAGGAACTGCCACACAGTCCTCCATAGTGGTTGTACCATCCTGCATTCCCACCAACAGTGAAGAAGTGTTCCTATCTCTCCACATCCTCTCCAACACTTGTAGTTCTCTGTCTTTTTAATAGTGGCCATTCTGATAGGTGTGAAATGATATCTCATTGTAGTTTTGATTTGCATTTCCCTAATCATGAGTGATGTTGAGCATTTCTTCATGTGTTTTTTTGCCATTTGTATTTCTTCTTCGGAGAAATGTCTATTCAAGTCTTTGGCCCATTTTTTTAATTGGGGCATTTGTCTTTTTATTTTTGAGTTGTAACATCTCTTTATATATCCTGGATATTAAACCCTTATCAGATATGTGATTTCCAAATATTTTTTCCCATTGAGTCGGCTGCCTTCTCACCCTTCTGACAAAGTCCTGTGAGGTGCAAAAGTGTTTAATTTTGAGGAGGTCCCATTTATCTACTTTTTCTTTTGTTGCACGTGCTTTGGGTGTGAGGTCCAAGAAACCACCACCTACCTACTACAAGGTCTTGAAGATGTTTCCTTACATTTACTTCTAGTAGTTTTATGGTCCTGGCTTTTATAATTTAGATCTTTGATCCATTTTGATTTGATTCTTGTATAGGGGGTGCGATAGGGGTCCTCTTTCATTCTTTTTTTTTTTTTTTTTTAAAGATTTTATTTATTTACTTTATCCATTTTAACCGCCCCCTTCCCCATTTGCTGTTTTGTGTCCATTTGCTGGGCAATTCTCTGTGTGTGTTTCCTGCCATCTCTTCTCATCCTCCTCCTCCAGTCTTCACCAGGATTCGATCTTGGAGACCTCCGATGTAGGAGAGAGGTATTCTGCTGCCTGCGCCACCTTAGCTCCTGGCTTCTGGAGCTTTCGGAGCATCTCGTCTTGTCTCTCCTCTGTTACGTCATCATCCTGCTGCATGGCTCCCGGGGCCCGACAGCTCAGCGGCACACAGAGCCTGGCAGCCCATGCGCCTTCTATATATATTTTTTTTATTTTACCGGGAAGTCCCAGGGATGGAACCCAGGTCCCTCCATATGGCAGACGGACACCCAACCATTTGAGCCACATCCGCCCCCGTCTCTTTCATTCTTTTGGTTATAGATATCCAGTTCTCCCAACACCATTTGTTGAAGAGACTGTTTTTCCCCATCAGCATGGGCTTGGTAGGTTTGTCAAAAACCAGTTGACTGTATATGTGAGGGTTTATTTCTGGATTCTCAATTCTATTCCACTGATCGATGT
>JAKSZT010054404.1:719141-781410 GCA_026826555.1 Tolypeutes matacus | reverse complement strand
TCTTTGATTTTTGGCTCAACCTTGATTGTTAGGATTGTTCTGCTGGTTGCTCAAAACTGGGCACTGGACCCAGTAATTGGTTGTAGAGTCGTTACCTAGGGCCTTGGGCAGGGAGGCTATAGAGGCCAGGAAAAGCCTCTCTTACTTATTAATTTTCTTATGTGTACTTCCTTGGTCTGCCAGGAGATGGCGCTTGTTGGCACCTCTCAATTCAATGCCTGGTCGGAGTGTATTTGTTGTGACACAGACCAAATCAATGTGATAGAGCTTCCTGTCTGGGGGCTAGGGCAGAGGGATTCTTTTAAAAGGCAATGCCTCTTTGGGGACACGAATTAAAAAGATAGTTCAGGGTAGCAGGTGTGGTTCAAGCGGTTGAGCACCTGCTTCCTACAGGGGAAGTCCTGGGTTCGGTTCCTGGTGCCTCCTAAAAACAAAAAAACAAACAACAAGCAAACAAATGAGAAAAACAATTCAGGGGAGCCAATGTGGCTCAAGCAGTTACATGCTGGCTTCCCACATTCAAGGTCCCGGGTTCAAATCCCCAGCCCCGGTACCTCAAAAAAAAAAAAATAGTGCAGGTCACTGCCCTGCTCAGAGCCCTTCTGTGGGGGTCTTCACCCCATTTAGAAGAAAATCCAGCCATTCTGGGCCTCTGAGTCCCCACACGATTGGCCCCCGTGACCTCTCTGACCTCGCCTCCCCCACACCCTCCTGGCTCACTCAGCCTGAGCCACACTGGCCTACTCACTGTTCAGCTGACAGGTAGAGCCTTTCCCTACTTGAGGCCTTTCCATTGTCTGCCGAGGGCTGGGCACACAGTAGGTGCTCAATAAATGTGGGGTGAAGTTAGGACTGGGAGAAAGAGGCTGGAGCCGTGGA
Source organism: Tolypeutes matacus (assembly GCA_026826555.1). Classification (NCBI taxonomy): domain Eukaryota; kingdom Metazoa; phylum Chordata; class Mammalia; order Cingulata; family Chlamyphoridae; genus Tolypeutes; species Tolypeutes matacus. The sequence continues at coordinate 780,531 of JAKSZT010054404.1, read as the reverse complement.
CTGATACTGAGGTGGTCCGATTATGCTGAACGAAACCCCCATTCCCAGCTGGTCCCTGAGGGTGGGACCAGAGCCAGCCCCACCAGTCCCCACACCAGCCCTCGTCCACCGCTGCTGAGCACCCCCTGGTGCCTGTGGCACCAGCCCTGCCAGGGCTGTGAGGCAGGAAGCAAAGGAGGCCGGAGGTTAAGGGGCAGAGGAGGCTTGTCCTTTGCTGGGCCCCCGATCTTCCTCTCTGGCTCCTTGGCCCTCCTCAGACAACCGGGGGCAACAGGGTGGCAGGAGCTGGACACGATGACCTTGGGAGGTCACCTCATCACCCATTTGGTCCCCTTTGGTTCATTCTTAGAAAGATTTTGTGGCCATGGAGCTGCCTTCTTGACAAACATGCTGGTCTCAACAAACATTTGCCTGACAGCTCCTTAGGCCACCCGGGGGATATTTTTGCCAGAGCTGCCACAACTGGATTTGCCTTTTACCCAAAGGAGTCTGTTTACTGTTGCTGACAGTAGGACAGGGGTTCAGGGCAGGGGAGCGTCCTGAGTGAGTGAGACTGGGAGGCCTCTGCGTGAGCCAGGCCTAGTCAGCCTGAGAATCCGCGGCCGGGGGCGAACCAAGTCCCTGGTCCTTCACAGGGACCCGAAACCCCTGCCGGTGCCTTTCTGTCTTCAGTCCACGATACCAAAGACAAGAGAGGGGCAAGCGGATCTGGAGAGGAGACACGGGTGCAGAAAGGGGGCTGGGGAGCCTGGATTCCCAATCCGACCTAACTGCAGTTTTGTGCTTCCAAATGCCCAGCTCCAAGCCCCGTCTCCATTTACCGATAGTAAAACTCATGTTCCACTTGCCATGTGCCAAGACGTGTTCTGATATTTTACACGTATCATCTGGTCTCCTTCATTCAGTGGAAGTTTACTGAGCTCTTTTTATATGCCAGACTCTGTTCTGGACATGAGCAGTGAACAATCCCCCAAAAAACTTCCTGCCTTCATGGAACTGACATGCTAATGTCATAAAGAGTAAAGAAAACATGTAGTACATTAGAAGCCGATCAGAGTTTTGGAGAAAGATAAAGTGGTATGGGGAGTCTGTCACAACGAGGGTTATCAGTGGTATTCGGATCCTTCATTACACTTTAGGGGGGCACATCATTATTTCCATTTTACAGATGGTGAAACTGAGGCACAAAGAGGCTAAGTGACTTGCCCAAGGTCACACAGCTGGTCAGTGGTCGAGGCAGAATTTGAACTCAGGCCCTCTGGCTCCAGAGTCCTTGTTCCTAACTAGGACACCAAGTTCTCCATCTTTAGCATAGGCAGTGGCCAAGCCTCAGGACAGGAAGGGACTCAGGGCATGGCAGAAGTCACAGCGGAGGGGGATGGGAGCTTAGTCTTGGACCAGTTCCCAAAACGTTCAGCCTTGGAAGGCATTTCTTCTCCCTGGGCCTCAGTTTCCACCTCTGCCAACTGGGGGTTGTAATTCCCACTGTGGAGCAGGCCCCGCTGAGGTCATGGCTCTGCAAGGGCTTAGTAAACACGTACAACTGAAAAGAGGGGTGCCGATAACCCCCCACCCCAGCGGCCTGAGGGCTCTCCCTGGTGCCGCCCGCCCCCAGCTCGACCTCACTCAGCATCAAGCTCCAGCTCTGGCTCCGAGCCCTGCGAGCCCACCCCCCATGCCCCCTCCCCCCACCCTCCCTTCTGCCGCAGCCCCCCCACCCCCACCCCCACCCCGGCCTCCTGGCCGCTCCTGCAACCCCCCGGCTCCATCCTGCCTCCTGGCTTCTGGGCTCACTGGCCCCTGTGCCTGAAACCCTGTCCTCCCATGCTGGCCGCGTGTGGACTCCAACACGGCTCCTCCACACGCCCCCCAGACAGACCCCAAGGGAGAGGGAGACGTAGACACGCACGGCGGGCACGCTGGGGCACGCGCGCACACACAAGCCAAAGGCACACAGACACGGAGCTGCACGTGTGCAGCCCGCGGAGCCAGGCACGGCCCACAGGCACGAGCAGGCGCTGAGAGCCGTAGCCCGCGTAGACACACGGCCACAGGTGTGCAAGACCCACGCGGGCACACTCAGGGCGGCCAGACGCCCGCCCCCACCCGCACACACGCGCTTCTCCCTCGGGCGCCCGGAACAGCCCCGTGCCAAGCACCCGGGGACGGGAGCCGCCCGCAGCCACCTTGGCGGGAAGGTGTCCCGGAGAACAATGTCTCCCCTCCCCAGCCACCCGTGCAGACACAAGGAGCCATTGTCAGCCCGCGCCCGCCGCAGGGCGGCCTCCCCACAAGCTCTGCTGGCAAGCGGGCCTGTGCGTGGGGGCGGAAGGCTGGCGCCTCCCCAGGGCCACCTGCTCCCACCCGCCCACCAGGGGACCCGCCTCCCCCAGAGCCTCCTGCCCAATCCTGCAGACCCCGGAGTCTTTGCCCCCTGGCCCTCCTTCCCTCCCCATCCCTTTCTAGGCTGATGAACTCTCCTCGAGGGCAGCCAGGACTCAGAAGGGGCGGGGCTTGGTGGTCAAAGAGTGGAATCTAAATCCAAACCCACAAGCTGTGTGACCTTGGGCAAGTCACTTCACCTCTCTGAGCCACCGGTTCCTCATGTGTAAAATGAGATAATGCTACCACCTACCTCCCCAGATTGGTGGAGCAATAACTGGGTCAGAGCATACAAAATGCCAGGGCAGTGGTGCGGCCTAGAGGCCCGTCCCAGCCCTGCTGCTTCCTTGTCATGTGGCCTTGTCCCCTCTGTGCACCGCTGTCTTCTCATAGAGGATGATGGCTGCCCCTGCCTTTGAGGCCTGTCCATTCCATGAGACCCTCATCCCCATGGCTTAGGAGGGGCCTGGCACACAGCAGGCACTCAGTCAACGCTGGGAGCCGTTGTCATTATCTTACGTGGCCTGAGGACTGTTCACTCATCATCCCTTCTTCTTCTTTTTTTTTTTTTAATAGGGGAGAGCGCGAACGCAGTCCCCCACTACCACAAATTATGCAGTCGAGTTTCCCACATTTGGGGAAATCGCAGGGGTCAGGACAGCCGGAGTGCAATGGATAAGCCTCGCCCTGGGAAAACCACCCTCGTGATCATGGTATCTCCCCTGCCAGGTAAGTATATCATCCCTTCTTTTCATTCCCTTGACCGCTGTTTTTGTACTGAGGCCCGTTGCTTAGCATCTCACCCTGAAGTTGTACTGACTCACTAGGCCACAGTGAGTGCTGGGTAGATGTTGACTGACTGAATGAGACAAGACAATTCAGAGGCTGCCACCGCCTCCAGGCAGCCCCAGCACACCCACTAGGAGCCATCAGGTGGCCTGAGTCAGATCTTAGGGCCTCATGATGTCTGCCCAGGGCCTCATTTCCTGCTCTTCATCTGTAAAATGCCAACAGGGGCACCCATCCCTATTCTGCGAGCAAAGCTGTGGTGAGGACAAAGCGCAGGGGACAGAGGGAAAGTGCTGTTTGGTGAGCAACCACCATGCCACCCCCCACCCGCTAGATACCCCCAATCTTCTCGAGACCCACCCCTTCTCATCCTCAGGTCTCTGCTCAAATGCCACCAGCTCTGGGAGGCTACGCCCTGCCACCCCCCTCCCCTGCAGACCCATCACCGAACTCATTAGTTTCCAGAAAACCTGACTTCAGATTATGTGTTTATTGGGTTATCCTGTTTATCATCTGTCTCCCCCTAGACCACGGTCTCTTAATTTCAGCCCTTGACATTTGGGGCCTTGTGAGTCCTCACTGTGGGGCTGTCCTGTGTGTTGTAGGATGTTTAGCAGCATCCCTGGGCTCTACCCACAAGATACTGATAATCTCACCCACACACACAATTGTAACAACCACAAAAGTTTCCAGACATTGCTGAACGTCCCCTGGGGGGCAAAGTTGTCCCCTAATGCCAGCCAAGACAGTGTTTCAGAAGGGCAGGGGTTTTGGTCTGCTGTATGCCCTGGTGCACACAGGAAACATCACAAGTCCCATGGGCACATGCTGTGTTCTCCTTTCCTGGAAAGCTTTTCCGCCCCTCTTTGGCGAATTCCAGTTCACACTTCAGGACCCTGGTAGGCAACATGGACAAGGAAAGTAGGCTGGGTGGGGCCTGGGGTGAACAGGAGAGACCTACTAAGCACCACTCTGAATGGGATGCCCCTGACCCAGCTCCAGCCCTCCAAAGTGGGGGCCGCCCATTGTGGCCAGATCTCTCCAGCTTTCAAAAGAAGCCAGAAAATGGATTTTGTCTGAAATCTCCTGGCATATCAAATGTTGGCAATTGATTCACATTTTTAAAAATACATCAAGGGCCAAACCAAACATCCTCCTGGACTGGATTTGGCCTGTGGGCAGCTGGTCAGCAAGGTCTCTAGGGGTGTTATGGGCAGGGTCTCCTTGGCGAATGGTGAAGTGTAAGGAAGCAGTTCTTCCTGGTGTCTCACCTGCATCTCCCACTTAACTGATGCAGCTCTGAGAAGGGTGGAGGGCTGATGGGGGTGGAGGGCCAAGGCGGCACCCCAGGTCTAGGCAAGACCCACAGACAACTGCCCACTCCACCCCAGACCTGCTCCAGGGAGTCTGGGGTGGGGGGGCTGGGGGTTCTTCCTGCAGGCCTTGAGAGGTCAGTTTGTAGCTCCACAGAAGGCCAAGGGGAAACCAGTGCTGGTTTGGGGGCCAGAATCATTGGCCTCCCTAAGACGCAGAAAGAGAAACAGAGGCAGGGCTGGGCCTCATGGGAGCCAGGCCCTGCAGTCCTTTGGGCAGGCGAGGAGGGAGCCAGGAGGCTGATTTCTCTGGAAAGTCCCTCTTTGGAAGCTGGCTCAGCGCTGGGAAAAGAGGAGGCCCAGGATCCTGCAGCATCCAGTAGCTCCCCAAGAGCCCACTCTTCCTGGGACAGAACTTTCCAGAAACGGAAAGTCGAGAAAGCCCCTCTTTGGGAACCCTGGACCCACTTGGTGGGAACTGTGGGCCTGCAGGACAGGAGCGTAAACCCTAATCCCAAGCCCTGAGTTGACTGGGGATCCTCGACGCCAGAGCCAGCTTCCCAGGCTTCCCATGCAGGGTCTGACAGGCCCCACCAGCCATTTCAATCCAGGCCCCAAATCAGACCCTGGCAGCAGCATCCAGGAGGTCAAGAGTCCCACAGATCAGAATTGTCCTCATTGCACACTATGTGAGATGAGGTGGGCCACTCGGGCCCTCTGGCCTTGTTCTTGCCTCTGTGAAATGCCTCCTTCCATTGTAGGAATTCAAGGTGCTCTGGTATCTAAAGCACTTGGAATGGTTGGTGCTGGGAAGGGAGAAAAGGAAGTAACACTGGGTGAGTATGTATTCCGTGTTAGGGCCGAACAATCCACACACACCCCTCTTTTGGTCCTTCCCCATAGCCCTGAGAAGCTAGGTCTATTCACTCATGCATTTGTTCATTCAACAAATAGTTGAAGAGAACCTACTCTGTGCTAGGCTCTGAGGAGTCAATGGAGAACAGCAAAGAACTGATCTCTGCCCACCTTGGAGTTTACAATTTGGGGAGTGAGAATAATAACCCCCCCAAAACAATAATGTGAAATAGTGGTAAATGTGATGGAAAAAAGTAAAGCAGGGTAGAAATAAAGAGGGATGGTGAGGGATAAGGTGAGGGAGGGATATCTGGGGGAAGCATGTTGCAGGTAGAGGAAACAGCAGGTGCAAAGGCCCCGAGGCAGGGGTGTATTAATGGGTGGGAGGAATAAAGAGGAGCCCGGTGCAGCTGGAAGATAGAGAACAGAACAGAGACTAGAAGGAGATGTGGTTGTAAGGGGAGCGGAGGGCAACCGCACAGGGCCTTAGAGGCCCCTGGGAGGACTTCGGCTTTTCTGCTGAATGAGGTGGGAGCCGTGGAAGGGTTTTCAGGAGAGGAGGGTCATGACCTGACTTATTATTATCTCCAGTTTACAGGTGAGAAAACTGAAGCTGAGAAAGGTGAAGTCACTCACCCGAGGCCACACAGCCTGCAAATGGCAGAGGTGGGGTTTGAACCCACGTCCGTGTGACTCTCAAAGCCAGGATCTTTCCATTTCCTTGAATGGCTGTGGGTCTGGCCTGAGTCAGGAGGCCAGGATCCAGGTCGGGAGAGAGAGGACCTCTTGGCTTCTCTTGGGGCCCTCCCAGCTCTGCCTGGCACATCACATCCCTTCCCCACCCAAGGCTTCTTGCTCGCCCTCAGCCACCCCACAGCTACCCTGGACCTGCTGTGAGCGCCTAACATTTCAGACCATCACCCCCCGCCCCCCATGTGCAGACTAGATTTTTGATGATGGAAAAATTGAACCATTCAAAGGACCTGAGCACTGGGGGTGGGCTGGGGGTGCAGCCCTGGCTCTGCCTCTAACTTGCAGAGCTGCCAGGGCAAGTCCCTGGCCTCCAAAGTCATGCTCGATGAAAGGACAATCACTTTCTTTTTCTTGTAAAAGGAAGAGAAATTGTCAACCGGTTGGTTTCGCTCTGAGTTCACTCAGTGTCTTTCCAGTAACTGAAGGGCAGGGATGGGCCACCTCCCGGAGGCTGCCTGTGGAGTCCCTGGGGCTGCGGTCCATGCCACCTGGTCCCCCTTGCCTCGCCCCCCCACACCCCCAGCCCTCCTGCCCCCTCCAATAATTGCGGTATTTGGTTTTCCTTAGACACAAAATGTGAAACTCTGCTGGAGGTCATGCAGAAGGGAGCCTGTGTGAATCTCAGAACTGTGGTTGAACAAGGTATTCTTAGGCTCCGGCTGCAGGGGCGGTGAACCCTCTGGTGCTAAAAGCAGAATTGCTTTTCAGTAAACGTTATTACTCAAAAGGAAGTTGTCACCACTGCCGCCACCTCGAGCCTCTTCCAGTCTGCCCGTCCGGAGGGTGGGTGGTCTCTTCATGGCTTCCAGTGACTCCACCAAGCCCCAGGGGAGAACTGGCTGTCTCCACTGACCCAGGCCGGCCGAAGCTGACGTTCAGATGCCTGCAGCCTGCCGAGACGTCGCATCTCGAGGCAGTAACGTGCTGACTCAGCTTGCAGCTCTCAAAGCCTGGACCAAGAGGGCTGGACTGGGCTGGAGCTGGGAGTGGCTCACGAGAAAGCTGACACTTGGCTATTTTTTTAAGAACCGTTGTCCATCTTGCAAGTCACTTTTCTTCTCTTAATCCCTGTTTTCTCTTCTCAAAAAATGGGAGTGGTTATACCTCAGTGAAAGAGCTGAGCATAGCAGTTAGTCATAGTAGATGCTTAATAAATGGCAAATAGTGAAAATGACGGATTTGTCTGACAACCTGAGCGACTTTGGGTACGTCTGTTCACTTCCTCCGAACCTCAGTGTTCTCCTGTGTAAAATGTGGATAATGATAAGACTGTTGCTCAAGACTTGGGAGAATCCAGGGAGTCGAGGGTGTAGATCACCCAGCACAAAGTAGGCCTGCGGCGGCTCTAGTTCCCTTCTCTACGCTGCCCTAGAGAGCATTGCCCCTGGGCCGTCTCTCCATCTGAGCAGTGCAGCCCGTGAGCACCAGCTGTGTTCGCTCTCCATTGAGAAATGTCCATGAAGGAACACACCAGGCCCAGAGGGAAGACGAGAACCTACCAGCCAAACTCCACCGCGGAGTGGAGTAGTCCGTGCAGTACATACCTCCCTGTGAGCACGACGGGGGCGCCTTGTGCTCAGGTCCCTCCGCCTGCCCCAGCCTTTGCTACAGCTCTGCCATGTAACCATGACCTTTACTGAGCAGCACCTGCCAGCACAGAAGCACTGCACGTTCCGTGGATCATTTCATTGCCGCGGGGTTTCGCAGCAACCCCACAAGGCAGGTCCTCTCGTTACGCGGCCATCTGCAGATGTGGGAAACTGAAGCTCTGGAGGCGAAAAGGACGGGCCGAGGTTTGAACCCAGGCTGGCTCGTTGTCGAGCCACACGCTTGTATCGTGTCCAGTGTTTCAGATTCCAAAAGCGCCCATGTTACCCATGGTATAATTATATTCCCTAATGTGGGGTACCGAAAATCCTATATTGTATTTTTAAATCAAAATTTTATTTTGAGATAATTGTAGCTTCACATGCAGTTGTGAGACATAAACAGGGAGATCCCTTTATCCAGTTTGCCCCAATGATAACATCGTGCAAAACTATAGTGCAATCTCACAACCAAGGTATTGCCGCAGGTACAGTCAAGATACAGTACACGATATAGAACAAGACAGAGTATCACTACAAGGATCTCGCTGTGCCTCCGTTTTTTTACTTTTCATTGTAGTAAGATATATACAAGTCTAATTTTTCTATTTTAACCACTTTCGAGTTTACAATTCGGTAGTGTCAATTACACTCCCAACATAGTGCCATCGTCACCGATATCCATAATCTCAGCTTTTTCATCACCTCAACCAGAAACTCTGCACCCATTAAAAAATAACTCCCCAGTGTTGCCCTTTTAAGTTACACCCAGTTTCCTCCCCTTCCCCCTTCTCCACCCCTAGCAACCATTAATCTGTCCTCCATTTCTATAGTTTTGTCATTTCAAGAATGTTATGTAAATGGAATCATGTGGTATGTCACATTAGGGGACTGGCTTTTTCACTCAGCACAGTTCCCTGGAAATCCATCTAGGTGGCTGCCTGTATCATAGTTTATTCCTTTTTATTGCTGAGTAGTATTCCATGATTGGGTTACCAGTTTGTCTAACTATTCACCCATCGAGGACACCTGGGTTGTTTTCCAATTTTTGCCTATTACAAATAAAACTGCTGTGAACATTAACATATGGGTTTTCATGTGAACTTAAGCTTTCATTTCTCAGGGATAAATGTCCATTAATGTAATTGCTAGGTTATAGGGTCATTGTATGTTTTGTTTTGTTTTTTTGTTTGTTTGTTTGTTTTTTTAAAGATTTTATTTATTTATTCATTTATCCCCCCCTTGCTGCTTGTGCTCGCTGGGTCAGCCAACCACGCCGTGCGGGCAGGCCTGCCTTCACCAGGAGGCCCTGGGAACCGAACCCGGGGCCTCCCATATGGTAAACGGGAGCCCTACTGATTGAGCCACAGCCGCTTCCCTGTTTTGTTTTTTTAAGAAACTGCCATGGGAGCCAATGTAGCTCAGTGGTTTGAGTGCCGGCTTCCCATATATGAGGTCCTGGGTTCAATCCCCTGCCCTGGTACCTCAAATAAGTAATTAAAAAAAAAAAAAAAAGAGAAACTGCCAAACTCTTTTCAATAGTGGCTGTACCATTTTATATTCCCATAGCACTGTATGATTGATCCAGTTTCTCCAAGTCCTTGCCAGCGTTGGTTTTGCCGTTCTTCTTTATTTTAGTCATTCTGATTGGTGTACAATGATGTCTTGTTTGCATTTCCATAATGACATTGAACATCTTTTCATGTACTTATTTGCCATCTGAATATCCTCTTAAGTGAAATGTCCATTCATGTCTTTTGCCCAGATTTTTATTTTTACCGCTGAGTTTTAAGAGTTCTTCATATGTTCTACACACTAGTCCTTTTTCAAATATGGGGTTTGCAATTATTTTCTCCCATTCTGTAGTTTATCTTTTCATCCTCCTTGCAGAGCCTTCCACAGAGCAAGTTTTTAATTTTGATGAGGTACAATTTATCCGTTTGTCATTTATGAAATGTGCTTTTGATATCAAGTCTAATAATTCTTTGTCTAGCTTTAGAGCCCAGAGATTTTCTCCTATTTTTAAAAACAGTTTATAGTTTTGTTTTTTAACATTTAGACCTATGATCCATTTTGAGTTAATTTTTTATAAGGTGTGAAGTTTGGATCAAGGTCCTCCCCTCCGCCAACTTTTTCTTTCTTTCCTTCCTCCCTCACTCCCTCCCTCCTTCCCTCCCTTCCTTTCTTCTTTTCTTCCTTCCTTTCTTCCTCCCTCCCTCTGTCTGTCTGTCTGTCTATGGATGTCCAATTGCTCCAGCACCATTTGTTGAAAAGACTATTCTTCCTTCACTGAATTGTATCTGCACCTTTGTCAAAAATCAGGGGGCATATGTGTTCCATTTATCTATGCATCCATCCCTCTGCCAATGCCACACTGCCTTGGTTACTGTAGCTGCATAGTGAGTCTCCGTATCGTACTCCTCCCACTTTATAGAAAATTATATATTGTATTTCAATTCATTGAGCAGTGCAGTGGCCTAGCTCTGTGCTTCAGAGGATTCATTTCCTTTCTGGTTTTTTATTTTTATTTTTATTTTTTTATTACTTTAGATATTCATTTAAAAAGAGAATACCCAGGGAAGAAATGGCCAAGAGTGCACCAAAGATGCATGCTCCTCCTCCAAAGTGTGGAGTTGTAGCGAGATATCTGCCCAGCCAGGGTCTACATTTCCCAGCTTCCTTTGCATCTGGTGGAACCACCTGACAAGCTCTGGCCAGTGGAATATGAGGAGTAATGTGTGTGCTCTGACGGAGGTGGTCGAGTGTGGGTGTCTCCATCATCTCTCCTCTTAACTCTCCTCTCTCGGCTGCTGGCTGGATGTTGACCTCCAGGGTGACCTTGGAAGCCACCTGTTGAAGACGGGAGAGCATCCATCAGCCAGAATTCCCGAGTGACTACATGAAGCAGAGTTCCTCCTCTCCATGGACATCCCAACAACCAGAAACATCTGCACTTGACTGTTACGTGAGCAGTAGCTGAAATGTTGGGGCTTCTTGGTCACAGCAGCTCAGGTTACCCTCATATAATGCCATTTTCTGATTTTGCTCCTGCTAGCAGTTCAAGCTGCCAGAACTCATCCACATCCCACCCACTCACCGTTTAGCCTTCCATCTACCCATCTGCCCATCCACCCCCGTCATCCATCTATGGGTCCATCTATCCATCCCTCCAACTCTCTGGATCAGTTTGGGTCCAGTCAGAAATCAGAACCCACACCAGATAGTCTAAGAGATGGTATTTAATACAAGGCACTGGAACAGTTGAAAAGAGGAGGGATGGGTAACTCAGAGACTGGCACCTACAGGAAGTGGCTATCACCTCCATGTCCAGAGGGGAAAAGAGAACGATTGGTGATACTGAGCCCAGGAAGACCTTCCAGGGGGCCATCTGGAGGATACCAAATGGGAGCTGGACCAAGGAGAAGGGTGACTGGGTGGGAACTGGTGCCACAGTAGGAACCACCCCAAAGCAGCGAGGACCGTGAGGGAGATGAAGTCACTGCCAGAGATGCCACTTGAGGCAGAAAGAGAGTAGGAGAAATCTGCTGAGTGCCCCTCCCTGCCCCGCTCCTGTCTCCATTGGTTGGACCTAATCAGAAGCCAGCAGGCAGGGAAAGGTGGGAAGCATTGCCTACAGGGGTCAGCCCTGGCAATACAGGGCAGAGCGAGGGAAAGGCAGGGAACGGGTCCAAGGGCAAACACACAAATTGGGGAACCCTCTGTTCAACAATATCACTGAGCCCCTACCATGCACCACACTTTTCTTTCTGCTGGGAAAGTGTTTCCTATGCCCCTTCCCACTTCCTCACCCCAACCTAGCTGGCTGCCTAACCTTGACTTCAGGGTGCCTGAAAGTCATCATCTTGTACTGTAATATTTGTTTTTTTCTGACTGTCCCCCTCACAAGGTTGAGGACTTTTTGAAGAAAAAAGCAAACAAACAACATGTCTGACTCATGGTATCCTATCTAGTGTACAGTGGGTGTCCAACAAACATTTCTTGAATGAATGAAGATGACATGTGTGAAAACCCTCTGAAAGACTGGATTGAAAAACTAAAAAATATTCAGAGAACGAATGAATGAATAAGACACAACTCTTGATTTCAAATTTTCTTGCCCTCTTTCTGGTGAGAGCAGATATGCTAAGAGAATGATTCCTTTTAAATAAAAAATATATATATATTTTTTAAACAAACATAATGCTTAAAGTTGCCCTGTCATTGGTAAAGCATGATAATGAAGTCTATTATCTGTCCTCCATTATCCAGTTTCTCCTCTAAAAAAAAATAAACTTTCTCTAATTTTTAGTTAAGTACATGGCTGCCTGGAATAAAGACCACATTTCCCAGCTTTCCTTGCAGTAGATGTGGTCATGTGATAAGATTCTGGCCAATGGGATGTGAGCAGAAGTGTGCAGGGCAATTTCTGGGAAATGTCCTTAAAAGGGCAGGGTTTCCCTTCTTCCTCTTTTTTCCTTCCTGTTGATTGGAATATGGATGAGATGGCCAGAATTTAAGCAGCCATTGTGGACCAGAGAAGGGACACCACATACTGAGGATGATAGAACAATAGAAGAGAAGAAATCTATGCCCCCGGTTGCCCTGTGAAGTCCCTTTACCAGGTCTATCTGTCTTACCAGGTCTATCTGTCTTACCAGGTCTATCTGTCTTACCAGACTTCTTTTACAATGAGAAGAAATAAGTTTCTAGACTGTATAAGCTGTTATTACTTTGGGTTTTCTATAATCCTAATACCCACAACTTTATGAGTTTTACCCTATTTGCCTACCACCTAGACTATTGTTTATTTAATATTTTTATTTCAATTGGCCCATAATTTACATAAATCTATTTAGAAGTAAAAAGTATAACAATTATAACAAAGTTAAAATGAAAAACACAATTTATTAAATATCCGTGTACAATTTGGAAACATTTCATATGCCCCTAGTATAATCACAATTTGGGAACTGTATATTCTAAACCATGCATTGGATAGTCCATACTCCTCCTTCTACAACTATAAAAACAGAGGCCTAGAGAGGGAAGGGATTTTCCCAAGGTCACACAGCAAACCCAGGGTTGAGTCCAAGCAATTCCACTAGTTAAATATAACTGATTTCCATGAGCTTTTGATTCCTTCTTTTAAAAGACGGACAAGTCTGAGCATGTGTCACCGGAGACTCCAAGTGTGTGATTATAAAAGCAAATCATAATTAATAATTCCTTATGAGGCAGGTCAGAGAGCTTCCAGGGCAGGTTGGCGCCTCTGAGCGTCTGTTTTGGGGAGAAGTAATTTTAAGACTTCCCACCTTTCCTGGGGGGTGGGGGGAGAAATTAAAAATAAGCTCTAATAAACATGGCTCACACAGCTGTGACCCGTGGAGTAAAGTTCTTCCCTCCAGAAACTGCTCAGCCTTTAGATGTGGGGTTTGTCTGTGTGTTGAGGTAAAAAACCAAAAACAAAAACAAAAAACACATCATGAGAGATTTATGGGAAAAAACAACAACAGCAAAAATAGCTTCTTGCGGCTGCTGAACTGAGTGGGTCAAAGGGTGTCAGACAGAGAAACTTCAGAGGACACAGGAGAGGTGGGGCTAAAGGCTCAGCTTCTGTCCTTAGACTTGGTACAAGCCTCCTCTGCCGAGTTGTGGTCCTCGGTCATTGACATCACTCTCCGTGCCTCAGTTCCCCATCTGTGAAATGGGGATTATAAAAGTACTACCTCCAGGGCCTTTTGAGACTAAAGTGAACTAAAACATGTAAAGCTGTTGGCACAATGTTTGGCACACAGTAGGCCCTCAATGCACACTTGCCCTTGTAACATTACTGGATAAATTACGCTTTCAGGACAAGGAACTGAGATCATCATACTCTTGTGCTCCGTGGTTCTCAGAATGGGATACATTTTTAAAATATTGGTTCCTAAGTCTCACCCAAAAAGATCCTGCTGCAGTTGGTCTGGGGTCATGGGGGAGGGGGAGGCATGTGGATTTTTAAAGGTTACCAGGTGATTCTGGTGAGCAGCCAAGTTTGAGAATCCCCCCCACACACACACCGCTACCTCAGACACAGCTGGCTTGTTGTGGATTTGAGCAGGGTACATAAGTCTGACTAATTTAAATATTTGAATAAATTTGCATCGCAACCCTTGGTAAAACCTTGATGGACTTTTTTCCTCTTTTCACCCAGTGCTGGTCGTGGCTCTGCTCTGCCACATGGCTGCACCTACATCTGGTCTGTGCTTCTAATTTCTGCATGTCCCATCGGCCTAGAACCTCTCGGCAGCACAGACTCCAGTTTCCCTGGCCTGCCCCTCCACGTCCGACATCACCACGGACAACCTCCTAGGTGGCCCCTTCGCTGTGTACGTGCTGCTCTGGGACCTCACATTCTTATTACAGTATAACCCAGGGCCTCCGCCCTCAGCATCTGAAGCTCTGGGGGTGGGGCCCCAGCCTCCCAATTTAAAAAAATGCTCTTCAGGTGATTTTGAGGCAGAAAGAAGGATGGAGAGCCAAGGGTGTAATCAAAGTCTCCGTCAGGGAAATACCTGGAAACTCTGGGGGAAAGAAGAAAATGTCAATGAGCCAAAAATCTGATTCTGATCCCTTTGCCCGGACATTTGCCAAGGATCTGATAACAGCCAGGCCCTGGGGATGCAGAAATGCCAACTGGCAGTTACTCCAGAGAAGCCAGGACAGGGAGCGGCACAGTCAGGGGGGAACTCAGCACTTGGGGACGCCAACCTGTGTGTGTCCACCACGAAGACGCTGCCCCTGCCCCTAAGTTTCCATTCTCCTGTGGGGCAGGCAGAGGTGTGAACAGGCAGCTGCAGTTCACTGTGACTAGTGGAAACACTGACGAGTGTGTGAGGAACAGGGTGGCGTGCAGTGATTGGCTGATTTAGGAGGGTCAGGGACGGCTTCCCTGAGGGGGTGACATCTGAGCTGGGTTTAGAAGGGTGAATAGGAGTCCACCAGAACAAGAGCATTTGGAGCAGATGCTGTTGGTGCTGCACCCACATCCCCTAGACACTCACTCATGTTAACTGCAAAGGCCTGTGACCCAGTCTTTGAGCTTATTTGAACAAGATCCAATTCTGACATGGACAAAACAGGAGGGAGACTGGCAAATGGCCACTGTCTCACTGCTTGAGAGCCTTTGTCTGAGTGGGCGGGTGCCTAGCCACAAGTTCCAGAAAGTTAATGCCACTCAGCTGATTAGGAGTTGGAGGATACAAAGCCCATTTCCTTGTCACTTGGATGGAATTACTCTGAGATGCGTGTACTGCAGGGTCTCCCAGAGTCCCCCAGGGGGACTGGCTTGCTATCACAGGCTTTATTTGCTTCCTTCCCTGTCTTGCTAACCTATCCCACTTTGGGTGCTTCTTGGAGTCATCTCCCAAATCCATTCCTTGCACTTGAATCCTGGTCTCAGGGTCTGTTTCTGGGAGAACCCAGCCCAGGACAGCATCCTCGGAGAGGAGACAGCACGTGCAAAGGCCCACAGGCGTGGAACCACATGGCGTATTCAGAGAATTTACAAGTGGCTTGGGGGACCGAGAAGCCTGAAGAGACCCGGGCAAGGAGCAGTGACGTGCGGCCACGACTGCCATGCGATGGTCCTGAGCTCCTTCCCACGTTCTCAGCTCAGACTGCAGGAACTGGGCTCCAGAGCAGGCAGGGAAATTAGCTGATTATTCAGATAGCTCAAGGATGTTTTGGTGCAGCTCGCGAGCTTGGAGTTGCCAGATTCTCTAATAATTGCTTCAATTATCCATCCAGTCTTCAAGTTTATTTGAGCAAGATCCAATTCTGACGTGGACAAAGCAGGAGGGAGACTGGCAAGTGCCCATGGTCTTCGACTGGCAGAGACAGCCCTGCTAGGGAATGACTGCTTATCTAGTTTACTTCCAAGGGAGGCACCCTACCAGGAGAAAAGAGGCCTTCCAACCCTTCCAGCCTCAGTTCCTCGCCTACTCCCGCACGCCATGGGTCATCAGTGCCTGCCCAGGTTTCTGCTCTCCCAGCCCAGCCTTGGGTGGCAAGAAGACATCTGGAACTCCAGGCGGGGTCCAGGTCGAAAGCAGGTGATCCCACCACACTGGGGACTCTGGGGAAAATGACTGCATTTGTCTAACCTTGGCTCGCTGCTCTGTGCAATGGGCCTGGGGTCCCAGGTGGGGCTGCAGGACTGTGAAAGAGACCCCTGCAAGATTCGAATCAGAGCCCTTGTTTGCTGGAAGCTCAGTCCTGCCAAGCCTCCCATTTTATGGAGGAGAAAAGCTGAGGTCCGAAAGGGAAAAGGGCTGTTCAAGTTCATCTAGCAGGAAAGTGCTGGGGAAGGACTGTGATGGGGAGACGGGGGAGGCTTTATACCTGAAGCCATGCTGCCTGGGTGCAAGCCTTCCAGGCCCCAGCTGGGCGATTCTGCCATGGTACTCTCCGGGTCTCAGTTTCCTCTTCTGTGCAATGGGGATCACAACGTTCAGGGGGCTGCTGTGAACGTTAAGTGCTGGTCCCTTCTCTTGCCCCTCACCCTGTGGGGATGACTCCAGGGGACAAGAAAAAACACTGTCCTGGGCTGTCTGGATGGGGCTCAGGGCCAACTCCATTTTGAAACTCCCTCCACCCCCTCAAAAACCATCTGCTCCAGGAGATTCTGGGCTGCCACGGAGTCTCAAGGGTACCCCATCATGCCCAGCTCCACTGTGGACCACGGAGCCCCTGGGGCCCAACTTGACAGATTAAGCCTGAAAACGTGATTGGCCAGCAACTTCTCTCCCTGGACTGTAGTGGGGCCCAGCAGGGGAGGGAGAACAAAGGCCTTTGTGTGCCCATGCTGAGAGGCAGGCAAGAACTCCTGCTTGATTCTGGGGAAGCCCCCAGAGCTGCCTTCTCAGGCTTGGAGCCAGAAGAGGTGAGTCAGGGCAGCCAAGTAGGAGACCCAGAGGCCCAGGCATATGGGGGAATGCTGGGAGAAATGTTCGTCCATCCATCCATCCATCCCAAAAGCTTATACCGAGCACCTATGGGATACCAGGTCCCGAGTTGGGCACTGGGGATAGAGCTATGAATAAGCCTCTGCCCTCATGGAGCTGGTATTCTAGGCAGCGAGACAATAAACAACAAGTATTTAATATAATGCCAGGGGTAAGATGTGCTAGGAAGAAAAATAAAGCAAGATAAGGACAGTGACACTCAAGTAGTCAAGAAAGGCATGAAAGAAGGGCTGGGCCTGATCTGGCAGGGGGAACAGTTAGTGCAAAGGCCCCGGGGCAGGATTGAGCTTGGTGTGTTGGAGCAACAGCCAGGCCATCCTGAAGCAGGGAGAGGGCAGGAAGGTGGAGGTGAAGCTAGAGGGGCCCTGGGGGCTGAGGACACCCAACTCCAGCTGCGGCTCTGTGTAACCACAGGGCAGTTCCTTTCCTTCCTTGGACATCTGTCTTCCCATCTATAATGAACCATTATAGGATCATCCCTTCCCATCTGAGGCTCTGCCATTCCAAAAAGACAGCCTTGCTCTCACCTTGGGTCTAGAGGAGCAGGGTCTAGATTGCAAGGAGGAAGAACAAGGGCTCTGGAGTCAAGGCAGTTCAGCTCTCTGAGCTTCAGTGTCCCCAGTTGCGATATGGGAATGATAATATCCACCCCCCAGGTCTCTCACCAGGATCTGATGGAATGGCACAAGGTAAAGCTCCTATTCTAGGTATCGTCGCTGGCTATTGTTATAGCATAACTAGGTAAGATAGCGATGGCAAGCTTTAGCTGACCCTCCAATTCAGAAGACAAGAGCATGAGACCTTTGGATGCCCTTCTGCAGGGCTGCTGGCCTTGCCAGCAGGGTGAAGCTGGCACAACCCTGGGGACTGGTTCTCTGATGCTAGGCTCTAATTATGAGGGGATTCCTAGGGAGAAGCATATGCAGACTCCTTCCTAGAACTTGGAGGACTCCACCTGGATGGGCAGCTCTGCACGGGTACAAACCTCGTTTTGGGGCAAGCAGCGGGGGTTCCTGTGTGCTTCTACCATGTCCAGACAGCTTGGGCATTCTTTTTCAACTCTCTGCGCCTCAGTTTCTAAGTCAGAAGCAGTGCTCAGGTTCTCATCCTGGCTCAGCTAATCCATTCCTGCCTCAGGGCCTTTGCACTTGCTGCGTCCTCTGCTTGTTGTGCTCTTTCTGAAGCTGTTCCTTCTCCTCCTCCAGAGCTCAACTCAATGTCAACTACTCAGAGAGGACTTCCCCAACCACCACATCAAACATCACCTCCTCTCCCCATTTATTCTCTGCCGCTGCAACTGGTTGACTTATCTTCAGAGTACTCCTTAACACTTTCTGAAAGTATCTGCTTGTTTCTCTGTTTCCTTCTTTATTGTCTGACTCCCCCACTATGATATCAGCTCCACAATGGTAGAGGCAATGTCTGTCTTGTCCACAGTATCACCAGCAATTAGCACATAGTAGGCACTCAGTAAATATTTGCTGAATGTAAAGTGGGGTCTTAATGACTCCATTTTTCTTTTGAAAGTTTTCACACTTAAAAAAAGTTCATTTTGGGAAGCGGCTGTGGCTCAATCAGTAGGGCTCCCGTTTACCATATGGGAGGCCCCAGGTTCGGTTCCCGGGGCCTCCTGGTGAAGGCAAGCCCGCCCACACGGCGTGGTTAGCTGACCCAGCGAGCACAGGCAGCAAGGGGGGGATAAATGAATAAATAAATAAATAAAATAAAATAAAATAAAATTTAAAAAAGTTCATTTTAACTACACAATTAACACATTATTACACTCTTTAAATTTTTTTTCACTGTTACAGATATGGTTAAAATTCTCTCTGAAAATTCTCCAAATCGTCCCTCCCCAAGGCAGCCATGTCAACTCTCCAGACTTTTTTTCTGTGCATTACACACATGGAAATGTATGGTGTTGTGTTGTATTGTGTGTGTATGTGTTTACTTGTGTTTACAGAAATGGTGCATCTGATAGGACTCAAAGTTGTAAGCAACATAAACAACTCTGGGTAATTTCAACAGAGAAGTCATTTATAAAAGGTACTTTAGGGTTAAAAAGACAATCAACCCAATGGACAAAAAAGGGCAAAGACTCGATCAGGCACGTCACAAGAAAGGATAGCCAAATGGCCAGTAAAATGTACAAAGGTGCTCAGCATCATTGACCACCAAGGGAATGCTAATTAAAACCACACTGAGATACACCACACACCCACTGGAATGGCTAAAGTGAAAAAGATGGAAAACACCAAGTTTTGATGAGGAGATGGAGCAACCAGAAGGAACGCCCATACGCTGCCAGTGGCAATGCAAAATGGTGCAGGCACCTTGGAAAATTCTTTGTCGACTTCTGGTAAAGCGAGACATGCACTCACTATATGACCCAACAATCGGTCTATCCTCAACAGAAATGCCACCAGATAGTCTCCAAAAGATATGTACACAAATGTTCTCAGCAGCCCTATTCATAAGTAGCCCCATACTAGAAATGACCCAAGGACCCATCAATAGGAGACGGAATGAATGAACTGAGTCATATTCAGAAAATGGATTATTGCAGAGCACACGCCACAGCACGGCCAGAGCTCAAAGACATAGCGTTAAGGGAAAGAGGCCGGCACAAACAGTACGTAGCTCTTGATTTCATTTATATAAAGTACTAGAAATAGGCAAAACTACCTTTGGTTACCCTCGGGGTGGTCTTGACTGGAAGAAGTCACAAGAGAAGCTTCTGGGGGCCTAGAATGTTCTTTTTCTTGTAAGGATGGTAGCACAGGTATGCTTACTACGAAGACTGATCAAGTTGGTCACTTATGACCTGTGTGTATGCTATACTTCAATGAAAAGTTCAAATTAAACTAGGGAATTTGGGGAGCCCATGAGGGTTAGCGAACTATTTTTCAAGGTCAACAGGGACAGCTCCTTGAGTCACACCTGCAGGACTGGGTCAAGTAGGACATCTCTGCAGCCACTGAACTGTACCTCCTTCCAAGTCTGATTGGTGGACCCTGGGTCATGTGACCCATACATCCTTGAGCTGCAAGGGAGGCATGGAAAAGTGAGCATGTGTGTGTTCAATGTCAGTGTGGAGGTGGGCAGGTTCCACCTCAAAAGAAGCAAAATCCTCAGACCACCGCAAGGTTTTAAGCCCTTCCCCAATCGATAGACTTTGAGGTTGCTTCCAATGACCATCTTGACACGTATCTTTCTACCTGTGGGTGCATATTTCCCTAAGAGAGGCACCAAATAATGGAATTACTGAGTCATAGAAAATGCAAATTTATAATTTTACTGGATACTGTAAAATTTTTTTTCCTGAGGGGCTGTTCCAATTTACACTCCCACCAACAGAATATGAGTGTGTCCATTTCCCCATACTCTTGCTAACACTTTATTTTATCATCTTTTACTTTCGTCAACCTGAGTAGAAAATATTGTCTCATTGTTGTTTTAAATTGTATTTGCCTGATTTCCAGCAAGGTAGAGTATCTCGCATGTTTAGCTGCTATATTTCATTTTCTGTTAATTGCCTATTCACATCCACTGCTGCTTATTCTAATAGAATTTTTTTCTTATTGTTCTGCAGGAACTCTTTATATATTGTGGAAATAAACTCTACATCTACATTTATTTTTTAACTTTGGAGTGACCACATGCTGTTACCCTAGGCTTAGAACTTTTCTGAGGCTGGGAAATAGACGTTGAGGGGAAGGGGGTGTGGATGAAGGGGAAAAGGGATCTTTCTGACCTTACCCTCTTTTGTTCCCAGTAGCCCTGAGTACATTTTGTAATACCCTTACCATGTCATCCTTTCGTTTCCTTGTTCTTGTCACCAATAGAACATGGTAATAGAGCTCCAGCCACAGGACTTCTCAACTTTCACTTTACTATTGTTTTTTCTCCCCAGCGATAAGTTTACAGAACTTGTTGTGGAGAAGAGGAATTCCCAGGGCCCTCGGCACCTCCGCCAGGCTGAGCAGCCCTCACAGATATCATTAATTGTGAATGAAGAATTGGATCACTCAAGGAATTTTCAAATCCCTTCAGCAGCTGCCAATAGTGGGCAAATGGGCAAATGCTGTGCTGGGCACGTGGTGAGCAAATGGCCTGGAGGTGAAATTCAGCTATGGTTAAAATTATCCTTGAAAATCCTTTATGTCACTCAAAAAAGAACCATGGTTTGGTGACTACAATTACATGTATAATGCACAAAGTCAGGGGTCAGCAAACGACAGCCCTTAGGCTAAATCTGACCCACTCCCTGTTTTTGTAAATAAAGCTTTATTGGCACACAGCCACTCCCACTCATTTACCAATTATCTCCGGCTGATTGTCTACAGCTGCTTTCCCATTTGCCACAGCAGAAACGAGTAGTTGTGACAGAGACTATAGGATCCCAAAAGCCTAAAACATTTCTTGCCTGACCCTTTACAGAGTTTACCAACCCTTACATTAAGTAATAAAAAGGACATAATCAAGTTGTAATTTTGCAGTATTTTTAGATATAGAAAACAGGGAGAGGAAAAAATGACTTTAAAAAATGCTTGGCTGACTGCGCATGGCTGGGTCTGTGTAAGGCAAAGGCGTGGAAGGCACGTTCCACCGCAGAACAGGAGCGAGAGCAGGACTTTGGGTCCAGACATCTAGACTGAGGTCTTGGCTGTGCTATTTTCCAGCCGTGTGACCTTGAGTTGACAGCTTCCCCTCCCCAGGCCTCAGTCTCCCTCCTCGTTGCTGTAGGTCATGATGGTCCCCGTCACCCAGAGCTTCAATGCGCAGTGTGCTTAGCACAGGACCTGGGACACTGTAGGGGCTCAGGACGTCGGGCTTTTGTTGTCACTATTGCCATTATTCTGACTCCCTACTTGACCCTGACGCCCACACACTGTCTGGGGCTTGGCCCCCTTCCCCTCTGCAAAGCAGGCTGTCACTCTGGGCCTGCTGTGCACTAGCATGACTGTTTTCCACCCAGGGGTTGTTTATTTAACTGTCCTCTTAAGTAACTCCCCAGCCATCAAAGGGCTGTTTACAAACCCCACAATTAGCCTTCCTGGAGCAGCAAATAAACAGAAACCTGATTAGGTGTGTCTCTCCTGGCTCAAGGCACAGCAATCCCAAGGCCTGGGCACAGCAGCCATCAGTTAAATAAATATTTGTAGGATGGGTGGATGGATGAGTGGATGGATGGATCCATGGATGGTTGGATGGAAAGATGGATTGGCAGTTGGAAGGATATGGGTGGATGGATGAATGGATAGGTGCTATTTGAAACGATGGGCAGATGGAAAGATGAGTGGAAGGGTGGACGGATAGAATGGTAGAAGAATGGATGGGATGAGTGGGTGAATAGAAGGAGAGGTGGAATGGAAGTGTGGAGGGATGGCTAATGGCTCTTTGAGCTTGAGCAAATCCTGTTACTCTGAGCCTCGGTCTCCTCCTCTGTAAAATGGGTATTAGTAACTGCACCCACATCCCAGGGCTGCTAGGAGGGGGCTTTTGTGAGTAAAGTGCCCGCATGTGGGCCTGCTTTATGTGTGTAAATTCCCTTTCAGCGACTGCCCAGAGCAGGAACTGGCACTGTTCAGCTGAGCAGTGTTGGTGGATGATCCTGGCCTCTCTGTTCTGAGCGTTCAGTTCCATGGAGGAGCCGAGGATGGAGCCCGGGCTGGAGGCAGGGCCCTCGCCAGGCTCAGGGAGAATTTCACGGTGCCTAGAAGGGGCCTGAAAGCTGCCTGCAGAGATGCATAATCCAGCTGTGGGCAGGCGGTGAAAAGAGCAGGACCTGGCTCACCTCCCTCCCCAGCTCCTTAAATTCCAGCCTCAGGGGTCTCCCTTCAGTTTTCCAGCTCTGGTTGGTGAGAACGGCAGCCTGATGTCCACACTGCCTGCATGCAAAGCCCCTTCTTCCACTGACTCGCTGGTGACCTGGGGGTCGCTACTCAACCACTTTGTTCCTTGGGAAAATGGAAGTCGCCCACCTCACAGCGTCGTGGTGAGGACTGCAGGCGTGAATGTACGTATCGCGCTCAACACAGTGGCTGGCACGTCCCTGGGGAGCATGGCTAGTTACTACTATTATTATGAAACAGTTATTATCATTACTCTCGTCAGTGTTATTGTTTTGTTGCTGTTTCCTCCCCCGCCACCCTTTTTCCCTGCTGGCCAGAGAGAATCTCTGATGTTTCCCCCAGGAGACGGCCTTCAGGCTGGGTCTTGAAAGAACCAAATGGCTCCCAGAGGCAGAACGGCAGTGCCGGCCAAGGCACAGCTCGGGCAGAGGCCCAGAAGTGGGAAAGCTCCCCGGGAGCGAAGGGCTGGAGCATCTCTGGCCAGGGGGAGGTGTGACTGACAGTGGCAGAGGCTGGGCAGGGTAAGGTGAGTCAGTGTTTGGCCCAGCCAGGCCCCCAGCCGCACAGAATTTCCCATAGAGGTGCGGGGCGGGGCAGCTGCGGGCTCCCCTCTGGCCAGGCGTGAGGGTCTGAGTCAGCCCAAGTCAGGTAAGTAGAGGAGGACTTGGGGCTTTCCCGCCTGCATCCTGGATGTCCGTGTGAGCAGGGCAGGGTGGCCTCCCAGGGTGGATGGGCAGGCAGAAGCCTCTGCAGCTGGCACGGCCCAGGCACCAGCTGCCCCCATGGCTGACCCCTGGCCCCAAGTCCAGAGAAAGGCCTGAATGCATCTTCTTTCCCTGACACCCCAGGTGAGGGGAGGAAAGAGTCTCAGAGTCTGACACGATCCGGGAAGCCAGGGCAAACCCCCCTGAAGAAGTGTTCTTTGGACCGAGGCCTGATGGAGGTGAGGACGTGAGTCATGGGTGACATCTGGGGGAAGAGTGTTCCAGGCAACAGGAACCGTAAGTGCAAAGGTCCTGAGGTAGAGGCCTGGAGTGTTGGAGCAACAGCAAGGAGACCATCCGTCATGGCTGGAGCCGTGTGGGCGGATGGCGAGGGGGACACGTGAGGGGAGAGGTGATGGGGGAGTGTAACTCGTGCAGGGCCTCATGGGCTGTGAGGAAAACTATGGCTTTGCTGCTGGTGAGGTGGGAACCATGGGAGGGTTTTTGTGTGTCCTTCCAAATAGCGGCCTTAGCCACATCCACGGCTCACCTGAACACAACCTATGTTCTCTTTTTTAAATTCAATTTTTAAATTCCTACTTAAACTTAGTTTTCAATGGAACTTTTTGTTGTCAGTGGCCCGCCCATATCCCCTCACCCTGCTCTCCATGGCACCCGCCCAAATTCCAACTCCAGCACCTGCCCTTCTTCACCTGAGGGCCAGGTGAAGGCACTGGGAAATGCCCCAGAAGCAGGAGCTGAGGCAGACCCTCCTCGCCCCCTCCCTCCCCCTCCCACCCACACCCCTGGGGGGCTGACTCAGAGGAGCCAGCTCCACACGGGCTCCCAGAGCACAGGACACCTGCTTGACGGCGGTGTCTCTTCCCTGCTTTACTTCTCCACTCCCCTACCAGTTTCCTGGGGTCATCCCCCAAATACATTACTTGCCTTTGAATTGTCCCCTATAGGGATCTTCTAGAGGAGCCACTGTAAGACACTTGTCATCAACTGAAGGGCTCCAGCAAAATATATAAAGAAGAGCAACAGAAGCCAATGCCCGCGGCCTCTGAGGGCTTGGCGCTCGGTCTGCTCCTGAGATCAGACCCGCATGCCAAAGGTGAGAGCAGGTGGTAGGAAAGTGGTCAAGGGACACGCAGGCACCAAGTGGAGGCTCTCCCTCCCTGGCATAAAGGGGGACAGAAGGGGGCTGCAGAGGACAATCTTGCCATGTGAGTTGACGGGGTTTCATGCTGGGTCCCTGGGCCCCCGAAGTTACCTCTACCCCATCCACAGCCCTGGTCACACAATCCTGGGAAGGACTTTCGACAGGACAGCTCCGAGGATGGTGGGGTGCCCCCTCGGCTGGGGGCATGGGCCTGGCTGGATCTGGGGGGCAGCACTCAGCAATGGGCTTGGCACAGGGACAGAGGGGGGGCCAGGGGCGCACGCAGGGTCCAAAGCCCAGGAGACAATTAGTCTGACGCCCAGGCTGATGGCTCAACTTTGCTTTGAGCGCATCTATTTTTTCTTTTTTTTTGAGGTGCTGGGGACAAGGATTGAGCCGGGACCTCCTTAAGTGGGAAGCTCCCACGTCAGCTACCCTGAGTTGATTTTGTTTATTGTTGTTGTTTTCATTTGTTTGCTTGTTGTTTGGGGTTTTTTGTTTCTTTTTAGGAGGCAATGGGAACTGAGCCTGGGACCTCCCATGTGGGAGGCAGGCACTCAACCACTTGAGCCACACCCACTCCCCTTGAATGCATCTTGAGAAGGGAGGACTCGTTCAATCACTCAGTCATTCATTTGCTCACTCATTCATTCCACAATCGTTTCTTGAGTGCCTGCTGTGGGCCAGGCACTGTGCCAGGCACTGGGGACACAGAGAGAAGGGCAGACCAAAACGCTTTATGGAGCTGACACTCTGGTGGGGGGACCCAGACAAAAAACACGTGAACATGCAAGTAAGCTCTAAAATGAGAGTAAACAGGACGGTGGAATTGGAAGGAGATGAAACGGGGGTACTTTTGACAGGAGGGCCTGGGAGTGCTGCTGAAGGGGCCGTTTAAGCTGAGAACTGAATGAGGCAAAGGAGCCAGTTGTGTGAAGAGCTAGGGCAGGAGGCTTCCAGGTAGAAGGAACAGCGAGTGCACAGGCCAGGGGCTGGGGATGAGCCGGGCACATTGGAGGGAGGGAAAGGAGCTGCCAGGCTGGAGTAGAGCGGGTGGGAGGTAGCGTGGTGGGAGGCCAGGGTGAAGTGGTCTCTGGTGCAGGCCACGCAAAGAGCATCCCATGAGTGTTTGTTGAATCAGTGAGTCACTCGGGGAAGGAAGCCCTGGGCACTGGAGGAGGAGAGAGGAGAGCTGAAGGCATTGGGTTTGGGAGGAGCTTTCTCCTGGCATCTTTGTCAGGTGTCCGGGAGGCCAAGGGGAGAGACCTTGGTTTACATGGGGCCAGCCCTGACTGTGGCAAGGAGGGGTTCTGGGCCCCTTCACCAGGATGGACCTGGCTGATTTCAACCAATCAAATCAGCAGACTCCTCTTAGGCATCTCACAATAGCTTCTACTTCTTCAGGAGCTATTTATTGGGAACCCATGCCACCAGGCTCTGTGCAACCCTATTAGAGGTGCCGTGCCACTGGGGGAACAAAGAGCTGGACGTGTCCCCTGCTCTGGAAGACACCTGCAGAAACAGAAAATTGCAATCCAGTGGGATCAGCGTCCCA
The DNA here is from genome assembly GCA_026826555.1 of Tolypeutes matacus. NCBI lineage: Eukaryota > Metazoa > Chordata > Mammalia > Cingulata > Chlamyphoridae > Tolypeutes > Tolypeutes matacus. The sequence continues at coordinate 754,569 of JAKSZT010054404.1, read as the reverse complement.
GGGAAGAGTTGCACAAAGGAAGGGCAATTTAAGTTGGCTTTTGAAGGATGTAGAGGAACTCACTGGACTGAAAGTGTCACCCGAAGGGGGGAGACTGTGTCCGTCTTGTTCGTTGCTGTGTCCCCAGGAGCTAGTGCAGAGCCTGGCACCTAATGGGTCTCCATTGATGTTTGCTGATGGAATGACTCTGAACTGCCCACGCCTTGGTTAGTCAAGTAACTGCCTTGGTGATTTTTGCACTGCTTTCCACTTCTACTATTACTGCTTGGGTTTCTTCAAATTGACTTACTTTTCCCCTCAAATAAGTTTATTTTGAAAGGAAACATTCGGTATTATCACTGGAATGGAAAAAACAAAGAACACTTGCATATTCTGGTTCAAAGATAACAAGAAAAATAATGCAGGAAAACAAAACAATGCTATTAAAGTCTATTTGTGAAAGAATAAAAAGACAAGCCACAGACTGGGTGAAAATATTTGCAAATCACATATCTGATGAAGGACTGATTTGTTTCTAGGATATAATAAGCTCTCCAACCCATTAATAAGAAAACAACCTGATTTTTAAAATAGACAAAAAGTTTGAGCAGATTCTTCACCAAAGAAAATAAATAGGTGGCAAATAAGCTTGTGAAAAGATGCTCGGCCACATGAGTCATTAGGGAAATACAAATTAAAGCCAAAATAAGATGCCATTACACCTAACAGAAATGCCAATTTATTTTTTTTTACGATTTATTTTATTTTATTTCTCCCCAGCCCATCGTTGTTTGCATTTGCTGTGTCTGTTCGTCTTCCTGGTTTCTTTAGGAGGCACCAGGAGCCGAACCCGGGACCTCCAGTGTGGGAGGGAAGTGCCTAATCGCTTAAGCCACCTCATTCCCTGTTTTGTTGTCTCTCATTATGTTTTTCTTCTTGTGTCTCTTGTTGCATCATCTTGTTGTGTCAGTTTGACTTGTCTACCCATCCCGCCAGCTGGCTGTCTTCTTTAGGAGGCACCGGGAACCGAATCACAGACCTCCCATGTGGTAGGCGGGAGCTCAATCGCTTGAGTCACATCCATTTCCTCAATTTATTTTTAAATTGCCATACTAAATGATGGTAAGGACAGAAATCATCTGGAACTTTCATACATTGATGGTGGGAATGTAAAATGGTACAGACACTTTGAGAAATGGTTCAAGAGTTTCTGGTAAAGTGAAACACACACTTACCTTGTGACCTGCAATCTCACTCATGAATATCTATCCAGGATAAATGAAAGTTTATGTTTACACACACACACAAAACTGTTTGCAAGTGTATATTGTGGCTTTATTCATAACTGCTAAATACCGCAAACAACCCAAATGACTCTCTACTGGAGAATGGATGAACAAGCCATGGTACATCTATGCAATGGGATACAATTCAGCAGTAAAAAGGAACAATCTCCCAAAACACACTATGATAGGAGCACATTTCAGAAGCATTTCACTGAGTGACAGAAGCCAGACTCAAAAGGCTGCTTACAACAGTAGGCTTCCATTTATATGACCTTCTGGAAAAGGCAAATTTATAGAAAGAGAAAACAGATTTGGCATAGCTCAAAAACTTTAGATAGAGCTTCTGGGTTTCATATATTGTTTTAAAAACTAAAAACTCAAGACTTTAAAATAATGACTTGCATGTTTTTATCTAGTTAAAAGGGGACCCCTCTGCCTGTGTGACATGGGACTATGGGGGTGAGGGAGGAAGCTGGGAGGCCAGGGAGCAGGTGCCTACAATGGTCCAGGTGGGAGCAGGTAGAGGTGGGAGGAGCAGCTGGATTCAGACGTCTGGAGGGAGAGTTGACAGAACCTCCCCCTCCCATCTGCTCCTTCCCAACTGTGTGGCCTCGGGCAAGTGATCTTCTCTCTCTGACCTCAGTTCTCACATCTGTAAAATGGGCTTTAAAGTGCTCCCTAACTCCACGGGGTGTTGTGAGGCTAGCATGAGGTGACTCATTTAAGAGCACTTAGAATCGTACCCAGTGCATATACAGTTGGTGCTCAATATATGGTGATGATTATTTTTATGGAATCTCACTTGGAGGACAGCTCAAAGGAGGAGCCAAGGAATGAGGCCTCCTGATCCCAAGCTCTGGGACGTGGCCAGCAGAGGGGCTTCCAGAAGGAGCCAGGCCCATTCCCGAGTGCAGAGGCCCGGACACGTGCGGGCGTCTGACTGCCCTGACCCCTTGGCTGTTGCCTGAGCCGGTCTCAAACCCAGCCTCCCCCAAGCCCCACCTCCTGCAGTTTGGCAGAGGGTCTGTCTGCTTCGAGAGGGTCCTAGCCCCTTGAAAAGGCCCTCTGCCACCCACACAGGTTTGCATCCATCCATCCCTTCCAGCCCTGCCCTGCTATTACAGAGGTAGCTCTCTAAAGAGAAAACTGATCCCGGCCCCCTCCCACTTTCAACACCCCACCTGAAACCTTCCATTCAGCATTCAACCAAACACTCATGGACACCCATCATGCACCAGACCTTGTGTTAGGCACTGGGGATTTCAGTCCCCACCCCCAAGGCTGATCTTTAATTTTAATGTTTGGAGCTTTATCTAGGGCAGGGAAACAAACTGCAAACGGGCTCAGCATGTGGTGTGCATGGGATAGATTAGGAAGCCTGAGACAATAGGGAGTGGTGGGGACTGGGGAGAACTGGAGAGCACAGGGTGCATTTAAAGGGATAGAGGCTCCACAACTCCAACTTACTCTTCCCACGGCAAATCATGGGTCTGTTTTTCCAAATCTCCTGACTTTGCCCTAGAAACCAGAAATCCAGATTCCATGAGAACTCTGCTAATTTTTTAAATCTTATCACCTAATTTTAAAACAGTTGTAAGCATTTGGGGGTCAAACATATCTGCAGTTTGGATACAGTCAAGAACTGCGACATTTGCGACCTCTGGTTTATGGGTCTCTTTCACCTACTAGTTTGTGATAAGGGCAAGGAAAAGTGTTTTTCATCTGTGTTCTTGGCACCCAACACAGAGCCTGCTACCTGGTTAGTATTCACTAACTACTTACTCCTCCAAGATTTTGCATCGGCTGTTCCCTCTGTGGGAAATACTCCTTTCTCCCACCTTGACCACCTGACAACTCCTAAACTCACCTCAGGGTTGCCTCCTCCTTCTTATCCCTGTTTCTTGAATGCTCCTTGACCATTCTTGCTATTTCCTCTGCTGGGAATCTCTTCACTCCTCCTCTTCCCCTGGGTCAGTCAGAACCTTCTGTGTGCAAGTGACAGAAAACCAGCCCAAACTGGCTTCAGCCAAAAAGGGGAAATGTAGTGACTCATAAAACTAAAAAGTTCAACTAGTTTCAGGTATGGCTGGATCCAGGAGCTCAAACCATATTCTCTTCTGTGTTGGTTCTCTTTCAGGCAGGCTTTTCTCTGTGGTGTCCCCTGTCGCTTCAGGCTTTTGCTTACTCACTTTCAATCCAATGGAAACAATGCATCTCCGTCACAAATAATTCCCAGGAGCCAAAGTCCTAGGAGCCAGTCAATGAGGCAGGCTTAATCACATCCCCGGACCAATTACATGAGCAAGACCTGGTTGTGTGTCCACCCTGCAGCCAGAGACCTGGAGGCCCCCCACCCATACTTTGTGGGCTGAGACAAGGGGGAAGAGAAGGTTCTTCAGTGGGAAATTGTCTATTCCCTGACCATGGGGGATGGATATCGACCTGCCTGTTAACTTCCTGCCTCCTCTTCTCCTGTCAGTCTTTAGTTCATCCCGGCATGCTGTGCGACCTCAGGCCAACCCCTTCCCCTCTCTGGGCCTCATGTTCCTCCTCTAGAAAATGGGAAAGAGGCCGTTTGAATTCCAACATTCCAGAATTCTGGGACAGCTTCCAGAACTGGCGGCTGCTCCCGAAATCCCAGGAATGTTCTGGTACTTCTGGGGACGGAAGTGGAGTGTCAGCCAGAACTTTTCCCGGCCCCCAGCCTGGGAACACGCTTAGAAGATGACAATTGGGCTCCCTTCGGCCGAAATTCCACTCCCGTGGGGGCCTTGCCAAGGAAAACAAGCCCAAGAACCGGGCATTAAAGGTGAGCATACTTGACGAGTTTTAAGATGACGAATTATTTACACAGGTGTGGGAACCGTCCCCTCGCACCCTGCTTTCTTTTCTTTTTCTTCCTCCACTTTCCAAATTCTTTCCCCTAAAGGCGCTGACAGATATGCCAAAGGAGGGGTGATTGGTTAGGAGGATCTGCCCAGAGTAAGTCCATGAACCCAAAAATAAGAGGGAAGAGACAGAAAAGTGGGGAAACAGGGTGTCTGCATCGGGTGGAGGTGTGGTCTCCCCCCACCTGCCTGCTTGCTCTCAATTCCTATTGCCTGGGGAGATATTGAAGTTGAAGTTCTGCGAATCTCAAAGCTACCTGAGTCCTTCAAGAGAATCGTCCTCTGTCTATCCCTTGTCCACATGGGAAGATGGAAGACCAGAGAGGTGAAATGCAGTTCCCAAGGTCACACAGCCAGTTACCAGCAGACCTTGGAGCTAGCAAGGAGACAGGTGGAGGAAGCAATTATTTCTTAAGTGCCTTCTGTGAGCCCAATGCTGTGCTGGACTCTGCAGGCACAAACATGAATTTAGACAAAAAACCATGTCCTTGTGGAGCTGACAGGGAACCAAATCAATAAGATAAATAACCAGATACCTCCATGAGTGCTTTCAGAAAAATAAAACAGGCTAAAGGGTAGGGTGGGGGGACTCTAAATTGAGGAAGGCACATTTGAGCTGAGAAAAATGAGAAAGAAGCCACCCATGGAGAAATCAGATGGAAGGACATCCGAGGCAGGTGGCACTGCAAATGCAAAGGCCCTGAGGTAGGAAGTGGCTTGGTGTGTTCAAGGAACAGAGAGGAGGCCAGCATGGCCAGAGCAAGGAGTAGGGGAAGAGGAGATGGATCAGAGTTAGGATCCATGCTTATTGCTCAGGATGAACTTAGAGGGAAACTGAGGCCCAGAGAAGAGCAGTGACTTGCCCAAGATCACACAGCAGAGCCAGATTCCTGTTCCTACACTTCTGAGAGGGGAGAGGGTGGGAACAGAGAGTCTCCAGGGCCTTCCAGGGTTCTAGAAGGGTGAGCAGCATCTGGGGGCGAGCCCTCTGCTTCCTGTGGGAAGCAAATGGAAACTGACGTAGCTGCTGAGTCATGGGGTACTTTAGACTCCCAGGCCTCAATGGGCTCTGCCTCAGTTTACCCATCTGTAAAAAAAAAAAATGGGTTTAATAACATGTCTGCCTCCAGTGTGGACTTCAGAGGGGGGTGCTGTGAGGGCTAATTACTACCTGGCAGCTCCAGGAGCCTTGATGAAAGGTGGCAGGAAGTCGGTGCCATTAACTTGGGCTGGTAATTACCGCCAGCATGGGGAAGAGGGAGGGGGGTCCCAGCCCTAGTCTCACCTGGTTCTGCTTCAACCTCAGGCCAGCTTCCTTCCAGATGTGCAGGGCCCCAGCACACATCTGTCCCCAAGACCCCCAGCACCAGGCAGGGCTGGGGCTATGAGCTGGCTGGGGCCTGGGCCACACTCCTTGGTTCTCAAGGTCTCCATTTCTTAGTCTGTACAATGGACATAAGAACCTTATTTCTAACCCACCTGCTCAGACACTGGGCCATTTGACCATCTCATCTTCTGGCCGCCTCAGCTTGAGGCCGAAAGTGACATGTCCATGTCAGGCTGCAGCCACCCACACCATCTGCCAGCCAGCATGGCTTCCGTGTACTCACAGGAAGCAGTGAAGGACTTTTCCACAAATGAATAAATTATTTTAAAACCACGTGTGGGGATATCAGTTAGGTGTCCTGTTGCCCCCCCTCTCTTGGACCCCAGAACCAGGTTCCAATGGTCCTTCCCCAGTCCCCCTGGAAGCCCCAACTGCCTCCTGCCCCAGTCCCCCTGGAAGCCCCAACTGCCTCCTGCCCCAGTCCCCCTGGAAGCCCCAACTGCCTCCTGCCCCAGTCCGCCTGGAAGCCCCAGCTGGCCCTGCCTGAATCCTCTTGGAAGCCTACCCTTCCCTATTTCCCTCTTTCTTGGTTCCTCGGCCTTGACCTCCCACCCTCACACGTCCAAGCTCGTGATCCAGCAGTGGACATGCACCTGCTCCCCAGTGACCCCTGGATCTTTAGCCTCTCCCAACAGTCAGCCTTGGGGTGGGATGACTACTGAGGCCAGAGTCCCTTCTTTCTCCTTTTAATCCCTCCACGAGGCAGCACCGTGCCCACCTCACAGGTAAGAGCACTGAGATTCCGGAAAGCAAATGCCGAAGCCCTGAGCTATCAGGAGCAGACAAGGGGTGCCAAGGGAGGGCTCCCACCAGCTCTGCCTGGCCCAGCCTCCACTTCTCCACTCCTCTCTCCATCACACCCCCATGCCCCTGCTTTATCTCCTTCAGAGCCCTGAGCCCTCACTGAAATCATCTCAGATTTCTGCCCTGCTCCCCAGAGAATGAGAACTCCACGGGCAGAGGATTTTTCTGTTGTGTTCACTCTTCTATCTCCAGGACTCAACAGAGTGCCCAGAGTACAATGGCGCTCAATAAATGCTTGTTGACTGAAGATGTTTTTAAAAGACAAGAGTAATTTGAACCATGGCCGTGAATGCTCATGGTGAGATGTCACCCAAAGGACCAGGTCGTTCCTGCAGGTCGCCAGTAGCCTCACAACAGCAGGATGCCATGTCCTGGGCTCTGCTGGGCTGTGCGCTGTACACAGACGTCCTTGTGTCATCCCTGCAGTGACCCTATGAGGTCGGTTCTGCGATTACCCCCATTTCCAGAGAGGTGGAGAGACGAACCCAAGGCTGCGCCCACCCCCAAACTCTCCCCACCTCCAGCCCTCCAGAGATGACCCCGCCCCTGGATTCCCGCCACACCCCCAGAGGTTGCTGCCGAGCCCCCCCGCAGGTCGAGTCCCCAATCCCCGGCTCCCTGGCAGCCTGCAGTCGGGAGGAGGGCAGGCCTGGCGGCTGCCTTGTCCCAGGACGCCAGGCAGCCGGGAGTTTCTCCCTCTGGACTTACTGTACATGATTCAGCGCCAGCCCCAGTTGTGAAATCTGGGAATCTTGCGGGCAAGGCTGGGCCCGGGGGGATGGCTGTCTGGGAAAGGGAGGCCGGGAAGGGGTTAAGGGGGTGGCAGGGAGGCGCCAGTCCAGGGCGGCAGAAAGCGCTCTATTCTCTCTTTGCACTGGGCCGGCCAGGCCAGCTGCCTGTGGCTTGTTCCTGACATCACAGCTGCGTCAGCCCAGCCTGCCCAGCCCCCCACTTCCTTCCCTCTCTGGGCCCCGCATCCCCAACCACCTCCCCAGCCTCACGGTCCTCTCCTGAGACAGCACCTAACCACCCCCCCAGCAGGGAGGAGAGAGGCCAGATGTAAATGTTTCTTTACTTACAGGAGACACTTAATAAAAGGGAGACAAGATGGGTTTAAGCCAAACCATAATCCTCTGAGCTAAACAGCGGGTAGAAAACTATTACACCCACCTCAGAGAAGAAGAGACCGAGGGTCTGAGAAGGGAAGGGACTTGACTAAAGTCACCCAGCTGCAAAGTCTTAATTACTTGAAATGTTAATAATGATCACTTAGATCAGCGATTCATTAGCAGGAAATACAGTTCTCATTGCCCTGTAGAGTTGCAGTGAATGCCCTGAGGCCAGGAATTTTCTTCCTCACCTTATTTGTGTTAAGTTGCATGAAGTCCCATGGGTTCCCTGGGCATTTGTTTGACTAGAAGGACACATGATTTCATAGGGACTGTTTATAAATCAGTATTGAATTAAATAAATTCTACATTTTGAAATCCTGAAAACAAATCACTGTACTCTGTACCAGTCACTGCTTACCCATATTAGACTCACTTAATCCTTGCAGCAACTCTGTGAGCATGGCAAAACTATCACTCCATCTCCCAGATGGAAAATAGCAGAACTAATAATAGCAGCTGCTCTGATAAGCCATTTATTCCAGGCACTGAGTGTATTATTTACCCAGGAGGTAAATACTACGCTTCTCCCCATTTCACAGGTAAGGAAAGTGAGGTCCAATAGGGTTAAGTAATTTGCCTGGCTCTCATGAGTAGTGAATGGCAGATGGAATTTGAACCCAGGCTGCCTGGCTCTGAAGCCCAACTCACCCCTGCACTCACAGCCTCTGTCCCGGGCTAAGCACAGAGCCGGGGCTGGACATGCAGCAGGTACTGGGGTAGCTCCAGAACGACTGAGAGGAGAGGCATGGGGCTGCTGGGGGCACCCCAGCCACAAGCTATCCCCGGCTTCAGCTCACGACTGGACAGCCTCACTTCTGCAGGCACGAGAGTCTTCGAATTCACAGATGCCATTGCCTGAATCACCTGTGAGGAGGTTCACTATGCTCCCCATTCTACAGTGCAGAAAAGCCAGGGCCCAGAGAGGGCATGTGACTTGTCCAAGGTCACACAGCAGGCACGTGTAGGCTACAGCCCCACGCTCAACCTCCTTGGGTCAGGCTTCTCTGTCTCCCTCTCACTTTTCCAGCTCCTAGGTCAAGAGTGGCCAAGAAACACATGAGCTGGGTCACAAAAAATGGAGGACAGGAAGGTCAAAGGGAAGAGCATGGGCAAAGGAGGGCCAGCACATGGAGCAGTGGGGGGAGAATACATAGTCAGGCTGGGGGCGGGAGTGAGGGGCTGAGGTGGGAGGGCCAGGACCTTAGGGTCAGTAATCAGGGCCTTGAAAGTCACACTAAGGAGTTTGGGCCTTGTCCAGGGGGCGATGGGCAGCCAGGGAGGCTTTAAAGTAGGGGAGGAATGTGGTCTCTAAACAGAGGGTCAGCTGCTGCAGCCACTTCCCCTCCATGCTCTCCACCACCATCCTGGCCTCTACAGTCCATTCTCCCCTTGCAGCCAGAGGGACCCCACAAAAACCCAAGTCAGATCCGATCCCTCCTCTGCTCATAACCCTCCATGGCTCCCACCTCACACAGAACTAAAACCAAAGTCTTTACAGAGGCCTCTAAGGCCCCGCATGGTCTGCCCATCATCTCTCCACCCTCACCTCCTCCCACTGTCCCCCTCACTCACTCTGCTCCAGCCACACCGGCCTCTGTGCTCTTCCTCCAACACACCAGCCTCCCCTCTACCTCAGGGCCTTTGCACCTGCTATTCCTGCTGCCTGGAGCACTCCCTTCCCCACGCCCTCCCCTTCCCCCCGCCCTCAATGGCTGCCTCCTTCTCCTACTGAGCTTTGCTCAGATGTCACCTGTGCAGGGAGGCTGTCCTGAGCTCCTACTTAAATCCCCGCCCTTCCCCATCTCCCTGGCTTCCTCTCCATAGCCACTGATCCTTTCAAATATAACATACTACTTAACTTCTTTATTTTGTTTAGTGCCTACTTGCCCCACAAAAGTGCAAACTCCATGGGGGCAGAGATCTTTGACTGTCTGGAGTCCTGCTGTGTCGTCATCGTGTGTGTGCCCCCCCCCCCCCCCCGGCGCCTGACACAGGAAGTGCTTGATAAACATTTATTGAATGAATAAATTCTTTTTCGGTCAGAATAATTTGGTGAAGTAGTTGGGGCTGGGTTTATAATGACCTTTGCTCCAGGGTCCAGATGGAGAAGTGACCTGCCCAGGGCCACACCGGCACAAGTGGCAGATGAGTCTGGCCCCAAAAGGCTGTGACTTTTTTCTCTATTCTTTCAACCTTCTGGGGTTTAGTCTCCACACCAGCCGCCTTCCCACTGAATCTGCCCAGGTGGCTGCACATTGGGGTCCCCACTTGGCTCCATATGAAGCCGGAGGAAACTCAGGCTCAGAGAGGTGAGGTGACTTGCCCAAGGCCACACAGCAACAGAGGGTATGAATTGGGGTCTTTCTGCCTCTGTATTTTGGGTACTTTCTGCTAGAGTAGCTGTTTCTCCCGCTCTCTCTCCTCCTTTCCTCTTTTCGGCCAGGGCGTTTGCAGCCCGGGAAAGCCATTTTTGTGATTTCTAGACTAGCAGGCCTGCTGTGTGCAGACTTAACACACACCACATTCCAGCCCGGCTGGGTTGGTGCCGATTCCTGCCTCCAGTGCAGCCACCTGGCCCCACATGCCTCAGGGATGAGCCGCTGAGAGCGCAGCTAGGCCCAGCTGACCCATCTCGGAGCAGCTGTGGGGCTGTCTCCCACGGTTCTGGCCTACTCCGGCCAAATCTCAGCCCATCACCCATCCCCCAGAGCATGGTGCTGGGCCTGCAGGGCAGGGGAGAGGCCAGCGGTGACCCTGAGGAGCTCACACTGGGCAGAGATGGGAGGGAAGGGGCAGACATAGGGCTAGAACCAGGGCTGAGGCCTTGGTAGTTTGAGAGGAAAAAGACTGGCTCGAGGGTTGAAAACTCAGGCCCACCCCCGCCCCAGGAGCCAGGCAGGAATTTTAAATGAGTGAAGCTGGCCAGGGTAAGAAGGTAAATAGTTACTATTCCTTGGGCTCAGTTTCAGAGGGACAAGAGGGAGTGGTGGGGACTAGGGCACTTGCTCTGCCTAAACAGCAGCTGCTACTCAGATCCTTGGGAATGGGGGCCCAGTGCAGCAAGATCCTCAGATCTTCTGGGGTTTCAAGGAGAACCTGGAACACAGGTTTTTATGCAGTGTCTTCAGATTCTCAAATATTGGCTCATTCATTAAAAAACTTGTTGTGGGCCAAACAAAACCCACCAGAGGGCCAGGTTTAGCCAATATGCAGCCTCTGTTGAGGACAATCACAGCCCGATCCTTAGTCAGGATCTGATGGCTAGGATGGGGGCCAGGACCCAGCACCGGCAGCTGGGCCTGTGGGAAGGTTCCTGCCATCTGGTTCCCCTCCCCCACCCCCGGGGATGAGCCTCTCCCACCCCTCCACCCTCCCTCCCACTGGCTGTGGAGGTCTGCACTCCCACATGGACACAACTGTGGGTGCATTTGCAGGCAGGTCCAAATTGTCCTCTCCCCCTCCTGTGTTTTTGCAGCATCAGAAGAGGGTGACCCTCTCCGTGCCCCAGGTTACCCCCAAAGCCCTGCCCTCAGCAGCTGTTCTCACCCTTGCCCATCCCCATCTCCCCAATGCCCCAGGCTTCCAAATAAACACCACTTTGAATCTTGACCACATCCCCCTATGACCATGTTTCAGATGAGCAAACTGACACTCAGGGAGGGGAAATGCCCAGACCCCACACAAGCACCAGAGGAGCTGAACTGAGACCCAGGACCCACATGCTGGACCACGGTGCCTCAGCCCACCGTCCCAGGCTCCCAGGCTCCCCCAAGCTCCCTTCCCGTCTATTTAACTGGGCTCTAGGCCATGTGCTGGGGACTCAGATGTAAACAGGTAAGAGCCATCTCAGGCACTCCTGTAGTGTTTGTTGAATGAATATTCCACTCACTCCCTGGGAATCTCAGCCTTCCCAGGGTCGAAGGCCCCTAGCCACGCCCATTTTGTTATCTCAGCCCTGGCATTTCATTTTCTCAACCACATGTCCACGAGCTTCCCGGACACCTCCCCCTGGATGGCCCCATGATCCCAATCAGTGAATCCAAACCGAACTCAGCAGCTTCCCCCACCCCTGCAAACTGCTCCTCTGCCTCAATTTCCCCTCTCAGGGAAAGCCCCATAGACCTAATGGCCAAAGCCAGAGCCCAAGCTTCATCCTTGACACACCCCCGTCCAGCCCAATTGGCCCCCCGGGCCTGACAGTCACCCTCCTCGACACCCCTGCCCTCCCTTCCCTCCACCTCTTACCTCCTCCACTGCTGCACTTCATTCCCATCACCTCGCCCAGCGCCTGCAGCTGCCGCCCCGCTGGCCTCCCTGCAGTGATACTCCCTCACCCTGAAATCCAGTTTCCCACAGCAACCTGACACTTACTGTCCCTGCAGCTCTCAGAAAGAAGCTCCCTGTCACCTTCAGAAGCAAATCCAAACGCCCCGGCCAGCCTGCAAAGCCCTGCCGGTGCAGGCACCTCTTCCCCGTGCCCCGGCTATCTGGCCAGCCTGAAGCACTCTGGCTCTCCAGGGCGATGCTCTCTCTCATCGCTGGGCCCCTGCACCCACTGTTGCTTCTGCCGGGAGTGCTTTCTCCTTGCCCACCCCCACCTCTTTGTCTGGCTACTCCACGTATGCCCTTCGGATTCAACTTAGATGTCACCGGCTTCAAAAGCCTTCCCTGAATCCTAAGTCCGTTTGGGTCCTCCCTGAGGTTCTGGATGGGAGTCAGGTGACAGTGGCAGGGGCCAGGAATCCCTCCAGGCATTTTAAGCAGAAGGGATTTAAAACAGGGAATTGGGTGCTCACAGAATCACGGGGAGGGCTAGGAGAGCTAGAACAAGACCGCAGACCTGGCTTTTCAGGGGGACTGCTGGCAGTCAGGAGGGATTGGGACTCTTGTCTTCAAGAACACACCAGGGGGAGCGGAGGTGACTCAAGCCGTTGAGCGCCTGCTTCCCATGTGGGATCTCCCGGGATTGGCTCCAGGTACCTCCTGAAAAAAACAAAAATGAGCAACAAGCGAAACAAATGAAAAAACCAACTCAGGGAAGCCGATGTGGCTCAGCAGTTAAGCACTGGCTTCCCACATGCAAGGTCCTGGGTTCAATCCTAGGCCCCGGCACCTAAAAAAAAAAAAAAAAAACCAGCAGAGCAGTGGCCCAGAGTAGGAGGCTACAACAGCTACCATCTCTAGACCCCAGAACTGGTAACCAGGCACCAACATTCTTGCCAGAAAACACAACCCCGACCATGGTTCCCAGCAGGAAGAGAGCCAAGGCGAAAACAAGATGGCCCCCATTGTCTGACCCTCACAGGAAGACATCTGAGTGGCGGGACCTGGTAACATACAGAGCCAAGCTGCAAAGGAGGCTGGGAACTGTCCCTCTTAGCTTTCCAGTCTCAATAACCTCTAGCTAGAAGGAGATATTAATATAAATGGTTGCTGAGTGCTGCTCACCCTTAAACTTGATGTCTCAGGGTTCCCCTGTCACAGCCCCAACATCCTGTGCTGAATGGAATACTCCGTACTTGTCTGCCTCCTACCAGTCTGTGACCTCTTTAAGGGTCAGGATGGTGTCTTGTCTATTTCTGGCTCACTGGCCCTTTGCACAGCTCCAGGGCAAGATCATGTAATCATGTTAAGAAGAAGAAATGACATTTATTGAGCACTTACTATGGGCTGAGTGCTGGGTGATATGCTTTACACACTTGGTCACATTTTCACAACCCAGTGGGGGTGGGATTCTTGCTGTCCCCATTTTGTACATGAAGCAAAGGAGGTCCAAAGAGGTGACATGATTTTCCCAAGGTCACCCAGCCAATAATTAGCTGCGAAATCTGACTGTTGTCAAGTCCAAGGAGTTGCCACCATGCAGGGGCAGCTTTGTCCTCTCACAGGGATTTCTCTCGGGTATTCAGAAAAGTTGCAGAAAATGTTGTTTGATAAATAAATGAATACATGCTTGTCCCTTCCATTGGGAACTTCCCTATCCCCATCCCAGTGCTTTCACCCCTCTGGGCCTGTGTCCCTCTCCAAGGTCAGGGCTCAGAGTAGACAGACACTAGTTGTACTGCACAAGGGTTCCTCACCTAGGGTCAGTAGGTGGCTCCTAAGCTCACTGACCATCATCCCCATGAAATTGACATTTTGTGTCTATGTGCAATTTTATGGAAAGATGGGTCATAGCTTTCATTAAACTTTCTAACTCCAAAAACTTGACAAATTGCTGCATCAAGGAGGGTCTCAGGGATCTTCAGACCTTATGAGTTTGCATTCACCAACTCACCCATTCATCCATCTACTCACTCATTTATCCATCCACTCACTCATCCATCCACCCTTCCATCCATTCATTCATCCATCCCCCTATTCACCAGATAGCCAGTCAGCCATCTGCTCACCCACCCATCCATATACCTCTTCACCTGTCCATCCATATATCCATCCATCCATCCATCTAGCCATCTACCTATTCACTAGCCAGCCAGCCGGCCAGCCAGTCACTCATTGCATCAATCCAATTTATCCCTTTATGTGTTTATTCATCTAATCATCTATTAACTAATTCATTTCACTCAGTAATTTATTTGCTTATTTAATTATATGTTTATCTATTCATTCATCTGTCAATAATTCACAGTACTCAGTCATGAAATCATCTATCCAAACAGCATACATCCCACAATGGGTTTATCATTTATCCATTTATTCATTCAACCGTCTATCCATTATCCATCTATCCATTTATCCATGAATTTCTTTCTTTATCATCCATCATCCATTCATTCAGTTGTTCATCATTTCATTCATTGATTCGTCTATTCTTTCATTTACTTATATGTTCATCCATTTCATCCATCTATAAACAGTCCCCTCTTCCATCCACCCATGTACCCAACCATTAAATCATCCACTCCACCATCCACCCATCCATCAAATCATCACTCATCCTTCCACCCATTAAATCCTCCATCCACCCTTTCTATTCCCTGGGCTAGAACCAAGAGATGAATCACGCCTGGCCCCACCCTTGAGAAGCCCACAGTCAAGTGATGGAAACAGATAGTTACAAACTCAGTATAGAAAATATTAAGAGGTCAACAGGAGCTCGGGGCTCAGGTCCATCTGTTGATTGAGGGAAGTCTCCTTGGAGGAGGTGGCATCTAATTCAGGATGTTAGAGACAGGAAAACAGTGAGCGAATGCCCTTAGATAACCCAGAGGGTGACCCATAGAATGCCCAAGTCTCTGAGAGGCTTTCACAGTCAATGTTGTTAAATCCAGTGATTTCCAGGCTTATTGTGCCAAGGAACCCTTGCTCCACGTCACTCCTATGAACATCCCAGAGAACGTGTCCTTCTGAACCCCGTTTGCAGAATGCTGATCTGACCCAAAGTCCTTGTTTCCACAAACAAGAAAACAAAATTCAACAAAACAGTCCCTGCCCTCAAAGAGCTTCCCATCTGGAGGCCAGATGTGAGATAAGGCATGTGCACAGCGCCCGGTCAGTAGATGCCCGTAAGGATTTGTCAAAAGAAAGTTATTGTTGAAGAAGACACTCGGTAATTCAAGGTGACCCCTGGTTTTTAAGGTCCCCCTGCCCCCGGTGACCCCCGTGCAACCTCAGCCAACTGCACAGCTCCCAGCCTCGGCTTTCCAGTCTGGGAAGTGGGCAGTAAGATCACCTCGGCAAAGCACCCATGCGGGAAGCCACATGCTTAGACTCAGCTTCAGCAGCAGGCTCTGACTTGGGATGTCCATGCTGCCACTTCTGATCCAGGCTGACTGGTTTTCCAGCCAGTGATGGAAACCTGGAAGTCTCCGGGCCTCCCTGAGCCTTCACAGTCAAAGCTGGTACCTGGAAATTGCCTGAGTAATCCCATGGTGTTCCTGCCCAGCCTGATGGGGCATGAACTGGAAATTCCCTATAATATTTGCTAATTAAATGATTCCTCCCCTCCTTCTCCTTTTACTGCGGCCTCCCACTCTCCCTTACTCAGCGCCCAAAGCGCCTCCAGAAACCTCGCAAAGGAGTTCGACTGGTTTGGGGAGAGCAGGGCGGCCACTTCCCGCCACCCGCCTGCCCACCCGCTGCCCGGCCGGAGCCCAGCTCCTCAGCCTGCCAGGAGGCGTGGACTGTGCAGTTCCAGAACCTGGAGCTGGTTGCCCACGCAGGTGAAGGGACCACTGAGGGCCTCCTCGGCCCAAGCCCAGTGTTTGTGCAATCCTGACCTAGGTTCCGTGGAGACAGGCACGGGGTAAGCAGATGTGCTTATCTGATGGGGCCACAAGGCCTCCAGAGAATCCCAGGGCCAGTGTTTTTTGTTTTATTTTTTTTTTAATCAGTCTTTGGGTTCTTCCCTGCCGTGCAACTGTGCCCGCTCTTCCACCGTTGGAGCATATTTTCATCGTCCTCTCAGCCAGTCAACATTATTAACACTTTCTGTGTGCCCAGCTCTGAGTGCTGGGGATGTAGAGATAAATATGACAAAGTCTTGCTCCACAGAATTCAGAGTCTAATGGAGGAGGGGGGAGATATATGGTCTGATGAAGGAGGGGGACAGGTATGTAAAAAGATAATCATCGCAACAAGATGGACAAATCTCAAGATCTTTATGGTGAAGGAGAAAAGTCTGACCAAGAAAAATAAATACTATATGATTCCACTTACACAAAATTCTAGAAAATGCAAACTAATCTACAGCAACAGAAAGCAGGTCAGTGGTTGTCTGGGGATGGAGGTGTGGAAGGTGGGGGCATGAGGGATGGATTACAAAAGGACTCAAGGAAACTTTGGGGGTGATGTCTAAGTTCTCCATCTCGACTGTGACAGTGGTTTCTTGAGTGCATACATCTGTCAAAACTCATCAAGTTGTGCCCTTGGAATTTATTATATGTCTGCATATAATAAATGCAGTTTATTATATGTCTGTAATACCTCAATAAAGCTGTTAACAAAAAGAAGAAGAAGAAGAAAACAAGTAACTGTGAGGCCAAGTGATGAAGGCAGAAGGGGGAACCCCAGAGAGGTCATGGAAGGATTGGGGGTGCCAGTTAGGGGAGGCTTCTTGGAGAAGGAGACGGTTGAGCAATGCTTTGAAGAAGAGAATGAGTTACTCAAGGAAAGGAGAAAACAGAGTGGTGTTAAGTTTCCAGTGACCTGAGTTCAAATGCTGTCTTCTCTGCATACACGGACTTTTGGCTTAGACAAGAGACTTGGGCTCTCTGAGACTGTTTCCTCATCTGTAAAACGGGTTCCCTAACAGTACTTAACAGTACTTAACGCGGGAAGTTTAAATTATGGAAAGCACTCGGCTTGGTGTTAAATGGTCACTTCTCTCTTGGTGTTAAGTGGTCACCATTGCCTTATTCAAAGGAGCAGTGTCTGCAAAGGCCCTAAGGAACAGCGACAACGTCTGTGTGACTGTGGCAGAGAGGGAGGGGAGACCGGAGGGCGAGAGGGGCCAGGGCTACAGGACATGTGGACCATGGTGAGGGCTGGAGCTAGAAGCAGGGGGATTTTATCATCAAGGCTGTCCTTTTAGCAAGGTCACTCTGGTTGTTATGAAAACCATAACAGTTGGGGAAACTGAGGCTTGAGCAGGGAAGGATTGGATCAAGGTCCTGGAAAATCACAGAACTAGAAGTGATAGAGGCCTTTCATTTGCCTAAACCCCTCTGTACCCATCTCGAAGAGAGTCACCTAAGTATGCTTGCACATCTCCAATGATGGGGAACTCACTACCTCAACTGTTGGATAGCTCTTCGTTTTGGTCCCAGATGGCCCCGCCCAGACACCAACTGCCACTCTAGCCAGAATCACGCTGGAAGGAGCCAGCTGTGGAGAGTGGAGGAAGTGGGAAGAGGTGTGGGCTATGACGGAGAGGTCCTGGGTACTGCCACCAGCTCCCCGCCGGGAAGCCTTGGGACAAACGCTTTCCTTCTCCAGGCTTCAGTTCCACTCTCTGTCAAAGGGGGATGCTCATTGCTCCCCAGCAGCCTTCTCCTGAAAACAGATTTGGCCCTGTTGAGGCACCCAGCACGGGCTGGGAGAAGGAGAGAAGAAAAGGGTTCACCAGCCCCCACCATCCACTCCTCTCTGGGGGCCAGGGTCGACCCGGAGGCAGGCAGGAACCCCGGGGCGAGGCCAGCTTAATGACAGGCTCCAGGACCCAAGGTGGAGTGAACCCAGGAGGATAGGTCCAAACACAAACTGAGCAGCCCACGTTCCTGTCTGTACTTCTGAAAGCCAATTGCTCCCACACCCAGCAGGCCCAGCCCCACTACCCTCAAACCCATTCTCCCTGGTGCCTACCATGTGCCAAGCTCCCAGTTGCACTGAGAAAAAGATCTGCACCCCTGTCCCTGGCACCTGGGGTCCGGCCCCTGCCCCTGATCAATCTCACCTTCTACCCCTCTCCTTGCTCACTCTTGCACACAGAGCCCCTCCCTCAGGCTCCTCAAATGTGCTAAGCTGGGCCCTGCCTCAGGGCCTTTGCACTTGCGGTTCCTCCTGCCCAGAACTCTCTTTCCCCAGGTCTTGCCCAGATGGCTCCTGCTCATCCTTCGGGCCTCAGCTCCAAGGTCGCCTTCTCGGAGAGGCTCTCCGTGACCCCACCCCCTTGCTCTTTCTCTCATCATCCTGCCTCGTTTCCCTCCACCCACGCCTTCACTGGGATGTCCCGTCACCTTGGTTTGGCAGTTGTCTCTCCCTGGATTTGGAGCTCTTGGACTGGCTCAGTGCTGGGTCTGGCGTCACCAAGCTCAGGCCGGGCACAGTCTGGCACCCACCTATTAGAGTGGGTCAAATGAGCACGCGAAATGGACGTTGGGGATTTAGGGCCACCGCCAGCACTGCCTCTGCGTAGATTCCCTCACCTCCACACAGACAGGCAGGGGGCGCAGTTTGCACAGATCTGTGTACGAACTCACTCCCTACACACACACCCTGCATGCACACACACCCACACACACTCACCCTGCATACAGACTCACATCCCACACACACCCTGCACACACACACACACACTCACCCTGCATACAGATCACACACACACACACCTTGCACACACACCCACACACACTCACCCTGCATACAGATCACACCCCACACACACACCCTGCACACACACACCCTGCACACACACACACACACACTCACCCTGCATACAGATCACACCCCACACACTCACCCTGCACACACACCCACACACACTCACCCTGCATGTACACACACCCCCACACACTCACCATGCATACAGATCACACACACACACTCACCCTGCACACACACACACACTCACCATGCATACAGATCACACCCCACACACACTCGTCCTGCACGCACACACACACACTCACCCTGCACGCACACATACCCCCACACACTCACCCTGCATACGGACTCACACCCCACACACACACCCTGCACACATACACACACAGTGCCCTCCTGCCCTGCCCTCCACACCAGCCGTTGGCACCCGAACTTCTCAACTTTCCCTCCTTTCACTGGGTGCCAACTGGCCCCGTGCCAGCTCCTCTACTCCCGCCTGCCCGCCCGCCCTGGGCACCACACTCATAAAGGATGAGGAAGGGCCCAGGAGGGCTGGCTGGGTGCCATGTGAACACGGCCCTGGGGCCCTCACCTCCCCCCACCCTGTACTGCCAGACACCTGTGTAATGAGTGTCATTTCTGGGGACCCGCCAGGCAGGCCCTGGCTCGCTCCAGCCACCCAGGCTGGTGCATGATGCTGGGAACGGGGTACGGGGAGCATAGGGGTTGAGTGGGGCACAGGGGCATCTCAGCCCACCCCAGCCCCAAAGTTCTGCCCTGGGTTTGGGATCAGCAAAAACAGCCTCCATGTGGGCTCCCAACCCTCAGGCCCCTATTGCAACCCAAACTGGGTGCAGAAGGAAACAAAGAAGGAGAGACACTTATTGAGCACTACTGCATACCCACCAAGTGCTCAGGCTAGCTGCTATCATTTCCCACCACCAGATACAATCTCGCCCACTAGCTCCTCTTCTGTTTGCTTATTGTCCGTTTCCCCCGCTAGAGCCCAACCATGAAGAACGTTTATTGAGCACCTACTGTGTGCTAAACACATTATAAGTATTAATCCATTTGTCCTTAAAACAACCCTATGACATAGTAACTATAATTAAGCCATTTTACAGATGCGGCTCAGAGAGGTAAAGCAACTTGCCCAAAGTCACACACAGTTGATAAATGGTGGGTCAGAAGCTAACCCAAGTGGTCTGTCTCCAGTCTGTGTTCTTAACTGTGTGCTTCTCCACGCCACTCTTCTTCAGCCCCACAAGGATGGGGGCTTTTGTCACTGTCCTGGCCCCAGCACTCTGTCCAGTGCCTGGAACATAGTAGGTGCTCAAAAAGTATTGAGTGAATGAATGAATGAATGAATGACCTCACTGAATTCCTTTCCAGGAGGAAACAGGCTCAGAGAGGTGAAGTGACTTGCTCCAAATCACACAAGGAGGCAGGAGCAGAGCTGGCATTTACTCCTTGAGGAGTCTTTCGTAAAATCCTGCATGGGGAGCCCATGTCCCTCTGCCCTCTGGCCCCCTCACTTCTCACCTCTCCTGCCTCCTGAGCAATGCAGAATTTCCCAAACACACCCCACTCTCACTCTTCTCTTAGGGCCTCCTTCTATTCTGTTCCCTCTGCTGGGGACACACTTCCTACACTTCTGTCCCAACCTCAGCTTAGAGGGCATCCTCTGCCAGGAAGCCATCCAGACTGCCCCACAGCTCACAACTCTTGGGGCTGCAGGGGTGAACCCAGGGCCGCCATTCCACTGCCCCACAGGCCATCTCCTCCTCAGCCCATGTCCTAACTTCCCTCTTCTTTGGGGGAATTGTCCTGAGAGGAAAGCCAGCCACCTCGGTTCTCATTCCCACCTGCTACTGGCCTTCTGGGTGAACTTGGTCTGGGCTTTCGTTCATTCATCAGTCAAAGGGGAAGGAAAATAAAATGCCATAGTAAGTAAAGGCTTGCTGTCCATCAGACTGGGTCACATCGGTACCCTGCTCACATCCGTACCTTGCCCACATCCACCTGATGGCTACTCACTGGGCCCTGTATGATCTGACCCTGGCTGATCTTGCCAACAGCATCTCCTGCAACTTCCCCTCCCTTACTCCTCCTAGCCACTCAGTCTCCTCACATTTCCTGGAATGTTCCAAGCCCATTCCTACCCCAGGGCCTTTGCATTTGCTGTTTCCCCCTACTGGAAAACTCTTCCCATAGGGCCGGTTCCACCTCACCTCCAAGAGTCCCTCTTTGACTCACCTGGCTTCCAAATACCCCCATCTCTTTCCTTCATGGTGCTTCTCACTGGTTGAACTTACCTGGTCTATTTGTGTGTTTGCTCATTGGTCATCTGTCTACCAGAATGCAGGTGGACCTGGTTTGCTGCTGCGTTCCCTGAAGTCAGGTATACAGTAGGTGCTAGAATGAAGGGCTGAGCATCAAAGTGCCTCCCTGCCCCTGCCCGCCCGGCCCCAGCCCCCAGCCTGACGCTCAGGGGCTGGGAACCTGGAGGCCCCTTTCCTGGCAGCAGTGAATGCCCCTCTGAGCCCAGGAGCCTGTCTCTGTTCCCAGCCCCATAAAAAAACACCGCCCTCACTTTGCCCTTGGGCAGCAAAGGGTGAAGCAGGTGGGTGTGGGGCCCAGAGGCTGAGCCCAGCGTGGCTTCCGAAGCCTGGGCCCAAAGAAGACGCAGGCAATGAAAGTCAGTGTGGACGGGGTGCCTTCTGGGCGCCAGACGCTGTTTTAAACACTCCACACACAGGTAGACCTCTCGACAGCTCGGAGGTCAGGACCACCACAGTATTCCTCTACAGGTGAGGAAACTGAGGCATGGCAGGGTGCAACCATGGGCCCCAGGCCATGCTCTCAGAGAACAGTGCAGCCAGGATTTGAACCCAGCTCTGGCTGACAGCAAAGCCTGTGTGTGCCCTAATCCACGCTCATTGGTCCACAGATATTACAAGAACCAGGGCAGGTTCAGAGCACAGGTCCTGGAGGCTCACTGGTACTGAGTCCTTGGGCAGGTTGCAGAGCCCCTCTGTGCCTCAGTTTCCCCACTTGTGACACAGACCACCTGGCTCCTCCCTTACTGGGTTTTTGAGGGTTTGAAAGGAGATCATCCAAGGTTGAACAGAGCTGCTTGGATTCAGTTCTGCCCCTCACTCACCGCCTGCCCTTGAAGAACTCATGCCACCCTCTGAGCCTCAGTTTCCCCATCTGTCATATGGACGTTAGAATATTTCACTTCAAAGGGTTGTTGTGAGGTTAGGATGAGATTATTAGCCCAGTGCCTCATACACAGTAAGCACTTAATAAGTGCTCACTGTTATTTATTCCAGTCCTCTGGGCCTCAGTTTCCCCACCTATAACTCCAGAAGGCAGCTTTGACCGTGCAAGGTCTTTGCTAGGTCACTGGGGCAAAGATCCAAGGGTCCAGAACAGGGACATCTGAGGGGTGGGGGTAGGGTGACAGAGTGGCCAGGAACTGGAAGCTGCGGGAGGCCAGAATGACTCACCCACAGGCCAGCCTTGGGGGCTGGGCCACGGCCCCCCACGCGCCCCCCTGGGCCCTGCCTTGTGCCCAAAAGTGCTGTGTCATGCTCCGTCATGTGGCTCCGGGTCATTAGTACTCGAGTTCTGGGAAGCTTGGGCCGAGTTCCCGGAAGGGGTCAACCAGTTCAGTAAACAGATTGGCTGCTTGATCGTCACAGCTGAGTCGGGCGGGCCGGTCTGTGGCAGGGGAAGCGGGAGGCAAGGGCTGCGGCTGCGGCTGCGGCCACGGCCATGGGGGTACAGGAACCACCCCGGCCCTGGGCGGGGCTGGCTCTTCCTAGGCTCAGGCTCCAACAGATGAGAGGGGAAACTGAGACTCGGAGAGGGCAAGGCGCTTGCCAAAGATCACACGACAAGTTTGGGTTTCAAACCCAGGATTTTGAACTCATCATCCAGTGCTCTAAGTATCTCTCTGACAGATGGGCTGGGGGCTCCCTTTACCCCTCAAACCAAATCCAAACCTAGACCCTGAGGCCTGGAAGAAGGCAGAAATCAATGAAAGGCAAACTGGAAGGAAATAGGTTGGGGGGGTACCATGCTGCCCCCTGTGGTCAATCCTATAATAATAATAACAGCCACTGGCATTTATTGAGCACCTACTATGTGCAGGGTGCCAGTTATAAATTCTGCCTTGATACAAATAAACACAGCCATCATTTATTAAGTGCCAACCGGGCACTGAGCTGGGTGATCAACAAGCAAAACTTCAAACGTCACACGGATCCCATCAGGCAGGCACTGTCATCACCCCCACTTACCAGGTGAGGAGGTGATCAGCTGTATCGTGTGGCAGCTGAAGAACAGACCAGGAAATTCAAATCTGGTTTTTGCCTCTTCCGGCTGTGTGACCTTGGGCAAGTGACTCTGCCTCTCAGAGCCTCAGTTTAGCTATCTGACAATGGAAACGGTTATAGTATTTGGGTCACAGGGTGCCAGACTTGGTGGGAGCACAACTGTCATTACAGGGCGATGGTTAGAGCGTGGAGTTAGGACTTGGACAGATCTAGGTTCAAAGCCTCTTCAGCTGCGTTCTGGCTGTGTGACCTTAGTCATCTTATGTAACCTCTCTGGTCTTTTGTCCCCCTCATGCAATTGACAAGAGGAATGAATGAGCCAACATCCTAGAAGCCCTCAGCACAGCTCTGGGTATTCCATTGGCACTCACTATCTCTGACTTGTTCTTATATTTCACCTGAAGTGGTTCCACTGGGATGAGGGGAGAGGGTCTCCGGCC
Source organism: Tolypeutes matacus (assembly GCA_026826555.1). NCBI lineage: Eukaryota > Metazoa > Chordata > Mammalia > Cingulata > Chlamyphoridae > Tolypeutes > Tolypeutes matacus. Next base: position 731,224 of record JAKSZT010054404.1, on the reverse strand, counting down.
GTGGATGGAAGGACGAGGCATCCACTTTGCTGCCCCATTTCACCTACCACTATCGGAACAGGGGAGTCAGCTCTGCCCCCCAGCCTTGCCTGCCTCGAGACTCGGGTTCCGGCAAGCAACGAGTGATTGCCACGGTGTCCTCCCTACCACACCGGGCCACCTGTCCCTCAGTGGGCTCCACATCCCACCTAGGCTTAAAAACTGCCGGGCTCTCCAGTCCCCTTCACATGCCGCTGTCCACCCTGGCTGTGCCCCACACTGGCTTCGCCCTTGTCCTTTGCTTCTTGCAGAGCCCACCATAACTTGCCCCAGCCCTCTTGGTCCAAAATCTCACCCCATCATTCCCACCTTCACGCTTTTGCATGCCTGGGACCGTCCACCCGGCGTGCCCTCACTTACCACGCATTTGTCTGGTCTATATCTCACTCAGATTCAAAACCACCTCCTCCAGGGAGCCTGCTCTAACCTTCCCCACTGAAAGTGAGCTCTCCCTGGACACTCTCTCTCTAAACCTCACTTACCCCTTTCTTTCATTACACATTGGTTATTTTTGCATGTCACTTCAAATTTTGGCTGCTGTGAGATGGAAAATGTGGACAAGGGAGCTCTGGGGGGAAAAAAATTATTGCTCTTAAAATACTTAAAAGAACTGGCTAAGACAAAATTAACAAATCTTTAATTAATCTACTCAAACTTCACGATTCAGTATTAAATGTCTAATTTAGTATTTATGAAAACTTCATTTTGTTTGAAAACAATCTGCAAGTGAGAATGTTTCTTGTTGGGCAAATGCTCCCTGGTATCCATGGGAATTGCCAAGAACCCAAAGTCAGTGGTAAATAAATGAGCTGCTTGTGGCCAAACAATCTCGGAAGTGAAATTATTAATATTATTAAAATCCTTTTATGATTTTCCCAGCCTTGCTTTCAGCCTGGCCTGACCTTCCCTCTTGGTTTATCCCAGCACCTCCCATCTCCACTGACTCCCTTTCCCGGCTCACTCTCTTATCATATCCCTCCACCTCGCCTTCAGTGTTCCATATTCCACCTCCACAGGCTTGCTCACACTCCCCCAAGCCCTGGAATGCCCTCCCCTCCTTTTGGTCGGAATCTACCCCTTCTTCGGAGCCCAGTCCAAGCTCTTCCTACCCTCTCATGTTGCCCTGTCCAGCCCCAGCCCGAGAGAATCTCCCCTCTCTCGATTTGCAATCCTTATACTGGAACAGAGATCCTGAATCTTCAATCTCAGAACCCCTTCTAGAAACATCTTTGTCCTCCGGACACTTAAGCTCTTTGAAGCACAGTTTGAAAAACCCAGCATCACCCAGGGCCAGGCTGGGACTGCGCCAGGTTCTTGGCCCTACTAAATTGGCATCTGGAAGGAGAAACCTTCTAATCTGGCCCACCCCCAATAGGTTCCCATCTAGTAAAAGGCACTTCCTTCCACCCGGATGCTTGAGTCCAAATCCTGGCATTGTCCTCAATTCCTCTCTCTCCCTCTCTCTCTCTCCCCACCCCCCCCTCTTTCCCTGCATCCATCCAACAGATTTGTTGACTCCGCCTTCAAAACAGCATCCCACCATTTCTCCTACCTTGGCAGTCGCCTCCTCACTGTTCTTTCTGCTCCAGCCTCAAATCCCCGCTTCCCTGCAGTCGTTGCTCCCCCTCTGCAGCCAGAGGGATCCAGTTAGAGCAGGGGTTCCCAACTGGGGGCGATTTTGCCCCCCAGGGGACGTTCAGTGATATCTGGAAACATTTTGATTGTCACAACTGGGGGGAGGGGTGCCGCTGGCATATATTGGGTTGAGCCCAGGGGCGCTGCTAAGCACCCTGCAATGCACAGGACAGCCCCTACCACAGAGAATCATCCGGTCTCAAATGTCAAGGGCTGAGGCTGAGGGCCCTGGTTTAGACCGGAGCCAAATCACATCCCTCCTGTGCTCAGAACCCTCCACGGCTCCCACCTCACTTGCAATCAAATCTGAACTCTTTCTCCTGTGGCCACAGAGCCCTGCTGACCTTTCCAGCCTTCTGTCCCTCACTCTCCCCCGTGAACTTGGGCTCGCCAATTCATTCTTCTTGTCTTACTCCAACAATACAAGCTTTCTCCTACCCCAGGGCCTTTGCATCTGCTGTTCCCACCATCTGGAACATCCTGCCTCCAGACATCTCCTCGCCAGGTCCCCTTCCTTCCCTCAGGCCTCATGTCCCCTTCTTTGGTGTCCCCAGATTATACAACATCTCTCACACTCCTCTCCCCTCTTCCCTCCCTGCAATGACTTCACTTTTTAAAAAATCTTTTATTTATTTAGTGTTTCTTTTTTTTTTTTTTTTTTTTTTAAGATTTATTATTTATTTATTTATCCCCCCTTGGTGCTTGTGCTCGCTGTGTCCATTTGCTTTGTGTTTTTCTGTGTCTGCTTGTCTCCCTTTGTTGCATCATCTTGCTGCGCCAGCTTACCATGCCATGTGGGCCAGCTTGCCTTCACCAGGAGGCCCCGGGACTCGAACCCGAGGTCTCCCATATGGTAAACGGGAGCCCAACCAATTGAGCCACAGCCACCTCCCTATTTAATGTTTCTTGACTGTCTCCCTCTGCAAGAACAAAAGCGTAATGAAAGGCAGAGAGTTTGCATTTTGTTCACTGTTGTCTCCCCAGTTCTTGGCACATAGTAGGTGCTCATTAAATATTTATTGCGTGAGCAAATGAGAACCCACCAGGCCTCAGGAGTGTCAGAAGTTTAGAATTGCAGGGGCTTCGTAGCCTGAGGGCCAGTGAATCCTTTGTCCTAGAGGGAACAATTCTGTGGTTCCAGAACTCCTCGATCTTACCTTACGTGCCCATCGTGCCCATCGAGCTTCCATTCCAGGCCCTGAGCCCTGCCCTAGGGCTCACCCAGGACCTGGCTTGGAGAGGGCAAGAGAGGAGGAAGGCAGGGGGCCGTCAGAAGGCTGGGGAGGTAGGGCCACCCAGCACTGGGGACCAGGCCCCTGGGGCAAAACCACCCTAGGCCCTTGCACCCCTCCCAGAGAGATGAGCAGGGGCTGGCGCACAAGGGCACCCACCCCAGAATGGATTCCTCGCCGCCCCCCACTCCACCCCCTCCCTATCATTTGGATCTTCTGATTCCAACAACAGCAACAAAACGTGGGACGGATGCATCTGATTGGTGGGCCATTGTCACAAGGCCACGCCCAAGCAGCCCTCAGCCCCCTCTTGCCCCTAGCTGGGGTCCTTCCTTCCTCTGACCAAGGCCTCCAGCCCCTCACTTGGCTCCCGCCACGCAGCCCCCATGCCAGGAGGGGCCAGCTCACCTTCGGTTTTTCAGTGACTGAAGAATTATTGTGTTTCATTTTAGAAATCAAATCACATACCAGGAAAAATATTTTTCATGATTTGTAACAATTAAGGGGCTAATTTTCCCAAGATAAAACGGTCTCCAATAAACAAGAAGACAAGTTCTCCATGAAGAAAACACATGAAAAAACAACACGAAAACAAAAGTAGATGGAGTACATACCAGGTGCCAGGTACTGGGGCTGAAAATAGACAGCGCTGATGCCAGCCCTCCTGAGCTCAGGGTCCAGGGGGAGAAGCCACTGAAAAGGCCATCAACCCCCTGAACTGTGGGGAGAGGGGACACCCAGGGGCCGTGTGAGTGTGGGGGACACGTGGCTCAAAGGATGAGAGGAGAGGGGAGAGCATGTTCCAGGCAGAGGGAATCACTTGGCAAAGGTGGGGAGAGAAGGAGAACATGGCAGCTGTGGCCAGAGTAGACAGGCCTGTGGGCAGAGCCAGTTCTTCTAGAACCTTTTAAACCAGAGGTGGCTAGCAGGACCACACGTGTCCACAGGGCTAGGTTTTGTTTGTTTGTTTGTTTAATTTGAGTCACTGGCTAGCATTTTAAAAGCAGTACTTTATCCAACCCCAGATTTCTGGCTTCTTGTGATAAATCAGAAGATCCGGGCCATGTGCCTGCTGAGAGGCGGCCGTCCCCTGAGAAGGGCCAGATAGTTCCAGTTTTCTGCAGCCCCACCCAGCCCACCTCCCTCCTCGTGGTGCCTCCTGGTCCCGATATATCTGAGTTTTTGACCCCCTATTCTAAAACTTGCCAAGGAGGACGCTGGGGACTCGGGCCCAGAGAGCTTCAGCAATTCGTCCAAGGTCACACAGCAAGTCGGCACAGAACCAGAGCCGTGGCCCAGGGCGCGGGGCCCCGAGCACATCCCCCCAGGAGCTCCACGGGCCCCACCTCACACCTCCAGGAGCTGCTGGGCCTGGCCCTGAGCCCCTGAGGACCAGGCTGGTTCTGGGGGTGCTGGGCCGTGGGCCGCGGAAGGCCCCGTCCTGTTTAGGTTCTGTGGTCTCGTGAGTAACTGAGTGGAAAAAAACAAGCTTGAAAAGATAACAATTACAACGAAATTAAATCAAATCAGACCCGTGACTCATTTATGGAGCCGTAAAAACGGAAAACAAAAACAAGCTGGTTCTGGAGAAGTGAGGCCAGGATGAGGAGAGAAGGAGAAAAAGCAGCAGCACCACCAACCGTCTGGGACTGACTGGGTAAACTACTCTCAACGGTGAGGCGGCGATGCCAGCCCTGGAGTGGTAAGGGGCTGGGGGCTTTCAGGAACCACAAGACCCAGGTCCCAGAGGGAGGGATCAGAGAGCCTCGATGCTGGTGGGCTGATCTTGTCCTCACAACTACCCTCATAAGGTGGCATGCCATTCTACAGAAGAGGAAACTGAGGCTCAGAGGGGCCCAAGTGACAGGCCTCAGGTCACAAGGCCAGAAAGTGGGAGAACTGGGATTGCCACCGGCCCCAAAGCCTGTAACAGGAATCAGTCTTGCCATCTGGGAACTAGGCCCCAGAGCCCCAGCCCTGATCCAGGAACAGCAAAGGAGCCAGAAGTCTAAACATTTCAGGAGGCCCCGGGGTTGGATGTCAGACATGGCTGCCCCTCTCTGGGTGGCACTCTCTCCATTTGTGCAACAATGGAGTCTTATCAGGCAATGACTAAGGAAGGCCCCAGGAGCTCTGTCCCTTTTCCAGAAGACTCTGCCCCCAGGAGACGTAAGAGGAGCTGGAGGTGGAGCCCGAGGGAGCCACACTGTAGGCCTGCTGTCTCCCCAAGAGGTCTCCCAGACCCACGATGAGATGGTGCAGGCAGCAGCGAGCTGGGCCGGGCAGGAAAGGTAGGGGCATCCGGCTGGAGAGGGTCAGCCTTATGGGGGCGCTGGAAATAACACCATTACACCGCATTGGGCATCCAGTGCTGGCTGCGGGCAGGGCATGGTGCTGGACGCCTTTCATTCAGTCAGTCTACAAATCTTTACTGAGCAACTTCTTGTGCCAGGTGTTGTGTTGGGGGTTGGGGACAAAGCAGTGACCAAGACATCCAGGAGATGCCAGCCTGGAGGGAGTTGGACAAATAAGCAGAAATCATGATGTGTCAGGGAGTAGTAAGAGCTGTGGAGACCAAGCAAGGAAGGGCGTGTCAGGGATCAGCAAAGGCCCGGCTGAGCTGTGACGTCTGAGCAGAAGCCTGAAGGAGGTGCATGAACAAGCCATCTTCAGGAAAGGGGTTCTGGGCAGAGGGAACAGCGAGCGCCAAGGCCCTGAGGTGGGAGCGTGCTAGGCCACCAGTGTGGCTGGGGCAGAGCTAGCCTCCCAACAGCATGTTGTAGAAGAGATTTAAGCTCAGAGAGGGGAAGTGACTTGCCCAAAGACAGTCAGGAAATGGCAGTGCTGGGAGCAGAGCACATCAGGCTGCATGGCGGGGGGGGGTGCCCACACCGAAGCCCTGTGTGTCGACTGAGGTGCATGGCCCTGGGTGGCTCCCAGAGAGCCTGTGTCACCCACCTTGTCACAGCCATGGGTGTTGTACTGCGCAACCAGAGTTCTTCAAGGAGCCCAGACCAGCCTCAGCCCCACCCTCACCCTTGCTTCCCAGGTCCTCCGGGTCTGGGGGGCACTACGGTGGTCAAGAATCTGGAGAGCTCTTTGGCCAAGGCGTGAATGACTGCATGCTGCCCCGGCTTAGCCCTGCCCCGGGGCTATCTTTTGAACCAAGGCATAGAAGCGGTTATGCAACCTCAGTCTCCCGGCTTAGGTGGTCTCCAGCAAGCATGTAAGGCTTCTTGAGTCCAGAGAGAAAGGTGGCCTGCTGACCCCTAGCCCAAGGCTTTTTCCTCCTCCTGCCAGACGATGCTTTATGGTGGAACTCAGCTGCCCAGGCCGTTCACCCTGCCTGCTGGCTTCACCAGTCTCCCCCCACAGCCACCTCCCTGTCCCCTCCCCCCAGCCACAGGGAGCTTCTCACCATTCACACCTCCAGGCCTTTGCAGGAGCTGTTCCTTCTCTGGGGAACACCTTTCCCCTGTGCCATCTCTTCCAGCCTGTGAAGGAAAAATAAAGCAGGATGAGGGGCAGGAGAGGCACTCTAGGGGAGGTTAAGAAAATATTGAACCTGGGGGAAGGAAAGTGAGAGAAGGCCGCTCTGAGGGATGACATCTGAGCTGAACTTTGAAGGAAGTAAGGGGGAGTCACGGGAATAGATGGTAGATGGGGATCCAGGCAGAGCCAATAGCATGTGCAAAGGCCCTAAGGTAGATCTGGGCCTCATTGGAGGGAGCCGTAAGGGAGTAAGTGGGGGGAAAGGGGAGAAGACAAGGGCATAAGGGAGGTGGGGGGGTGGCTGGGGGAGAGGGAGGAGGAACCACAGGGCCATGTGGGCTATGGGGAGGGGTCACCCAGCAGGGACAACTTAAATCTGGGAAACCCGCTCTCATGGAGGTCCAGCTGGCAGCAGCCAGGCCATCAGTGTGAAGGTGTCTCTCCCAGCAGTCCTGGGCTGCCCTGATCACACTGCCCAAGGCCTGGCCCTGGGGCTGGAGGAGGCCAGAGGTTCTTGAGTAGCCTGATGCCACCTCCTCCAAGGAGCCGGGATTGTCTCTTGGTGATTCTGGGACCACTGAGAAAAAACTGGGGGCAAAACTGAACCTCCCCAAGGCCAGAGGGAAAGGAGACTGGGAGGGGAGTTGGGAGGGAAATTTGGGTGTCAAAACCAGGTCGAGGCCTCAAACAGCTGGGTTCCTCCAGACTTCAGGCGTGGTGGAGAGAGACTGAGACTCGGGGACAGGCTCTGAGCCAGCCCCCAACCACCCTGCCGCATCCCAGCCCGCTCACATTGAGTTCAGAAGGCCTCCCCTCGCCGAGAGGCCTCCCCCGCTGTGGCCTCCCACTCTGCCACCCTCCGCGCAGGAAGGCCTGCACTTGGCAAAGCTTCTTCCATCACAACCTGGATGGACCCTGAAAGAAAGCTGAGGCCCACAGCAGGGGGGTGGCCATTCATTGCTTGTACAACAGCTATTTAGTAAGCACCTACTATGTACTGGACCCCATGCCCAGAGTCACCAGCAAGGGAGGGGCAGAATTCAAACACAGGGCCTCCCTGGCCCTCCCACAAGATTCTTTGCACTCTGGGGTTCAAATTGCCCACTCCATGCAGGAAGAGAGGGAAGTGTACAAGAGTCGGGGTTCCTTTGGGGGGAGAAGAAATTAGAGCCATATGCTGTTTTATGGAGCCCCACATTATGACAGTCCCTGGTCTAAGACTGCACATCCTGGGAAGGAGATGCAGCTCAAGCGAGTGGGCTCCCATCTACCATATAGGGGGTCCAGGGTTCGATTTCTAGGGCCTCCTGGTGAAGGCAAGCTGGCCTGCACGGCAAGCTGGCCCAAGCAGAGAGCTGGCCCTCACGGAGTGCTGGCCTGCACAGGAGAGCTGGCCCGAGTGGAGCACTGACGCAGCAAGATGATGCAACAAAAAGAGACACAGAGGAGAGACAATAAGAGACGCAGCAGACCAGGGAGCTGAGGTGGCACAAGAGATTGAGCGCCTCTGTCCCACTCAGGAAGGTGTCAGGGTCAGTTCCCGGTGCCGCCTAAAGAGAAGACAAGCAGACAGAGAAGAACACACAGCGAATGGACAAGAGAGCAGACAGCAAACACAAAAACAATGGCGGGGGGCGGATAAATAAATAAATAAATCTTAAAAAAAAAAAAAAAAAAAAACACTTCCCGTCCTAATCCATAAAAATGGGGGTTGATGCCTCCTTCCTCCCAGGGTTGTGGTAGCTTAATCCAGGGCTCGACAAACATTTTCAGTCACAGCTACTCACCTCTGCCCTTGCAGCACAAAAGCAGCTCTAGACAGTGCTTAAATGAAGGAACATGGCAATATGCCAATAAAACTTTATTTGCAAAAGCAGGTGGCCACTGGATTTGGCCCATGGGCCATGGTTTGCAGACCCCCAGATGATTGAATGCAAAGCAGCACACCTGGCACACAGCAGGTGCTCGACAATGTTTGATGAATGAGCAAATGAAATGATTCCAATGAAGTGATTCCGACTCCAAGTCTCACTTTCTCCCCCCCCCCCACTACAATTAGCTGTTTATGGAGCACTTCCCGTGGCCATCAGGGCTTCAGGAAGGCACAGACCTCGTGCCTTCCTCTCACAAACCCTACTCATAAAATGGTCCCATTTTACAGGACCTGAGGCCAAGTGCCCAAAGCTCTGGGGCTGCAGCAAAGCTGGGATTCAAACCCGGGGCTTCTGAGAGCAGGCCTGGGGTTCTCTCCACTGCCTAGGGGCCCTGAGGTTGTCCCTGAAGTGCTGAGACTGTGACCCATACTGGGCCCACTGCAGGGTCTGACTCCAGATCTCAGCTCAATCCCAGATGTCCCACACCCCAGCTGAACCCCAGCACCAGCCCCCAAGTCAGGGTCTGCTGCCTGCACCCCCTTCTGGGAAATGAACAGAAAGACAAAAGAGGACAAGAGAGAGACAGACAAGACAGAGAGAAATACAAAGCAAGAGGGAACTAGAGATGGGCGACAGCCTCTCCAGCCCCTCCCTTTCTCCCTCACAGCCCCCCAGACTCGTCATCACCACCCACTTCCCCAGGGAACAGGATGAGCCTGGTTAAAATCCTGGCTACAGCACACCAGCTGTGTGACATTAGAACACACATTAGACAACCCCCCTCTGGCCTCAGTTTCCCCATCTGTGAGCCGGGGATGCTGGGAATCCAGCTACGTTGGGCTGCTGGAGAGACCAGCTGAGATGAGGCAGGACCAGGTCCCAAAGACCCCTAGAGAAACTTGAGTGCCTTCTCCCTGGGCAAGGGGGAATCTGAGGCCCACTGAAATCCAGGACCCCAATCCAGAGACCAGGGTGGTTCCACAGAGGGGGTGTGAGCTCAGGACCTATGTCACCCCATCTGTCTTTTTTTTTTTTTTTGAGGTACCAGGGCCGGTGATTGAACCTGGAACCTCATATGTGGGAAGCCATCTCTCAACCACTGAGCCACATCAATTCCCCTGAGTTGGTTTTTTCATTTGTTTGCTTGTTGTTTGTTTTTTTGTTTTTAGGAGGCATGGGGAACGGAACCCAGAACCTCTCATGTGGGAAGCAGGTACACAACCGCTTGAGCCACATCTGCTCCCCTCCATCAATCTTTTAACGAGCATGTACTGAGTGCCTACCAAGAGCCAGGCACTGGGCTGGGTGCTGGAGACTCAGCAATGAGCAAAACCAAGGTCCCTGCCCTGGAGGAGCAGGTCCCCCAGAGCGGACACAGACAAGCTGTCAACCAACAAGAGAATACAACTTGCTCCAGGGGATGAGAAGCGCAACGAAGGGAAATAAATCTGGGCAAGCGGAGAAGAGATGCCAGTGGGAGAGGACTCCTTCAACTCCTCATCGTCATTTCTCCAAGGGCCATAGCAGTTTTTATATTTAGAACCAGATGGTGATGGGGGAAAGGGGCTGAAGACCCAGTGAGGCAGTGGGGCAGTGAGCACTTCCTGGGCCCCCGGCTCAGGGCAGGGCCCTTTCATCCATTTTATCACTTTGAATTCTCCCAGCAATCCCGGGAGAGGAATACTATTATTGTCCTCATTTTCCAGATGAGGCAACCGAGGCTTAGAGAGGTAAAGTCACTTGTGCAAGGTCGCACAGCTGCAAAGGGGCAGAGCCAGGTTTCAAATGGACCCCAAAGCCCTGTGGACAAACAAGGGGTCACAATCCAGGTGGAATCCACTGAGTGCCAGATCTCTGGTAGGGGACAGTCAGGCAGAGAACAGGGCTGTGCCAGAGGCCTCTGCAGCCAGCAGGTGAAAGACCTGGGAGTCTGGGTCCTTGGGCTCCCTGGAGCGCCCCAGCTCCAGCTCCTGCCACCACAAAGCCTTAGATAGAGTGACAGCCACACCCAGGCTCAGCCCCTGGCCCACGCCGCCTGCAGGGAACATGCAGTCCTCAGGACTAGGAGGCTGAAAATAGAAAGTGGGGAACCTGGGTGGGAGCCTGAAATGTCCCAGCAGGCAGGCAGCCCGTGAGGCCAGAGAACTGCACGGCCAAGGGACTGCCAGGGCCGGGAGAGTCGCTGGGTCCACTGTTTAGGTCCTGGGTCCCGTCTTTGTTATCCTCTTCATGCAGTTTCCAAGACGCCAGCTCCAGGAGCCCACAGCCCTGCGGTCCTCTCCTGAATCAGTCTCAGGCTAGCTGTAGGGCCTTGGGACCGTCATGTGCCCCGTGGGGCCTCAGTGTCCTTCTCTGCCAACAGCTCAGAGAATTGTTCATTTAGTCACTCAACAAACATTTATGGAGCACCTACTATGCTACACAAGGTGCTGTGCTGGGCACAGGGGACACAACAGGGAACAAAACAGCCCCCAAACCCCTGCTCTTGTGGACAAATAAGCAAACCTATCATGCACCAGACAGCAGAGAACCCTATAGGGGAAAATAAAGCAGGGAAGGAGGGTGTGGAATATTGGGGGTATGTAATTTCAAATAGGTGGGGTCAGGAAAGGCTTCACACATGGGTGACTCTTGAGATGACATCTGAAGGAAGTGAGGGAAGGAGCTTTGTGGATATCTGTGGGAGGGGGGTTGGATATTCCCGGCAGAGGGAATAGCTAGTGCAAAGTCCCTGAGGCAGCAAGGGCTTGTGTTTCAGGAACTCGGATGGACGAGAATTGTGGCTGGAGGGTGAGTGAGAAGGAAGGGGTGAAAGAGGAGGTCAGAGGTCAGACAGTAAGGGCCTTGAGGGCCAAGGGAGGTCTTTAAAATTTATTCTCAGAGTGATGGGAATCTTTTAGAACAGGGGTTTTTAACCTTTTTTGTTCCACGGACCCCTTTGCCAGTCCGGTGAAAAACCACAGACCCCTTCCTAAGTCCACACTATAACTGTGTATTATTTAATAAATATATCACACCTGCACCAACACGTCCCCACAAGAATAATGTGGTTTTTTTTACTTTTCAGTTCATGCTCATGGACACCCTGAAATCTTTCCACGGACCCCTCCCAAGGACCCCCGGTTAAGACCCCCTGCCTTAGAAGGCCCCTGCAGGGGAGTGGCATGGCTGACCCAGAGCTTTAAAGGGTTCCTCTAGCTGCTTGAGAGAGGGGTTTCCGGAGGAACAGAGTGCAGGCAGGGAGACCAGGGAGGGGGCTTCTGTAATACTCTGGATGACCTTGGGTGGTGGCCGTGGAGGCGGGGGAAGGTCTACCTGGAGGAGTTGCTGAAGGACCTTGATGGGCCCACGGGGAGGAGTGGGTGGTTGGGGGTGAGAGAGGCCCCCTCCTGCCCTCCAGCCTCAGGGGGCCAAGCAGGAAGTTCATGGTCAGGCGCCTGGCCTGGGAGACCGTGCTGTCCAGCCCAAAGCCGAGGACCCCTGCCCCCATCCCACCCTGCGCAGGCCTGTGGCAGCCCCAGAGCTAGAAAACATGCCTGGAATGTCAGCCACGAGACCCAGCCAACAGTGCCCCTGGGACCCGCCGGGGGCCAGGCCAGCACCTCGGCCACAACCCTGCCCGCCCGGGGAATCTCTGGGGCCCATTGACCAGGGTGAGTGGTAATTACAGGGCCTGAAGCAGGGAAGTAATTACAGGGAGCCCAGAGCCTCCCCAACGCCCACTTCCATTTACCGCACACCCACTGCGTGCCAGGCCTCACGCATCCTCCCATTCCATCCGCACCCCAACCCTGCGCCACTGGGACCACCT